>JAVIAB010000051.1:104479312-104986812 GCA_032433765.1 Megaustenia siamemsis
ATGTTGAAAATTCCACCACGGGCCCTCAAGACATTCGTGATTCGTCTTTCCATATTTGCGAAAACCTTCAGAATAATGTCTGGTGATATTTGTTTAATCTTGTCTACTATTTCAGTCTTTAGGTCATTAATTGTCTGCGGATTATTTTCATAAACTTTCCCCTTCAATGCCCCCCACAGATAATAATCTGGGGGTGTTAGATCTGGTGAACGAGCAGGCCAGATTCCACGCGAAATAATGCGATTTGCAAATATGCTTTCTAAATAATTGAGTGTTGTTGTGGCTGTGTGTGCTGATGCCCCATCCTGCTGAAACCAGGATTCCATAATTTCCCGTTCTGTAAGGTGTGCTATGAACGGTTCCAGAATTAAAGTACGGTAACGTTCTGCATTTATTGTTTCATTAAAAAATATAGGTCCTTTTATCCGCATACAACTTATAGCGCACCACACTCCGACTTTTTGATCGTAAAGCGGCACTTGATGAAATTCATGGGGGTTTTCACTGCTCCACAGCCGATTCTTCTGACTGTTCACATAACCGAATAAATGAAACCAGGCCTCATAAGTGAAAAAGTGACGTCAAGGATGGCAGCGCCATGTTCATAAATAAAATTCGGAAACCACATGCAGTAGTTTAAACGGGATTCATAATCTCTTTCTTGGAGTTGAGACACTTCAGTTAATTTGTATGGACGATAGCGTAGTTCACTTCTTAAAACCTTGTGAACAGAACTCTTAGATATTTGCACCTGTTGAGACAAGTGATTTAAATATGCATTTGGACTCATTGTAATTCTGTCTTGGAGTTCCATAATTTGGTCTTGTGAAATTGAAGGTCTTCCAGATCGGTATGCATCTACCACACTACCGGTTTCACGAAACTTTTTGATCAATTTTGTAACAGAATTTCGGTGAGGGACTTGTGAGCCTGGAAATTTCCTCACGAATTGTCTAATGACCTCATCCGTATATTTACCGCCATTACGAAAGACATGCTCAACCAGAAATACCCTGTTTTCAATCGTCAACACCATTTCCTTCAAGCAATGAGACAGTGAAAGTAGCGTAGTGCCCGTCCTTTACGTAAATAAAACCTTAAAGGAAGCAGCGGTTTGTTCATAAATGTGGTTTACGAAATTGTGGTACGTAGATGATGATTACGTCATTTACTGAATATTAGAAATATTCACTGCACTGCAACTTTAAAAACACCCTGTGTGTATATATATATATATATATATATATATATATATATATATATATATATATATATATATATAAAGATAACCCTGTATAATAGTAACTAACATTTAATATAAAATATAGATAAAAATCATTTGAGAAAATGTTACATTCAATTAAGAAGTAAACAAAGATAAAAAGAAAATTCACAATTAAGAAAATCTAACATTCAGTTAACTGTTAAATAAAATTAAATGAACAAAATTGTTTCCATACATTTTTTTAAACAATTCAAATAAATATTGAAAGATGTGTGTTTTTATCTTTCTGCCTTGTCACGTGACCAAACCAATTTATCTGTTGATTCTTTATATATTCCATGCCTGGGGTTATTCCTAGCTTTTTTTCGCAGTTCTTAATTTCTGATCGTATCTCTCAGGCTGCTTCCTATCATTCGTCTAACACATTTCATCTCAGTAGATGTTATTTTCTTGTTGTTCTTGCATCTAGGGTCCAGGACTGGCATTGGTAGCATAACCTTGGGATGAAGATTGTATTTTAGAATGTCTCTAGAGTTATTTCCCTGTTGATTTGACAATAGTGGTAATAGCTGTCCAATGATTTGACAAGCTTTGTTGCATCTTGAGTCTATCTCTGCTGTTTGTGAATTGTCGTTCGTCACTAGACTTCCTAGCTATTTAAATTCCTCTACTTGTTTTAGTTGTCTGCAGTCTATAGTTATGTTGATGTTCTATTTCTCTTTTGCGATATTCTTGCCTTGTGTTTTGTTGATGTTGGTTTTCATGTTGTATTTTGTGTCTGTGCTGATGAGTCTATTTAAATGTTCTTGTAGGTCTTATGTAAGAATAAATCACAAATAAATCCGTTCGAAATATCACAAGAACTCTTGAATTTTTTTTACTACGGGCATTGAAATTCACTAATATCTTAAATTTGACTTCCAACGAAAATTGTATCGTGTTACCAGCACAGCCACACACCGGAAGCCCTTGTGCTATGAAAGTCAAACATGGACCCTTTCTAAATCACACTTAAGAAAGATTAATACATGTGAGATGCGATGCTTGAGAAAAGTAACAAACAACACAAGAAGAGATAGAATACCAACTGAAACCATAAGAAAAATAGTAGGAACAAAAACCCGGCCAAGAATATATAGAACAACAACAACTTAAATGGTTTGGCCACCTGGTCAGAATGAATCCTTACCAATTCACCATCAAGGGCGTTCTTCTCGAGAATGCATGGAAAAAGACCAAGAGGAAGACCCAGAAGAAGATGAATAGATGCAGTGACAGAGACATGTAACAACAAAGGAAAATCACTAATTCAGACAGTTCGAGCAGCCCAAGAACGACAAATGATATAAACCACGACACCTTTTAGGTATCAGTGAAAAGAAGAAGTAGGTCTTCTATTTTTCCATGTATTAGTGCCTTAACGTCTGCAAATAAGAGCTCGTTGATCTCCTCTGTCGTTGATGGTTTGGCTAACTTGCATATATAGTACATGTATGTAATAAACAGTAAAAAAAAAAAAAAAGGGGGGGGGTGGGGGGGGGAGTACGCACCCCTGTCTTACGCCTGATCTAACTTCGAAGTGGTCTGTGTAGCCTGCTGCTGTTCTGATTCTGACTGTGCAGCTGTCGTTGATGTAGGGACTTTTAATTAGGTTGGTTAGATGTTGGCTTACACCGTATATTGTTATATATATAGTATCCCCTCTGTTTACTCGGTCGAATGCATTATCCAGGGTTGCCAATTTGGCTTTTTTTAGGCCAAATTCCACAAATCTGGCTTTTTTGGTTTTTGTTTGGCCTAAAGAAATTCTTTGGCTTTTTTGGGTTTTTTGGCTTATTCCTGGCTTTTTTTTCTAAACCAGTAGTAAAAAAAAAGTATAAACCACAATTTCAGTAAAAGTTCTTTAAAAATATAATTATTTTGCTCCAAAAATGCATCAAATCATCTGACTTTAATAAGAATTTGGCGCACTTTTGCAAATTACTTTCACTTTCAGAATCCATAGGTCTTAATTCTTAATGTTTCATTCTAGGAATATTCTTCAAAATAGTTCATTTTCAAAATTGAAACAAAACGAACGTGTCGTGAGTCGTGAGTCGTCGTACAGGAGTGTGCCTAGGACGTGCGCTTAACAAGTCGACTAATTATTTACATTAGTCTACGCTGTGTTTGATAAAGATATTACTTGTCTTGTGTTACTCATGACTTCTTCATCAAAGAAATGGAAAGCATCTTATGATAGCAATCGTAAGTACAATAGTATTTGGGAAGAAACATACCCATGGCTCATGAAAGCTTCTGATGGATCAGAGGCAGCATATTGTAAACTCTGCCGGTGTACGATTGTACCAAAAAGAGGAAACATCTCAAATCATGAGAAATCATCTAAGCACATGATGAGAGTTCCATCAAATAGTCAGACACAACTTAGTGTCACTCAAAGTCCTAGACAAAATAACGATAAAGTTAAAACAGCAGAGCTCCAAATTGCTGTAAGCATGACCTGCCACTGCAATTCGCACAATTGACCATCTGAGTGAAATTATGACAGCACATGGCCAGGGCAGTACATTAGGAAACATCAAATTGCACAGAACTAAATGTTCATGCTTAATAAAAAATATAATATCGCCAGCACTAAAAACGGATCTCATCCATGACTTTCAGGACAAGAAATACGCCATCATTTTAGATGAATCTACAGATGTCTCCACACAAAAATACTTGTGTATCTTAATTCGGTTTTTCAGTGAAAGAAAACAGGAAATTCTAACAGGGTATCTTGGGCTAATTCCCGTGCAAGAAGCAACAGGAGAAAACATATTTAATTTGATTGATGGTGAAATAAAAAAATGTGGCCAGAGTCTCACAAATTGCATTGGATTTGCATCAGATGGAGCGTCAAACATGGTTGGCTGTAACAACTCAGTGTGGTCTAGATTAAGAAATGTATCTCCTTCATGTGTACAGCTGAAATGTATTTGTCATTCTTTGGCACTTTGCATTTATTATGCAGTAGCTAAGCTACCGTCAAATATAGGATTTTTACTATCAGAAATACCGCAATGGTTTTCCCACAGTAGCCTAAGACGAGAAGCCTACAAAGAATTATTTACAGTGATGAATACACCTACAGAATATGAGTCAACCAGAACTGCTCCACTGCCTTTTGAGAAACCATCAGCTACTCGATGGCTTGTGCGAGGAAAAGTTATGTTTAATATTCTGATGAATTGGGAAGAGCTAAAGGCTTATTTCATGAGTACTGAATTAGCCCAGTCAAAGTTTGACACAAAATACAAAGCACGATTGTTAAAGGACATGATGTTAGATTATAACAATTACTTGTTCTTTGTTTTCGCAACACCCGTTGTGCAGGAATTTGAAAGACTCAATGGCCTTTTTCAACAAACTAAAGCTGATCCTCATGAACTGTGTCAAGAATTATTTTTACAAAAGGCAAGTCTTCAGAACAGATTGTATGATACAAATGGACAAAGAAAGGATATAAATCAAGTTGATTTTGGTATCAAATTTTTAACAGAATGTAATACGTTCCTACAAAAGAACAACAACACTGACGCTCATCACGAAATTAAAAATGTCAAAGAAAGATGTATGTGTATGCTAGAGGAAGCTCTCAATCAAATAACATGTAGACTTCCTTCGGCGAGTAATATATTTCAAAATCTATCAAAGCTGAGTCCACGGATTATTTTAAATCAAGCTTGGAGAGCAACGTTTTCAGACTTACCCTTCTTACACCTAGCAGGAAGTAACATCAGCACTATTGAAGAACAATACAGAAAAATTATATTGATTGATTGGAAAGAAGATACCATGTTTAAGAAAGATGGACTTCCTACTGACAGTGAACAGTTTTGGATTGGCATACATCAGCATCAGTCATTCAAAGAGTTAGCCAACTTTGCCCTAACTTGTCTGATCACCCATGCAGCAATGCCATAGTTGAAAGAATTTTCTCCATTGTAACGTCAGTGACAAAAGCAAGGAATAAGATGCAACTGCATTTGCTTGACTCTATTGTCAGGATTAGAGCAGAACTGTTGCTTTCAAACAAATGTTGTAAAGACTTCATCCCATCAGCAAAAATGCTCAAAGAATTTACATCAGAGAATTTGTATGCTGTAGAATCAGGTAGCTCTGATGCGGATGACGTTAATAATCTTGATCTGGAGAGTTTCATGTGATGTGAGTATAGCAGAAATGTTTGGCCTTTTTTTTGGCTTTTTAATTGACTATTTGGCCTAATTTGGCTTTTTTTCAACACTTTTTGGCCTAAAATCCAAAAATATATCTGGCAACCCTGGCATTATCCTGGTCAGTGAAAGCTATGTACAAGTTTGATCTTGTTCTGTCGGCACGCGTATACAAGTATGTACAATAGGCATCGTTGACTTACTGAGGACATTGGGTTATAGCACCATTTAGGATTGTATTTTTATAACTGATTTTTAAAAAAAAGTACACTCCGAAGACATTGCATGGAAATACTGTGCCTGGCCTGTCACGTTTTAATTTGTTCTTTTATCCATCCACGTGTTCCTGCCTCCGAATTATCAGTTCTAATGTTGAACTCTTTTCGTGCCAAACCATTTATAGTGTTTTTTGTCACTGTCTTTCTGTGTCTCTTGCTGTCCATCTTCCCCTTTGTTAATATATATATATATATATATATATATATATATATATATATAAATGGCAAGACAAAATAACCAACTTAACTGTCCTGCAACGTGCTAAGACCCTAACAATCATGTCGATGCTCAGAAGTCGAAGGCTAAGATGGCTGGGGCATGTCCAACGGATGGAAGAAAAACGCATTCCTAGGCAAATACTATATGGTGAGCTAAAACACGGAAAACGACAAATCGGCAGACCTAAACTACGATATAAAGATATCTGCAAATCATCTCTGAAAGACTTCTCCATCTGTGAAAACATCTGGCAAGTGATTGCACATCATGGAGAGCATGTATAAGGAACGGTATAACAACATTTGAGACTGTGCTAAGACAGGACTTAGAAGAGAAGAGACTCATGAAAAAGGATGGTAAACCCTGTGGACCAGCGAGCCTGACCTGTTTCATTATGTGACCGCGTGTGTTTGTTAAACATTGGTAGAATTAGCCACGAGAGAAGCTGTTCGGCAAAAACAATACCTCAAAAAAATACGCAATAGCCTCCACTAGACCGTCTGACAAGACGAAAAGGGCCATATATATATATATATATATATATATATATATATATATATATATATATATATATATATATATATATATATATATACATTTCTTCTTGTAGTGACACAACCAAAGAAAAGTATTCTCAACATTAATTTTGTTTTCTTCGAAACCACATTCCCGATACCTCCAATGATCTTTTTGTTTGCTTGTTAATTTATTTTTTTGTGACTGACTCATTTGGTTCTGTGAAACATTAGGTAAGTTTATTCTTACTTTGATTCACATGAGCAATGTTGCAGTCATTGTTTTATTTAATTGTGTGCGATGTCGGCACTGGATTAGTTTGCATAACGTTTCAGGTCTGCATCTGCTTACGGACGTTACTATTTGCCACGGTATTTAATTAATTAAAGCTAATTACAAGTTTCAACATTACTCTATAATTTTACTATTATTTTTTCGGTGGATTCTTTTTATGTTATACAATAATTACTTCTATTTTTGTGATGTTCAAGCTAAATTATTCGCTGTTATTTTTCCTATATCTTCAGCCAATTAATGCAGCTCACATGTTGCTGTTATTGTCATCATCGTTGTATGATTATCAGAACATGTTTCGTTGTTGGCAATAATTCGCCGTATTGATATTTCTGTCATGCGGACTTTGTAACTATATAAATTATTTCACTGTGTGTACACAATGATCAGATCAAATAGCAGCACACATATTCGTGTTCTAAATGAGAGAACTTGTAAACATCCTGATTCACTTGCTTGGCTGATCTCTGCTGTTTGGTGCTAGTAGATGTTAAGTGCTTCAGTATCATCATCATCAACAAGTCTGTCAAATGCTTCAGTATCATCATCATCATCATCAACAAGTCTGTCAAATGCTTCAGTATCATCATCACTATCATCATCAAGTCTGTCAAATGCTTCAGTATCATCCTCATTATCATCAACATCACCAACATCAAGTCTTTCAAATGCATCAGTATCATTATCATCATCATTATCAAGTCTGTCAAATGCTTCAGTATCATCCTCATTATCATCATCAAGTCTGTCAAATGCTTCAGTATCAAAATCATCATCATTATCAAGAATCGAGGCTGCTGGCGCAGTCGATTGTGCCTCTCCACAACATGCTGCAATTGTTTATTACATCTGTTGTTGATTTCCTACAAAACCATCTCTTAAATTCTCTATCTTGTTTTCTTTGTTTCAAGCTATTTCTTTTTCCCTCACATTTTCAGGGCTGCTATAGTTAGTATGCTGTTCACTTTTCATCACCCGATCCCAAAAAATAATGATGACTGATTCCTCCTGATGTTTGCAATAGGTTCTGTTGTCTCCAACACTTTCCTTGTATGCTGCCATATTGTCCAGAATGTACTCACATTACTAGAGCTTTAGTATAGTTAATAAATAATAAACATTGAAATTGTTTTGCTTCTTCTTTCTCTCTCTCTCTCTCTCTCTCTCTCTCTCTCTCTCTCTCTCTCTCTCTCTCTCTGTTGTTGTTGTTGTTGTTGTTGTTGTTGTTGTCGTTATGGATCCAGAAGCCTGTGAGCTGACGCCACTAGACCCAACGCCATGTAATAACATTTGCAAGTATTTGAGTTTCCTTGCAGTTCCGTACAAGGTGTTCTATTTATCGTGTCTTTGAGGAAGTAGAGTCGCTCTGATGTCATTGACCCTTGGCCAGTCAAAAAGGTGATGTTCTAGTTTCAAGTGGGTGTTCACAGAGTGGACATGCTGGAGTTTAGTTTCGTTGTATTCTTCTGATGTTATTGTTCAGTGGTGCATGACCGGGTTACCTGTGTCTATGGTGAGCTGTGTGAGTTCTGGCTTGTTTATGTGTGCTAATGAGGCTACCTGTGTCTATGGTGAGCTGTGTGAATTCTGGCTTATTTATGTGTGCTAATGAGGTTACCTGTGTCTATGGTGAGCTGTGTGAGTTCTGGCTTATTTATGTGTGCTAATGAGGTTACCTGTGTCTAAGGTGAGCTGTGTGAATTCTGGCTTGTTTATGTTACTTCCCAGCACCTACAGAGCTCATCTGGAATCAGTAAATATGGCTATATTTCTTCTATTTGATTGTATGGTAGCCAGCACAGTATTCAGATGGTACACTGCTGTTTCTATAGCTGTTAATTTCTGCTTCATAAATGTTGCAGACTTCACCATATGTGCCATATAGTTCTTGTACTGTAAAAGTAGTAAAAGTGTAAAGAGTCCCCCGTCAAGCCAAGTGGCGTATAGGGAATATGGTGTTAGTGACCATACATTTTTACATATCTTCAGCACATGATTTTTGGGGTAATGTGGTCGGTATTACGCCCGTGCCGCTTTATTTTCCCAGAAAAAAATCCGGTACCCATTTAAGGCTGGGTGAACCCGGAAGCCGTCGGTTGGGATCGAACCATACCTCTTGTCCTTTGTAGTCCAGTTGACTAACCACTGAGCTATCGCGGCTCGCTCTTCTGCTGTACCATCTGTATAATGTATCCAAATTCTATATCCGTCATTGATAGTTGCCTTTGTGGCTGTACCATCGGTACAAACAAATGTATCTGGGTTCATGTAACTGGTGACAGTTCTTTGGTGACTCTTGATGTTTGTTGATGTTTCTCATGTAGGTGGTATTTTTCTTGTATGTTCCTGACATGCTGCAAAGTTGAGATCTGTTGGATTCTTATTTTAGATACTCATGTATCCACTAACTTTCTTTTAGCATGGTCTTTCTTCACTATTTTTTGTCTTTCGTATATCACCATAGTGGCCTCATCTCTTCTATTCTCTAAAGTTTATACATTGCAGTGTATTTCACATGCTGCGTTTGGTGTGGACCTCACTTCGCCACCGGTGAGCCGTAGTGCACTGTTTTATATAAAGTTAAGTGACATGTTTGTTGTTTTGCTGCATGTCACTTGTAGCAAACTACCATGTTCCAGAATAGAGCGAACATAACGTAGAGGTTCCTAAGAGTTTCTTTATCTGCTCCCTATGAAGTACTATAAAGCTTTTTCATAAGCTGTAATCGTCGTGTTGCCTTCTTAATCGAGTTTTCTACATGTTTCTTCAGGTTCACTTGACGGTATAGCTGTACCCCTAAGTATGTGGTGTACTCTTCTTTTGGTAGACCTCTCTGTTGGCGATTAAGCTTTGTTTGCCCTTCTTTGTTACTTCTGGTATATATTGTGTATACTCTTTTGTATGTTGGTCATTTATTTCCAGGTATTGCAATATTCTTCCAGGCATCTGAGATCTTTATTTAGTTGTGATTCTGCTATCCTAATGTTTTCATTTGTATGCCAGATAACTAGGTCATCGACATTGAGTGCTTTTTCATTAATCAGGGTTTTGGCCAGAACGTTAATTAATGTATCACAAATAGATGGAGAAGCTAAGTGGTGATCCCTATGATAGGTAGCCATTCTTCTAGAACCTCTTTGTCCGATATAGAGTCCATTAAATTTGGTTTGGATTGTCCCGTTGATTAGGAAGCATTTGACCAACTTGTAAAGTTTTCCATATAACTCACCTCTTTCATCTTCCAAATGAGTCCTTTCCACCAGACTGGATCGTAGTCTTGTTGCAAGTCAGCCATGACGGCTAGAGTATGTTGTTTTCTCTTCCTTTCTCTCTCTCTCTCTCTCTCTCTCTCTGTATGTCTCTCCTTAACTCTTTGTCTCTCTCTGCCAACTATTTGTCTATCTGTCTGTCCGTCTGTCTATCTACCTATTAATGTTATCTATTCCAGCTGCTGCTGCGTTCGCCCAATGACTAATCATCTTCATAATTGTTTTCCCTCTGGTCGTTCGCCAGCTTTCACCTCTGGTGAAGTCCCTAGAGACTAGGAACTGAACATTGTGTGTTAATCCATTTTTCCCTGGCGGCCCTGGCGGTGCACAGGGATCCCTTCCACACAGGCAGATAACTCCGACTTCGGAGGTACTCATATTTGTTTCCGTCGATGAGTAATTGACGTTTCAAGCCGGGCCTCGCTGCTGAGATCAGGGATGGTTGCCGCAGAGGGAAATCACAAATCAAAATCCCAACTGGTACAACTGGGATTTAAACTCACAACCTTTCTGTCTTGATGACGATGTTTTGCCTCGAGACCAACCAGCCCCTCCATCCTCTTCATCATTTAAAAAAGATGCTAGATGAGCGCATATGCGTTGTGTCGCTAGGTTACATCAAGCCGCGGTATCTGCATCCTTCGAGAGCTAAAGCCGGCTACCTTCGGTTGTTACTTCAGGGCTGACTGCACCTCAGCTGACCAAGACCTCGCCTCGACTTCCTAGTTTGTTTCCCTTGAACCAGTCTTCGTCAAAACAGGCTAATACGAACAGGTGAAAGAACCGCCTTGCTTCATCGAATTAATGGGCTTTAATAATATAGAAGACCTTGTATTGTAGCATCTCTATGCAGGGTAAGCTGGAACTTTCCAGTAAAACTTGGCAATTCGAGAAAGCCATTGCCACCTACCGTCTTTCTTTAGGTCCAAGAGTCCATGTTCGTGTCAACCCGTGGTACTCGCTATTATCACATCATCACGGCTGTTTGTTGATGATATTTTAAAAGTCTTGGTAAATTGTCTCCTTTCTGAGTATAATTCTGCTATAGTATATTAACAAGTATCATAAGAGATGCTGTAATGTAAAATTTGTACAATATTTGTGGTTAAATTATGGTTATTTTACACCAGAAATGGTAACATTAGTCATTTTTTGACAAATTTGTTGTGTTCCTTTATTGTAAAGCTGTCATCATACCTTGGAGTGTTTACCACACCCCACTACTGGCTCCTTGCTACCAGCTTTACCGCAGCACTGCATTTAGTTGCCTGTTCCCTACTCAATTTATACCGCTGCTACTTTATGTTTGTTTAACGTCATCCATCTCTTTGTACTTTAGTTAGACTCATCACCACAGCTCTTCGTTCACTCATCCACTTTAGTTACCTCTCCCTAACTTTATCATCCGACATGTATCTATAGATACTTGTGTCTCACCGTTTGTTGTCGTAGTTCCCCGTCTTCTGAAGAAGGCCGCAGGCCGAAACGTCAGTATTTTGTTGTGTTCCTTTTTTTTTTTTTTAGCTGTTACCATACCTTGGAGTGTATACCACACCCCACTACTGGCTCCTTGCTATCACCTTTACCGCAGTACTGCAATTAGTTGCCTGTTTCCTCCCCCCTCTTTTTATATATTTACTTTAATATACGTTATTGGACTAAAATTTAAATAGAATAAAAATGAACTAATCTAGAATATTCATATTTTCGTACAAAGTGTAAAAATTTTGAACCACTGAATAATATCAATTTCATGAATGAATGGAATGTAGTTTCCTCGAGGCATCTTCATGTATACAACATATATATATGTAGCAACATTTTTATCACTGTAACTAAAATATCACTTTGAGACTAGAGTAAACAGCTGTTCATAGGGCGTACACATCCGTCTTTGGAAAAGCTATGAATGTTTTTATAATATCATTTGGGGGTGGGGGGGCTGGTTGGTCAAAGGCAAGACACCGGCCTCGAGGCAAAGAGGTTGTGGGTTCAAATCCTGACTGCACCAGTTGGGATTTTTATTTATGATTTCTCTCTGCGGCAACCACCCCTGGTCTCAGCAGCGAGGCCCGGCTTGAAACGTCAATTAGGGCCTACTCATCGACGAAAAAAATATTAATACCTCCGATAACGGAGTTATCTGCCTGTGCGGCGAGGGACCCCTGTGCACACGGCTGCCAGGGAAAAATGGATAAACACGCAAAATTCTGTTCCCAGTCTTTAGGGACTCGTCAGAGGTCAAAGCTGGCGAAGGAAAAAAAAATATTATAATAATATCATTGTTTGTGTCTCTCTCCTTCTTTCCTTCCTCAATTGCCTTTCAGCGTGGAGGGTAAATATAATTGATGGTCTTTTGCTCTTCTATTCGCCTCAGCTGCTGTTATGTTTCCTAATATACCATCAATCCATCTTTTTCGCGGTCGCCGCTTGAGTCTGATTTTCTCGCAATATTTATTGAAGGCTCGTTGTTTTGTGTTTTAGTCTTTCTACACTATCACGTGGCCAAGCCAATGTATCTGTTTATTCTTTGTATATTCTATGGTGCGAACTATTCCTAGCTTTTTTCTCAGTTCTTCATTTCTAATCTGATCTCTCAAACCCTTTCCTGTCATTCGTCTAGCATATTTTATCTCGGTAATTGTTTAAAATGGTTGTGCTTTTAACCTCTACAAATTCACACAGGTCAACTTCATCTTCTTGTTTCTTGTTATTCGTTTGCGCTTTCCAGGAAGTTGATTCTATTCTTTGCACGCTCTCAAAAAAAGATTCTTGAGTATGGCGATGAGTCTTGGTTTGCAACGTTTTCTGCTGTGTCTTTCAGTCCGAAACAGCCATCTTCGATATGCGCATATTTTTCATTGCCCCACACTGTTGCCCAGTCATCATTTTTACCTACTCTTTTCAACTTTTAGCTGCCAAATGTTTTTAACGCGTTCATAGTGCATACATAACCTGTTTTTCGCCGTTATCTGATGGCTAGACGGAGAAGGGTGTCAGGCTAAAAAGAGGCAAATCATGAGTGGGTCGAGCAGATGTTGTCATCAAACAGGTCTGTGGTGTTACCAATATCACCGCTGGCGAGGAGTGGATACCGTTGCCTACGTCATTCAGGGGGGCATTCTCGTGTATTGTCACACTCGACAGGAAAAGTAGGGAACAGGACTGAGTTGTGGTCAATGCGGAGGTCAACGGTCTCATCTGGGATAACACCGATGAGAAAGATGCAGTCATCTAACGGATCTGTAATACGACACCAAAGGAGTGCATGGGCATTTACAGCACGCTCGGCAGGCAGAATAGTCAGGAAGACAGTGGTGCATCTCGTATTACCACGAGTAGCATGACGATGGATGTAATAGCAGTGACCAGGGCATTCATCTGGTTAGAGTCACAAGACAACACCCACGCATGTATACTGAGTGATTCGATGAGCATGATAAAAAAGTGGAGGCGGAATCTGTACTTTTACAATTAGTAGGGTCACTGCAAAAGTCCAAAATACGTAAGGTCACCTTTGTCTACGTCCCAGGACATGCGGGAGTACGGAAAATGAAAGAGCGGACAGGTTGGCTAGCTGCGCTATTGTTGAGGACGGTCAACCAGTGAATGGGGCGGACATCATCAATGCCCTCCGGGATGTGGGAAGAGAATAGGACTTCGACAACCATGAATCCACGTCACTCCTTCGGATGAAAGAGATGGGAGTTAAGATGGGCACAGCCAGAAACGAGAAACTTAGTGGGCGTGTAAGAAGACTTTTCAACCAACACAGAACTGGAGCCGTCAGTTGATGAACACTGCGACACTTGCTGAGTAGGGGATCTGAGTACCTACGGACATGTTCGGAGTGCATTGATGATGATCCGCTAATAACTCAATAACAATAAATATTTGATTTCATTACTCATAGACATGGGGAGGTCTGTCCAATATTGGCAAATTCAGACACGAGAAAAGCTGTTCAGCAAAGCAGCATTCAGCATAAGACACTATAATATTGGCAAATTCAGACACGAGAAAATCTGTTCAGCAAAGCAGCATTCAGCATAAGACACTATAATATTGGCAAATTCAGACACGAGAAAAGCTGTTCAGCAAAGCAGCATTCAGCATAAGACACTATAATATTGGCAAATTCAGACACAAGAAAAGCTGTTCAGCAAAGCAGCATTCAGCATAAGACACTATAATATTGGCAAATTCAGACACGAGAAAAGCTGTTCAGCAAAGCAGCATTCAGCATAAGACACTATAATATTGGCAAATTCAGACACGAGAAAAGCTGTTCAGCAAAGCAGCATTCAGCATAAGACACTATAATATTTTTACCAAAATACTGACTTATCATGGGAGCCGCGATAGCTCAGTGGTTAGTGAACTGGACTACAAAGAACAAAAGGTAGGGTTCGATCTCAACCGACGGCTTCCAGTTCACCCAGCCTTTAATGGGTACCGGATTTTTTTTTCTGGGAAAGTAAAGCGGCACGGGCGTAATACCGACAACATTACCCAAAAATCATGTGCCGAAGGTCTGTAAAATTTATGGTCACTAACACCATATTCCCTATACCCCACTTGGCGTGACGGGGGTACTTTACTTTTTTTTTACTGATATCATGATCGCTTGTTACCAAGCGTCTGTCAATATGTCAAAGGCTATATTATTGTAATAAAACAAACATTATATAGTTCACGGTGGTTACACATGGTTACACATGTGCAGTTCGAACAGAGGAAGGACTGAGCGAATGTTTCCCAATAGAAACTGGGGTTAAACAAGGATGTATTTTATCGCCCTTGTTATTTGGAATTGTTATGGACTTCATAATGAAGAAATGATGCACTGGTAATAAAGGCATCGAATGGATACAAGGAGACCATTTGGAGGACCTGGACTTTGCTGATGACATAGTTCTCATCAGCAATCAGATAAAAACGATGCAGGAAAACACAAATGAACTATCATCAATAGCCAGCAAAATTGGGCTTGAGGTCAATCATGAAAAGACTAAAGTCATGAAAAGTTTAATTCCAACAAGTGACAAAATATACATGGAAAACAAACCAGTAGAAGAGATCGATCACTTCATCTATCTTGGAAGTCACATTGATCGAGAAGGGGATACGAGCAAAGAAATTAGAATCAGACTGGCTAAAGCAGCAATGTCTTTCAGAAACCTTGAAAAGTTGTGGAAATCAAAACTCATTAGCACAAACACAAAACTTAGGCTATTCAAATCAAATGTACTATCAACCCTTACGTATGCGTGTGAAAGCTGGAAAACAACAAGAGATATAGAAACAAAGTTGAACGCATTCGAAAATAAATGTCTAAGGAAAATACTTGGTATAGAATGGAACGAATTCAAAACAAACGAGGAAATTAGAGAAATCGCCAATCAACCACTAATATCTTCAGTAATAAAGAAAAGACGATGGTCATACGTTGGACATGTGATGAGAAGAGATAATAATCGAATAGCAAAGCAAGCCCTCATATGGGAAACAACAGGTAAAAGAAAAAGAGGAAGACCCAGGGAGACACTGAGAAGAACATTGATGAGAGAGGCAAGAGCAGCAGGAATCGGCTCCCTCAATGAGATAGAACTGCTTGCACAGAACAGAGACAGATGGCGAGATTTGATAAAATATCTTTAAAAGAAAACTGCTAGAACAAAATTCATATAGGAGAAGGTGTATCTTGGTCTACGCCCTATGGGCCGGTTACGGCTCGAAAGGTCAATAGATAGATAGATATAGTTCACGACCTTTAACAGACACGGATATAATCCGCGGTAATCTATCTATGAGGACAATCTCTTGCATTATTGATTACGAGTATCGCCTTGCACGTTAGCTGCCACCAATCCAGTGGTTATTCTCTCCCACGAAGCCTGTTTACATTTTTAAAACATAAATACTAAGGAACAAATAAAAATGTAACTAGCATGTTAACATCTTTACTGTCATTGTAATGGTCTACATTGTCGGTGAATAACTACTACGGTGAGGAGATTGAAATAGGAACGTTGGTTGTTTTTATTTATATAATCAATAACCACTTTATGAATAAGATCGTCATGGGGAATATAACACTTCTGTGTTGTCAAGGGAGAGAAGAACAAGAAGAAAGCACGTTCAAGATGTCACCGACAAACTGGATACAACTGCCGAGGGGATTATCCTTAATTAAGGCGCTCTGGCCCGACACTGACCACCTCACCCAGAAATGTACCGATAGTCAATGGAAGCCATGGAAACTAACACCGTACTACCATATGAGATGTGCCAATAGTCAATGAAAGCTATTAAAACTAACACCGTACTACCATATGAGATGTACCAATAGTCAATGGAAGCCATGGAAACTAACACCGTACTACCATATGAGATGTGCCAATAGTCAATGGAAGCTATTAAAACTAACACCGTACTACCATATGAAATGTACCAATAGTCAATGGAGGCTATGGGAACTAACACCGTACTACCATATGAGATGTGCCAATAGTCAATGGAGGCTATGGGAACTAACACCGTACTACCATATGAAATGTACCAATAGTCAATGGAGGCTATGGGAACTAACACCGTACTACCATATGAAATGTACCAATAGTCAATGAAAGCTATTAAAACTAACACCATACTACCATATGAAATGTACCAATAGTCAATGGAGGCTATGGGAACTAACACCGTACTACCATATGAGATGTACCAATAGTCAATGGAAGCTATGGGAACTAACACCATACTACCATATGAAATGTACCAATAGTCAATGGAGGCTATGGGAACTAACACCGTACTACCATATGAGATGTACCAATAGTCAATGGAAGCTATGGGAACTAACACCGTACTACCATATGAGATGTACCAATAGTCAATGGAAGCTATGGGAACTAACACCGTACTACCATATGAACTGTACCAATAGTCAAAGGAAGCTATGGAAACTAACACCGTACTACCATATGAGATGTGCCAATAGTCAATGGAAGCTATGGGAACTAACACCGTACTACCATATGAGATGTACCAATATCAATGGAAGCTATGGGAACTAACACCGTACTACCATATGAAATGTACCAATAGTCAATGGAAACTATGGGAACTAACACCCTACTACCATATGCCTCGATGTGTGACCACTTAACAAATCTATAATTCTATGTAACTACTTTTTTTTTTCCTAACCCAAATGCCGACGTCTTAGCTCTAAACTAGAGTACACAACCCTCACTGTGTCTCTAACGTGGCCGCAGTATTCTTATGTCCTCTATACGGTGTTTATAGTCCAGGTTTTTTTTATGTTTAGGTTTTTCTAATATGTCTTGACTGTTTTTTTTAAAATTCGTTATCCAAGGTAGTCTAAGCGGTTTTCATCAACATTTTTTTAAAAAACAATTTACTTCATTGTTGTTTGCGAGATTGTCCATGATTCACAACCATATGTTGCTACTGGGAAAATACATGCCCTCAGTAGTTTAAACTTTTACAGCAATGTTAGTTTTGTGCTGTATTATCTACATGGCATTTAATTTTTGTGTTGATATTCTTAGTCTTTCTATCTATCTATCTATCTATCTTTCGTTCGCCTGAAGTATTGTCTATATCTGCAATGTCGTTTCCTGTATAAATTTTACTGTCTTTTGTAATTCTTGCAGTGGCCCATATAGTTTTGTCTGTAGTGTTGTATCTATGGGCCAATGGATTTTCCTCAGTCTACTATATTCAGTGCAGTCTTGAAGTATGTGTTCAGCAGTCTGGGGTGCCTGTCCACATGTACAAGTAGTTGATGTGCCGATCTTGAATTTTGTATACATGTGACTATGGAGTCGATTGTGTCCTGTTCTTAGGCGTATAATGATAACTTGTTCATATCTATTCATATTATGAAAGGCATCCTGATTTGGGGCTTGTGGTCCTCTGATTGATTTGATTATCTGTTTCTTATGATGGTATGTAACTGGTGTATCTAGTTGTGTGCCTGTTGAACCTTCCTTTGCCAACTGATCTGCTTTCTCATTTCCTGGTATTCCACAGTGAGACGGGATCCACTGCAGGGCAACCCTGTGGTGCTTGCAGAGTTCAGTCAATAAGGTCTGCAGATGGGGTAATTTTCTGGATTGTAGTGCCTGGAGTACTGATCTTGCATCTGTCAAAAACACTACAGGCTGTGGGCTAAGATTACTGTTCAGCAGTTTTTCTATTGCCAACTTTATTGCTTGTATTTCTGCATCATAATTGTGACAATATTTCCCTGTTGCTATTTTATCCATATCCCTAGTGTTATTTGGGTACTCTATATATGCACCTGCTCCCCCATTCTTTACTGCATTCTGTGCTGATCCATCTGTGTACACACGAACCCATAGGTCTTGTGGGTATTCTTCATCCAGGAAACTGAGAGCTATTGTTTTTCGCTGTAGACTATTTTGTTCCTCTTTGTCAACTATTCCTTTCACTTCTGTCCGTATTTGAACTGATAATCCTGATTCATCTGTCCAGGGAGTCTGTTCTGGTATGGGCAGAAGGGGTTTAACAACTCTTGGCATGTCTGGTGTTTGTCTACTAATACGCTTGGCTTGGTGGATAAAGCTGCTTCTCTTAAGTCGTCCCAATGCAAGATTTTGGAATCTGTCCTTCATTGGATGTCTCGGCATGCATACACATTTTTCTGCCTGTATCAGCACCTTTGTGTCCCTCCGTTCTCTCAGTGCTGGTATCCTCCACAATTTCTCCATCTCCAATATTGGTGTTGATTTCATTGCTCCTGTGATGACCCTAAGTGCCTGGTTTTGTACTTTATCCAGTTCTTGCAATGTGGTGTTTGATGCTGAGCACCATGCGGATGATCCATATTCTAAATGTGGGCGTATACTCTGTTGGTAAACTTTACTGAGTATTTTCCCACTCGCACCCCATGTGGTTCCACACAACTTTCTTAGAATAGCCAATTTTCTCCTTGCTTTTTGGGTTGCCTTATTTATCTGCTGTTTCCAAGATAGTTTGTTATCAAATGTAACTCCGAGATATGTAGCTTGTATGTCTTCTTTCACAGGCTCATTGTTTATGTAGATGGCTCCTGCTTTTTGTTTTGGGGAGAGTGTGAAAAGTGTAGTACTGCATTTGTCTGTATTGATGCTGATACACCATCTATTTGTCCATGAATTCAGTGCATTCATAGCTCTTTGTAGCAATTTGGAGGCCACTGTTGCATACTCCTCTGTGCACCACATTACCAAGTCATCTGCATACATTGCCACTTTGATGCCATGTGGTAGTTCAGTAACTAGGTCATTGATGTAGATCAGAAAAAGTGTTGGAGATAGTACCCCTCCTTGTGGAACGCCCTGGCGCAATAAGACCTTCTTACTCTTAAGACCATCCAGTTGCACTCTGGCTCTCCTGTTATGCAGGTATGCTTTGACCCATTTGTACATCCTGCCATTTACTCCATAATTTCTCAGTTTCTTCAGAAGCCCTTCCTTCCATACCTTATCAAATGCTTTCTTTAGGTCTATCCATGCTGCTAGTACCAGTTTCTTTTCTTGAAACGCATCTTCGATTTCCTGGGAAAGATAGGTTGCTTGATCTTCGGTAGAGTAACACTGTCTAAAGCCTGCTTGTTGTGGGACAAGGAGATTTTCACTTTCCAGGTACCACTGCAGTCTGAGATTGATTATACGTTCCATTGTTTTACACAAACAGCTTGTAAGGCTGATTGGTCTATAGCTGGATGTCATTGAACTATCTTTTCCTGGCTTTAGTAATGGTATCATAATTGCTTCTCTCCATGCCTGTGGCACTCTACCTGTGATCCAGCAAATGTTGTAGATCTGCAGTAGTTTTGCTTTAGCTGCAGTTCCCAAGTTCTTAATCATTTCATTGGACACTCCATCATTGCCTGGTGACTTTTTCATTTTTAATTTGGATATTGCCAGCTCTAGCTCTCTTTGTGTAATGGGTGTTTCCATGACTTCATGTGTGGTCTCTTCTTGTCTTGCATTTTGTTGTTTTAGACGGGTCTCTTGTCGTTTTTCTAGGCTAATTTCAATATTATTGTCATTTGCAAAGGAGTCTGCAAAGTAATTTGCTGCATGTTTACCTGTTAGAATGTTTCCATCCTTCTTCAGTGTAATTTTGGTGTTCCTTTCTGTACCCTCATCATTCAGCTGTTTTACAAGCTTCCACACTTTTCTTGTGTCTCGTTCAAGATTCAAGGACTCTGTTTTCTCTTTCCAGCTTCTCCGTCTGGCTTGTAGTTTAGCCTGTTGAAATTTGGCTTTAGCATGCTGGTAGTTGTTGTGGTGTTCTTGGCAAGGGTTATTTTCTGCTTGCTTTCGAGATGTTTCCATGTCATTGTGCAGTTCCTCTAGTTCACTACTCCAGTATGGTTTGTAGTGTTTCCGTGCCCCTCTAGGTATTGTTTCACTGGCAGCTTGTATTATTAGTCTACTGAATTCATCAACTATTTTGTTGATGTCTCTATCTGTATTTATATCTTTAGTCAGTACACTGGTGTAGTGTTGATACATTTTCCAGTCTGCCTTTTTGTAATTCCATCTGGAGAGAGTGCTGCTCTCCCTGATGGCCTCATTTTGCACCACTAAAAAGACTGGTCGGTGGTCGCTGCCTCCAAGTTGTTTCCCAACAATTCGTGTGATATTCCAATCCAGGTCTGGTGAATGGAAAGCAAGGTCTGGTGTAGATGTGGTATGCCATGATCTGGAGTAGAATGTTGGTGGATCTGTTGCCTGGTTTAATAGTATAAGCCCATTGTCATCCTGCCAATTTTCAAGCTCTTCACCTCTCTTGTCCATATGTTCATAGCCCCAGCTCTGTGAGTGGCTGTTAAAGTCTCCACATACAATTATTCTTTCTTTTAATGTAATTGTGTCTAGTGCTAGTGGGCGGTCACTCGGACAGTAGTAGTTAAGTAGATGGAAGTCTGTATTTCCTGTCCTGAGGCGCAGTATTTGATATTCCGCCCCATCCATATACACTTCAATCTGACATGCATTAATGTTGTTCCTTACAAGAGTCAGTATTCCACCCTTTTGTCTATTTATTCTGTCAGATCGGTAGCACTGGTATCCCCTAATCTTCAAGGCTATGTCGTTGTTTAGATGGGTTTCCTGCAAACAGCATATGCTTATTTGTTCTTCATGCAGGATATTTTCTAATTCTATCTTTTTACTGTACCCATCTCTTTTGCTGTTGATGCCTTCAGCATTCCAGTGCATTATTTTTAGTGGTCTTATTTTGGATTGGCCAGTAGCTCTATTCTCTCGCCCCCTGACTCCACAGGGCGGTTGAGAAGGACATCCAGTAATAGAGGTTGGGCCCTTTCGAGGCTGAGGGCCCGGCGCTGCACCTGCCTGAGTGCCCATCACAGGGCGAGTGCCATATCGATTTGCGGTTATAGACATACTTCCATATGCGTTGAGTGCGTGGCATCCTGATTGTTGTGCGCCTTTTGGCTGGTTGCCTCCGACTTCAGCACTTGAACTTGCTAGAGCAGACTGTGGTCTTGCTCGGTTGTAGGAAGGCCTGGCCAGTCTTAGTTTTCAGTCCCTGGTGACTGTTAAGCCCCATCCCCACGACAAGGAGCTGGCCTTGATGAGGATTCTTAGTCTTCTTTTTGTCTGCTTCTGGAAGGCTCTATGGTTAGTTATTACAGATCCCAGATACTCGTTATATAGATCAATGAGGCAAACATTATCAATATCCTATTCCATTTCCTCGTGGCCGTTAGCCTGCTATCAAGCTTACCATTCTGAACAAGACCAAGCGATGAAGGATCAGCGAGAGAGGACAACTCGGTACCCACAAACTCAGCGCTGAAGTTGAATGTGTTAGGCCGAAACACGCAGATATCAACCGTAGCTTTCTGTAAACCACAACACAATCTACTATCACTTAAAAATCAATTTAAAGGCAAACGAGGAAAAAAAATAATAATCGTTCGGCGAACTGCAGAAGAATAATAATTCAAGAACAAGCGTTAAGTGTCGTTAAGTCTTTTGATGTTTCTCCGTTGCTCCTGAATCAGCGGCTCTTTTCATGGGTGTATGAACTTCAAACCCGGATTACCTGTAAACTTGCAGTGACGTTATTTCGTTGACGTCTTTACCTTTGTATAATCTCTGTGCAAACAATGTTGTCTTGTTTACTATTGAAGAATCTAACATCACAGAGAACCAATAAGGCTATGATATACACACGAAATGGCCCACTAAGTTCAGTTTTTCTCTTTTGATACACGGGACGAACACGATTCTTTGGCTACATCTGCATATTACATATCCTGGTCTCGTTACAGATTAGACTGTCACTGGACCGCTTCACAGCACCATCAATGTTAAGTGTTCCATAAATTATGACTGAAACAAAATATAGATTGTGCAGACAAAAAAAAAAAAAAGCCATACATGGAAAAGAATTATGCTTTTTTTTTAATACACATTGTTTCATAAACAATATCTCTTTACTTTGAATATTTGATTAAAAATCGGATTGCCGAGTACATGAGAAGATTTATTATACTGGCCCCTACTTTATCGATACTTTTTTTTTCATTTTTGTGCGTGGGGGGGGGGAGATGGGGGTGGGGGTAGGGTAGGAGTCTGTAAGGGACATGACCTCGCAGAAAGAAGCGATCACATCCTGCGGGATGTCCTGGAGCCTATTTGCTCCTCTGCTTCTATCCAGTCCACGTATGGTTCCTAGTGTCTGCTTGTTTGCAGCACCGTCACCTCCCGGGCAATAGCTGTGACTGATCGGCAAAATTAATCAGGACAAGTTCAGGGAGGAAGTCTCCCTTCTATAGTGCACAGTGCTGCTGACAGGAAAAGGGGAGGATCGACACGGTCGACAGGCTAGAGCTGGAACAGCCTAGTATCGCGCTCAGGGCACGGCGAACTAAGATGTTAATTGGCCAGAACCAATCAGAAAGCATTTGCAAATTGCTGATTGCAGCCTGTCGTTAAAGCATGACCAACAAGAAAGGGTGGTTTCATGACATCAAAGAGACCTTGAAAATCACAACGGAAGTGGGAGATCTGGCTAGAGACAGGGATTTGCTCCTACGGGTTGTGGTGAGTGCAACGTTCAAAGGACACGCGACCTGATGATGACGATGACCTAATTGCTGAATGGCAACACAGTGGTATCAGCAAGTGTTTAGCATTAGCAAGTAAGTGAGTAGCATTTTCTTTCCTTGTCGTGTGGCCAAACCATTTTATCTGTTGCTTCTTTATACATTTTATGGCTGAGATTAAAAACAATCCTATTATTATTCTCATTATTATTATAGGTTATTTTTCTCATTGTTCTTGTATCTAGGGAGTGATATTGACAGCACAACGTTGGGATGAAGATTGTATTGTAGAATGCCCGTTTTGCCTCTAGAGTTATTTCCTTGTTGGACAATAGTGGTGATAGTTGTCCAATGATTTGACAAGCTTTGATGAATCTTGAGTCTATTTCTGCTGTTTGTAAATTGTCTTTTGTCGCTAGACTCCTAGGTATTTAAATTCCTATACTTGTTTTAGTTGCCTGTCTTCTATAGTTATGTTGATGTTCTGTTTCTCTTTTGCGATATTCGTAACTCGTGTTTTGTTGATGTTGATTTTCATGTTGTATATTGTGCCTGTGATTGAGTCTATTTCAGTGTTCTTGTATGTCCTCTATTTTTTCCATGTATTAGTGCCTGATTGTCTGCAAACAGAAGCTCGTTGATCTCCACTGTCTCTGATAGATTGGCTAACTTGCATATGTAGTCCATGTATGTAATAAACAGTACAGGGGATAGTACACACCCCTGTCCCACGTCTGATCTAACTTCGAAGTGGTCTGTGTAGCCTGCTGCTGTTCTTACTGTGCAGCTGCCGTTGATGTAGAGACGTTTAATTAGGTTGGTTAAATGTTGGCTTATTCCGTATGTTGTTAGTATCTCCAACGGTTGTTATCTGTATATTTTATGTTTTAGTAACGAAAGATACAGAATTTAGATTTCCAGATCAGAGCTCCACCATTTAATGTGTAGCTCTTTCCATAAATAAATTCTGGTGTGTAATTGTAGATTCAAAATTCTGAATCTTTAGATCATTTTCAATTTTAGTTTTAAGTCGACAGGTGATCCTCACTGCATATAGAACCAGTCCATAAAAGTGTTCAGATCTATATTGTGTAGTTATGTGGATTCTGCCACATAATTTACTTTCAACTGCTATTTGGGAGATACATACCGGACAGTTCCAATATATAAAACAAGGAATCAGACAAGGCTGTGTTATGTCGCCGGATTTGTTTTCACTTTACAGCGAAAGTATTAAGAGATATAGCAGACCAAAAAAAGATATATGGATGACACAGATATGAGGATGACACGGTCTTAATATCAGAGACAGAGAATGAACTACAAGAAATAAGAGACATAATAGTAAAAAAAAGCAATTAAAAAAAAAAGGTCTCAGTCTGAGTAGTAAGAAAATAGAAGCTAATGAAAAAAACAATTATCACCATTATACAGTATACAAATAAACGAGACAAATCTGAAACAAATGCAACGTTTCAAATACATGGGCACAATAATAACATCAGATGGAAGATGCACTACAGAAATATAAAGCAGAATAGCCCAGGCCAAAATAGCATTTCAGAAAAAAAAAAAACGTTTTATTCAACAGGTCTATGTCAATAGAAATGAGAAAGAGAGTTCATCGATGCTATATAGAACTAATTCTGACCTATGGAAGCGAATCATGGACATTAGACAAACATATAAAATGACGACTAGAGGCCACAGAGATGGGATTTCTCAGAAGAATTTTGAAAGTTCCCTGGACAGCTAAAAAGACCAATGAGGAAGTTCTCAAAGAGGCCAAAATAAAAAGGGAGCACCTAAAAGACATTATAAAGAAACAATCAAGATTTTTCGGGCACATCATGAGAAAAGGAAAGTTGGAATACTTGATTACAACTGGAAAAATACAGGGAAAGAGAGATCGCGGGCGAAAAAAAGAGATAAGAAACTGGATAGCTTGATGTTATTGCATGAAAAGCAAGTCATAAACAGAATTGATACGATGCACTGTGGATAGAAAATTGTGATAGAAGTTGAAGGACATGATTGCCTACGAAACTATGTATGGCACATGATTATATATATATATAAACGGGACGGTCATACCCTTGATCCCCATGATCGATAATCGCAATGTAGATCTGGAAATTGCACTATCTGAGATCCTTTATTACCCGGTGCGGGTGAATTTTGCAGATTCACTGAGCAACAATAAGTTCCACCTTGGTGGAAAGAAAGCTGTCATCGCGGACGGGTATTGTGATATATGCACACGCTGGACGATCTAATCTGTGCCACCTTAAAACTCAAACTAACACTTAATCATGCCATTGAGTTGGTAAGTGTTCATGGTATTATAATCATGAGATTAATTATTATCATCATTCGCCTGCTGATTAAGGCGAACTTTGATCTCGGGAGTCTTGGGTCAACGTTCGGCTTTGTGAATTTAACCCCCGTAATTGTGAATGGTGTCGCTACGGCTGAAGTTTATCTGAAATTAGGGGTCTACAACGAATTGTTTATCCATCTTGAGGGTTTATCAACTAGTGAGAACCTACTTAATCAAGTCCTCTCGACGGTGCTGCGGGCTATACCCTATAATGGCTCATCGTATATCCCTAGACCGGCCGTACGCTAATCTTACAGTCTGTTGTTTGATGTTCGATGGGGATAATCTGATGACTAACTGTGTGTCTATATGTTCGGAATTGGAGTCAACAACGATGGCCAAACATCATCAAGCGCTATACATTTTTTACAAAAATATGACGATCATAATTTTCAAGAGGATGTGAACTTCCGGTATATGGTGGATAGGCGGCGGGAACAATTGAAGGCTATGCATGAAAAGTGTTTCTTGTTGCAGTTTCCTCATATTCCAAGTCCGGCTTGTTGCAGGGGCTACTGAGTTAAGTGATCTGTGCACACCGTGAGCTGTGTGTCTCATCCGTTTTGATCATGTTTCGATATTCCAATTGTTTACGATGAATGATGATATCGTATGACAGGGAACAGTTGGCTGTGTTTACTTTCTGCGCGGTTTTGCCTTATGTCTTTTGGCGTGTGCTGAAACGGCTACGATGGAGACTACAGTTACCTTTCTTTGTTTGGGAGATGAGATATTAATTCGAATGATTACGCTGGCACGGGCGGTTGAGCAATTATGAATTTTAATTCGTTTGCAGTGATACCGGGGCCTTCCATAACCAAATAACCCTATACCCCAAGGAGACGTGCAACAGCGGTCGCGTGGAGACCTTCCTGACATTACAATTTAAGCGGCTTGAGAATGGAACTCTTTTCTATTATCTAGGTTTTGCGATGAGCGCCTCCAACCGGTAAAATTGGCATATTTTAGTTATGTATTGGAGGTAAGGCTAATTCGTGAATACTAGAAATGGATGCAGAAGGACTGGGAAAACACAAGTCAAAATTGTGCACTACGGTTGGTATCGCCGAAATTGTGCACTACTGTTGGTATAACAAGACCTCGGTGATACAAGGTTTTTTCGCTCACCCGAACACGGTCTATATGGCTTGGAAATATACGAGAGCGGTTTATATAGACGTGCGCCAATATCCATCCATAGATCGATAGCGAACCTGACCGAGATATAAAGCTTAAGCTGCGACAACCACACTGAATATATCTCACTGTGCGAACGTCACGAAGATAGTAAATGGTTGTGGGATACGGGAAAGCTATAAACCAGCCCCTAAAGTGAAAGTTAATGGACAGGCCGGCTGTTACAGAGTTCTGTATGTTTATATCTATTTGTTGTTGACACACAAAATCATATTGAAATGAACTTGACACACATAACTCATTATGGTGGTATCAACATGAATACATCAGTCTTTAATCTTTCCTTCCACACATGACTCTACAACATTCTATATACAAAGTCGAGTAATGTATTTAAACTCAACACTTGTTCGTGGCGTGTTGCATTACTTAGCCTACCGACGATATTGGCGTTATTGTAATGTCGTGATTATAGTAGTCTTTCTTAATAATCTAGTTCTGTAACTTGTAGACTCGTGATTATAGTAGTCTTTCTTAATAATCTAGTTCTGCAACTTGTAGACTCGTGATTATAGTAGTCTTTCTTAATAATCTAGTTCTGTAACTTGTAGACTCGTGATTATAGTAGTCTTTCTTAATAATCTAGTTCTGTAACTTGTAGACTCGTGATTATAGTAGTCTTTCTTAATAATCTAGTTCTGCAACTTGTAGACTCGTGATTATAGTAGTCTTTCTTAATAATCTAGTTCTGCAACTTGTAGACTCGTGATTATAGTAGTCTTTCTTAATAATCTAGTTCTGCAACTTGTAGACTCGTGATTATAGTAAACTTTCTTAATAATCTAGTTCTGCAACTTGTAGACTCGTGATTATAGTAGTCTTTCTTAATAATCTAGTTCTGCAACTTGTAGACTCGTGATTATAGTAAACTTTCTTAATAATCTAATTCTGTAACTTGTAGACTCGTGATTATAGTAGTCTTTCTTAGTAATCTAATTCTGCAACTTGTAGACTCGTGATTATAGTAGTCTTTCTTAATAATCTAATTCTGTAACTTGTAGACTCGTGATGATAGTAGTCTTTCTTAGTAATCTAATTCTGCAACTTGTAGACTCGTGATTATAATAGTCTTTCTTAATAATCTAATTCTGCAATTTGTAGACTCGTGAAGTCGTCAACTAAGTAAGAAGGTCTCTATCGAACAAGGTGTCCCACAAGGCGGAGTCTTGTCCCCAACACTCTTTTTAATTATCATAAATGACATCGTTATGGACATTCCACCCAGAATACACTCAGCAATATACGTAGATGATCTGGCGTTATGAGCTCGCGAGGAAAGTATGTCGGTGGCTGGACCCAGGATGCAAGATGCCCTAGGTGAACTTGAAAAATGGACGAACACCTGGTTCTTACCAATCAACGAAAAAAAAAATTACATATACAATTTTCAGCCTTTCAGGAAAAACGCTCTTTGCAAACTTGAAGACAAAAGACCATACACTCCCTATTGACCAAAACCCATCATATCTTGGTATCACCATGAATCGCAGAATGACTTGGAAAAATCAGATAGACAGAGCAAGGGGAAAAACCAGAAAACGAATAGATATTATGAAGAAATTGGCAGGAACGTACTGGGTGTGTGTGTGTGTGTGGGGGGGGGGGGGGGGGCAGACAGCAATATTTTGAAAAGACTATACGTAGGAAGAGTCAGGCCAGTTCTAGAGTATGAAGTCACGGCCTGGGCTATGGCTTCCAAATCACAGCGTGGCAAAATTAACAAAACACAGAACCAAGCTGCCCGTATCATCACTGGTGCTATGAAATCTACACCTATCAAGACTCTAGAAACAGTAACAGGTTTACAACCCTTAGATGACAGACGGGTCACTAAAGTATTGCAACAAGCGGAGAAATATAGAAGGCTCCTTAGCCACCCCATGCACCAAAGAATAACTGGTTCCAGAATTGTACGACTAAAGAGGAGCAACTTCGCTGCAATTGCCAATGAACTAACTACTGGAGACCCAGTACTATCCCAAACAATATCAAAACCCTTTGGCCCATCTGATATGTCTCCTCATAGAAAGCATAAAATACCAGAATTTAAGGAAAATATAACAGGAATCATGAAAAAAGGCACCCAAGCAGACACAAAAAGAAAACACGTAGCAGAAAAACACATACACGATACCTACCCACAGGACTCTTGGTCCCACATATACACAGATGGCTATGCTACAAATGCCACCAGAAATGGAGGGGGGAGGTGTGTTCTTGACGCTGAATAATCAGGACGAGATCACCAAGTCAATAGCTACTGGAAAATTCTCAAACAACTTTAAAGCAAAAACTGAGGCCATCAGAGATGCTGCAACACTGGCTACTCAACACAAAAATAACATGCACAATGAATTGGTGATTCTGACTGATGCACTGTCAGTATTATCAGCTCTAAAAAGTCCCAAGAACAATGAACTAGATGACTTGAGAACAACCCTGGACCAACTATGCAATAACTTCCAGAGAGTAGTCATTCAGTGGATACCATTACACTGTAATATACACGGGAACGAACGCGCAGACAAATTAGCTAAAGAGGGAGGGAGATTACCGCAAGAGAACCATCCGCTCATTTATGATGAAGCCAAATCCATCATCAAGGGATCAAGTCATCATACTTCGCCTACGCACTGGCCACAATATAATGAGAAATCACATGTTCACCAAATTCAAAATAGGTACAACCAGCCTATGCCACTGTACACTGGACAATATGACTAGAAAACATGTTCTACAGGATTGCCCCCAGTACACAGACCTGAGAAGAGCAATGGGGTCCACACCCACCTCCCTGGAAGAAAAACTGTATGGGGCAATCGATTCGCTTAAACAGGCAGCTGACTTCATGAGAGAGTCTGGAATCCTACTCTCATTGAATCTGGATCGCAGAGAGAGAGAGAGAGAGAGAGAGAGAGAGAGAGAGAGAGAGAGAGAGAGAGACTCGTGATTATAGTAAAGTAAGTAAAGTACCCCGGTCACGCCAAGTGGCGTATAGGGAAATATGGTGTTAGTGACCCTATATTTTACAGACCTTCAGCACATGATTTTTGGGGTAATGTGGTTGGTATTACGCCCGTGCTGCTTTACTTTCCCAGAAAAAAAAAATCCGGTACCCATTTAAGGCTGGGTAAACCCGGAAGCAGTCGGTTGGGATCGAACCCTATACCTTGTCCTTTGTAGTCCAGTTCACTAACCACTGAGCTATCGCGGCTCCCGTGATTATAGTAGTCTTTCTTAATAATCTAATTCTGCAACTTGTAGACTCCTGATTATAGTAGTCTTTCTTAATAATGTAATTCTGCAACTTGTAGACTCGTTATTATAGTAGTCTTTCTTAATAATCTAATTCTGCAACTTGTAGACCTGTGATTATAGTAGTCTTTCTTAATAATCTAATTCTGTAACTTGTAGACTCGTGATTATAGTAGCCTTTCTTAATAATCTAATTCTGCAACTTGTAGACTTGTAATTATGCTAATACTTCTATCAACGTCTCCCAAACGGTTTCTTGGTATATAATTTTCGTACTTTTCTGTAATTCCATGACTCAGTGCGCACAATCTCTTATATCCGTAGAGGGTTCAATCCACAATCTCTTATATCCGTAGAGTGTTCAATCCACAATCTATTATGTCCTTTGGAGATTCTATTGCTACTCTGTCTCTCAGTTTTGCTGACTACTTCCAAACACTTCCTCACTAACTCCTAATGTGTCCATTATCTTCCAGAACTGAATTAACTATCTACTAACACACTCCCTCCTAATTCTCAGCCTTGAGGCAGGTTCCGAAATGTTAACTTTACATCTTCTCTAGTACGCCCAAAGCTTCGAGCGCGAATAATGTGTGTCTAAATAACTACCCCACTCCTAACTTGTCTGCCTGGAGGCAGTTTCTTAAAATTAGTCGGACTTTACATTCTTGCTGGTACGTCCAAAATCTTGGAGAGCTGATCTAAAAGTATCTGTGTTTCTCGGTTTTGTTGCCATGTCAGCCACACCCACCTGGCTGAGGATTCTGGGAATCTATGGCTATGGTCCATTTACCATTCGTCAGGAATCAATCACTATCTCTTTAACTCCGCCTTACAATTCTGTCACTAATCATCATTTCTTGAGTAGTCTAGATAACATCTGTCAATCACTCCCATTCCTTAGGCTTCCAGCAAAACATAGCTTTCATTTGGTATCTTGACCAAATGTGGGCGCATCTCTCTCAGAATTCCTTTGATCTCCACCGCCGTTGTACATTAGAGTGAGCTATGCGTCTCTTTTAGTTAGATATGAAAGAGACGTCTACGGCCCCGTTCGTTCGCTTGGTCCTGGACATCAAATAAGACACTTTTCTGAGTCCAACGCTATTCTTAATTTCCTATGTACCATCTCCGGGTCAGTGGACGATCTGTCGAGTGTTTCGGCGTTCAGAGTCTGATTAACAATCTCTTGCTATCTCTCTCCGCTAATCTCATAGCTTGCTACGTCTTACTGTTCTGAATCTAGTCGACTAACTTACGCTTGCTAATTCTTGGACTCCTTTGTTTTCAACCGGTTTTCTTTTCATACACAACTTATTCTTCCTCTACTCCTTCGTCATACTTCTCTTTTATTCTTCCTATTTTGCTGACACTATAACACGGCTTCTATCTTTTAGTTGCCTAACGGGGAGCTTTTGACAGGAAGGGCGGTAACTGGGTATGACGACGATAAAAACGGAAAGAAATTCCGGTAGGGTTTACGACATACTTGCTATTGTCGTTCGGAGATACTCCTGAAGACTGTATCGCGGTTGTCCCTAACCTATCACTAAAATGGGGAGCTACAGAGGCCATGAAAGCAATGAGCTTTTGTTATAACTAATCCTAAAGACGTTATTGTGAGAATGTCCAACCCCTCGGTACAGACAAAAAGAAGTATGAATCTAAAGTTGGCCATGAGGTTTTTACGTTTGGGACGAGTGTTGGCTTAATTAGATTTTATTTCAGCATGAGACCAGTCACTGGCACTTACTTAGAAATATAGAAGCTGCGAAGCTCTGTACAAAGAGTTTCCTACTACTAGCCAGATGGACTATTGAGAAGATACAAACAATGCCTTTGTACGTTGTACTTAGTACTGGCGATGCTGACGATCCATCGGACAAGCCGACGGTCAACCAATCGTTTTAGCGATTGAGGAGTATGTCGCATTCTAAGCAAAGTTGAGGATCGGCGCAAACTGTCATCCCTGGTTTATAACAGGATCGTTCTCTTGCAGTGCTGGCCCTATAGTTGCTGGCGCCCTGGACAAGCTGAACTTCGGGTCCTCTCTCTCTCTCTCTCTCTCTCTCTCTCTCTCTCTCTCTCTCTCTCTCTCTCTCTCTCTCCCCCCCCCCCCTATACATATGCACTCTCACTCTCTCTCACGCACTCACCATCACAAGAACCTGAACTACTTAAAAGCGTCAGATTGAATAAATATTTTATTTATTATTTTTGCTTTTCTTTATTTGTTTGTTTATTTTATTTTATTTTATTATTTTTTTGTTTGATCCTTTCGGTGGCGCCCATAAGCACATGGCGCGCCTTGGGTAACTGTCCGAGTTGCCGGTACCTTGAGCCAGCACTACTCTCTCGCCAAACATCGTTTTATAAACGTGTCACCATTATGATTTCGCGTCATGCATTGAATTCGGGTCCCGTTTTGGAATGCGGAAGTCTATCTGGCCCGGTGAAAATGTAATAGAGCTACAGTCGTGTCGATGATCGATCTAGATGTAGTAGCCACTTCCCCTCCTTTGCTACAATGTGTATCTTCATGGTGGGCTCACTGGGGTTGGTGCTGGGGATTCTCGCCTGCTCGATCGAGTACCCAAGGTCCCATGTTAAGTGTGACTCTCGACCCCAAGAGCTTAATAATTTTCCGAATACGGTCAAATCCATAATTTGTCGAAGCTGGTCGAGTTCGAGCAGTACCTTATTGGAGTCTTTCTTCGCCTACATGAGTGGTCAGTCTCTTTTCAGAAGTAAATTTGAAGGTTGAGCAGGATCTTGATCAGCTTTGTTGATGGCCGATGCTGACTCACGCAGTCGCTGACCGCCCTCATCTCAGTTGCTGGCTTGGCTCCTATACTATTCTTCTTCTTCCTTTCAACTCCCTGTGGAGCATAGGTCTTCACCTAACACTTTCCAAGCCATTATGTTTCTTACCATTCTTGTAAGATCACTCCACGAAGAGAAGATTTCTTATATTGGCCCCTAACCTATCGATCCTTTTTTTTGTGCGTGATGTTTTTTTTTCTTACCATTCTTTTAAGATCACTCCATGTTTTTTTTCCTTGCCATTCTTTTAAGATCACTCCATGTTTTTTTTTCTTGCCATTCTTTTAAGATCACTCCGTGTTTTTTTTTCTTGCCATTCTTTTAAGATCACTCCGTGTTTTTTTTCCTTGCCATTCTTTTAAGATCACTCCGTGTTTTTTTTCTTGCCATTCTTTTAAGATCACTCCATGTTTTTTTTTTCTTGCCATTCTTTTAAGATCACTCCATGTTTTTTTTTCTTACCATTCTTTTAAGATCACTCCATGTTTTTTTTTTCTTGCCATTCTTTTAAGATCACTCCATGTTTTTTTTTCTTGCCATTCTTTTAAGATCACTCCATGTTTTTTTTTCTTGCCATTCTTTTAAGATCACTCCATGTTTTTTTTTCTTGCCATTCTTTTAAGATCACTCCATGTTTTTTTTTCTTGCCATTCTTTTAAGATCACTCCATGTTTTTCTTCCTTATCCTCTTCATCTCTGCCTCCACCGGTCTTCTCCGAGTATATTTTGGTCTTCCTCTTTGTCTCCTCCCCAGGGAATTCCAAAAAAGGGCCCGGCGTTGAATACTCTCAGTTGCCTCCTATACTATTAACATTATATAATAATGTGTACGTGTCCCATTTTCATTATGAGGTTCCTTACCTGCCAAACTTAGAAATCATCTTCTGATGGAAAACTTAATTGAGTGTTTTTATCCAAAACAAGTTCTATGGAAAACCGCCCGTAAAATGACGGAGGTTTGGAATGTGTCCTTCACTAATTATCCAGGATGTGCTTCATGTGTAAGGTTTCAATTAGGATTGTGTTAGCATGTGTTTTGCATCTTGGTTTTCCCGTCTTGCAGATTTCTGTTTGTCTATTGGAATGTTTATTCTACTAATGTTTTTGTAAGTCTCTATCAGTAGATTTGCTGCCCTTTTGCCTGTTAGGATGTTCTGATTATACCAGTGGATTAAGATATACAGCGAAGACGATGGCGCTGGATAGGACACACACTACGGCTACGGAAGCCAATTGAGAGTATTACACAACATGCATTTTTTGGTATCCCCAGGGGAAAAGACAAAGAGGAAGACCAAGGAATTCTTGGAGAAGACAGATAGAAGCAGAGATGAAGATGATGGGGAAGACATCTGATCTGATCAATGATCTTAAAAGAATGGCAAAAAACAGAACGACTTGGAAAGTGTTTGTTGAAGACCTATGCTCCACTGGGAGCTAAAAAGATAGAAGAAGAAGAAGTTAGAAGTACGAAGCGCCACTATTTTGTTTTCGTTTGTACAAACTGCCGAAAGCAGCCTATTAACGATTTACGATCTGGCGCTACCAGATGCTGATTTGATTAACAGCTACTCTCATGCCGATTCTGAAAATACATTCTGTGTAGTAGGCTATATACAATGGGTGCACTCTGTTACTACTTTCCCTCCACGACAATAAAACGTTTTCTTCGGCGTACAAAGAATTGACATATTTCTGTTCTGATCTTTGTATTTCATTCCAATAGATAACAATAAGGTCAATGAATTTAAATATGTGGGAACTTTGTTAACCTCAGACGGAAGATGTACAAAACAGGTGAGATGCAGAAAGGCTCAGGCAAAAGCAGTTTTCCAAAAAAAGAGGAAGATACTATGCAATCCATTTTTGACAATTAAATCTATTGTTGTTTTCCAGCTTTCACACGCATACGTAAGGGTTGATAGTACATTTGATTTGAATAGCCTAAGTTTTGTGTTTGTGCTGATGAGTTTTGATTTCCACAACTTTTCAAGGCTTCTGAAAGACATTGCTGCTTTAGCTATTCTGATTCTAATTTCTTTGCTTGTATCCCCTTCTCGATCAATGTGACTTCCAAGATAGATAAAGTGATCGATCTCTTCTACTGGTTTGTTTTCCATCTATATTTTGTCATCTGTTGGAATTAAACTTTTCATGACTTTAGTCTTTTCATGATTGATCTCAAGCCCAATTTTGCTGGCTATTGATGATAGTTCATTTGTGTTTTCCTGCATCGTTTTTATCGCCTACAATACTGAAACTTAAAATACTTTCCATACGATATTATAATATTACGAAGCAAGGACTACCTTTTTCTCACTTTTGTTCAAAATATTGTTAGACAAAAAAGTAGGCCCACTAGATTTAGTACATTGTATTCCCATTTTCCTTGTATAATCCAAAACATGAGCAAAACATTTTATCTAATGCATTGTTGTCTGGGTCACTCTATGGAGCGATTTTTCTAAACTGGCCCCGGTCGTTAAAAGCTAACATAAACGTTTCTTGAACTGGGATGACGATACTGACTAACATTTCTGACAAGCAACTTCATAAACGTCTTCAGTAAATAGTTTCTAGTTTAGAAACCACGACACTTCCGCCTACCTTCATTACTGTCAGTGTTCTAGTTTAGAAACCACGACACTTCGGTCTACCTGCATTACTGTCAGTGTTCTAGTTTAGAAACCACGACACTTCGGTCTACCTGCATTACTGTCGGTGTTCTAGTTTAGAAACAACGACACTTCCGCCTACCTTCATTACTGTCAGTGTTCTAGTTTGGAAACCACGACACTTCCGCCTACCTTCATTACTGTCAGTGTTCTAGTTTAGAAACCACGACACTTCCGCCTACCTTCATTACTGTCAGTGTTCTAGTTTAGAAACCACGACACTTCCGCCTACCTTCATTACTGTCAGTGTTCTAGTTTAGAAACCACGACACTTCCGCCTACATTCATTACTGTCAGTGTTCTAGTTTAGAAACCACGACACTTCCGCCTACCTTCATTACTGTCAGTGTTCTAGTTTAGAAACCTCGACACTTCCGCCTACCTTCATTACTGTCAGTGTTCTAGTTTAGAAACCACGACACTTCCGCCTACCTTCATTACTGTCAGTGTTCTAGTTTAGAAACCACGACACTTCCGCCTACCTTCATTACTGTCAGTGTTCTAGTTTAGAAACCACGACACTTCGGCCTACCTTCATTACTGTCAGTGTTCTAGTTTAGAAACCTCGACACTTCCGCCTTCCTTCATTACTGTCGGTGTTCTAGTTTAGAAACCACGACACTTCCGCCTACCTTCATTACTGTCAGTGTTCTAGTTTAGAAACCACGACACTTCCGCCTACCTTCATTACTGTCAGTGTTCTAGTTTAGAAACCACGACACTTCCGCCTACCTTCATTACTGTCAGTGTTCTAGTTTAGAAACCTCGACACTTCGGTCTACCTGCATTACTGTCGGTGTTCTAGTTTAGAAACAACGACACTTCCGCCTACCTTCATTACTGTCGGTGTTCTAGTTTAGAAACCACGACACTTCCGCCTACCTTCATTACTGTCAGTGTTCTAGTTTAGAAACCACGACACTTCCGCCTACCTTCATTACTGTCAGTGTTCTAGTTTAGAAACCACGACACTTCCGCCTACCTTCATTACTGTCAGTGTTCTAGTTTAGAAACCACGACACTTCCGCCTACATTCATTACTGTCAGTGTTCTAGTTTAGAAACCTCGACACTTCCGCCTACCTTCATTACTGTCAGTGTTCTAGTTTAGAAACCACGACACTTCCGCCTACCTTCATTACTGTCAGTGTTCTAGTTTAGAAACCACGACACTTCCGCCTACCTTCATTACTGTCAGTGTTCTAGTTTAGAAACCTCGACACTTCCGCCTTCCTTCATTACTGTCGGTGTTCTAGTTTAGAAACCACGACACTTCCGCCTACCTTCATTACTGTCAGTGTTCTAGTTTAGAAACCACGACACTTCCGCCTACCTTCATTACTGTCAGTGTTCTAGTTTAGAAACCACGACACTTCCGCCTACCTTCATTACTGTCAGTGTTCTAGTTTAGAAACCTCGACACTTCGGTCTACCTGCATTACTGTCGGTGTTCTAGTTTAGAAACAACGACACTTCCGCCTACCTTCATTACTGTCGGTGTTCTAGTTTAGAAACCACGACACTTCCGCCTACCTTCATTACTGTCAGTGTTCTAGTTTAGAAACCACGACACTTCCGCCTACCTTCATTACTGTCAGTGTTCTAGTTTAGAAACCACGACACTTCCGCCTACCTTCATTACTGTCAGTGTTCTAGTTTAGAAACCACGACACTTCCGCCTACATTCATTACTGTCAGTGTTCTAGTTTAGAAACCTCGACACTTCCGCCTACCTTCATTACTGTCAGTGTTCTAGTTTAGAAACCACGACACTTCCGCCTACCTTCATTACTGTCAGTGTTCTAGTTTAGAAACCACGACACTTCCGCCTACCTTCATTACTGTCAGTGTTCTAGTTTAGAAACCACGACACTTCCGCCTACCTTCATTACTGTCAGTGTTCTAGTTTAGAAACCACGACACTTCGGTCTACCTTCATTACTGTCAGTGTTCTAGTTTAGAAACCACGACACTTCGGTCTACCTTCATTACTGTCAGTGTTCTAGTTTAGAAACCACGACACTTCCGCCTACCTTCATTACTGTCAGTGTTCTGGTTTCGAAATCACACGACACTTCCGCCTACCTTCATTACCGTCAGTGTTCTGATTGCAGCCTTACTAATACTATAAATGATTGTGAACGTACAGTGTTGTGACTCATGGGAAAAAGAATCGTTCGCTTTCGTCAGCTTTGACCTCTGACGAAGTCCCACCCACTCAATTTTGTGGGACTGAATTTTGCGTGTAAAGTCTGTTTTATCCCATTACAGGGGGCCCCTCGCCATGCAGGCAGATTTACTCCGACTTCAGAGGTACTAATTTTTAGGGAATTAGTAAAACCCAGGTGTCCTCGCCAGGGTACGAACCCCGGCTGTTGCCGTGGTAAGCCAACCGCCTATCGATTGCGCTAACCGGACACCCGGAAAAAAAACAACAGAGATAGAGATAACTAGAGATACTAAAAAAAACAACAGAGATAGAGATAACTAGAGATACTATGCTATTTACATCTTTAATCATAATCATCTGTCCCAGCACACATATCCGTGTCCGCTCGTGACCTCAGATTGACGAAAAGTCAGTTGATGCTATCTATTATCGCACGGGGTCAATACGAGCTATTGACTTTTTAACGTAGGAAGTTGATGTGATGAGTTACAATTGCTTTCTTGATTTCCACTGAGTAAATTGGATTATGTCCATCCAATAATTATTGCAAGAAACAATCAACATTTTTCGGGCACATCATGAGAAAAGGAAAGTTGGAATACTTGGTTACAACCTGGCAAAATAAAAGGAAAGAGAGATCGCGGACGACAAAGAGAGAAAATACTGGATAGCTTGGTGTCATGGCATGGAAAACAGTCAACAACAGAACTGATATGATGCACAGTAGATAGAAGATTGTAGAAGGACATGATCGCCTAGCCAGCCGGTATGGCACATGATGATGATGATTGCGATATCTTCTTTCTTTCAGGAGTTCACCAGAAGACTGCTAAAGGACTGGAAGGTCCACTTCATCATCCCCTATTAAAAGGACGTTAAGTGGGCGTTGATGAGCTGTGTTGTAGTTTGCAGCTAGGCAGTGACGTCATCAGCTATAGGAGCTTTATACAGTTGACGTCACTCTACCCACAACCGCCCAAGCCTGAAAACGTCACGCTAGTTGGAGGTATTCCATGAATTTTCTCACAACCCGCAGGCATAGGTAAACCTATAGTTGGCTGTGGATAGGCCATGTAGTCAGAAGAAATCCAGAAACCATAACAAGAACTGCTGACTTGGAACATTTTGCCGGAGGGTAATGGGGTGAGGAAGGAAGAAAGACTGTCCTAAGACAATCTATCCGTAAAATGGCGGAGGTGGCAATAGTCAATAAACGCACGACTGTGATGATAGGAAACTGTTTATATAGAGCTTTGAAACAGGAGGTGATCTGATTATCAGAAGCTTACCCTCTTAATGGCAACACATCATAACCCTTCGGCATAAGCAGCGGTGTTAAGCAGGGACTCGTTCTTGCTCCACCTCTATTTGGAATCTTCTTCGCGGTTCTATTAAAACATGCATTCTCACATGCGAATAAAGGGGTCTATCTGCATACTAGATCCGATGGTCGATTGTTCAGTATCTCAAGACTAAAGGCAAGGTCTAAGGTCAGATATATCTCTATTAGAGATCTGTTATTTGCTGATGACGCTGCACTTGTCACGCAAAGTCAGGAAGAACTCCTGATCATGGTACATCACTTTTCGCATGCCTACAGAGACTTCGGTCTAACAATAAGTTTGCAGAAAACTAACATACTCGGTCAGGACGTCGAAGCAACACATGCAATCTCTATCGACAACTATAAACTTGATATCGTGCGGCAGTATAACTACATGGGGTTCATCATCAGCGACAGACTATCTTTAAATACAGAAATTGACATTCGTATTGGTAAAGCTGCTACCACCTTTGCCCGTCTTTCTAGGCGTGTCTGGCAAACCAGCAAACTGACAATTAAAACAAAAGCAGCAGTGTACAATGACTACATAATTAGTATCCCCTGTATGGCAACGAATCTTGGACAATCTATGTAAAGCAGGCGAGAAGGCTAAATGCATTCATTCAATGTGCGATGTCTACGCCGTATTCTTGGTATCACTTGGAAGGATAAAGTGACAAACGTGGAGGTCATGACTTGCACAGGACTCCCGAATATCTACACGCTGCTCAAACAACGTAGGTTACGCTGGCTTGGCCATGTACACCGTATGAAAGATGGCCACATTCCGAAAGATATACTCTACGGACAATTGGCATATGGCAAAAGAACTAGGTGGCGCCCAAAACTTCAATTTGTAGATGTGTATAAATGCGACATGAAAACTCTGAACATAAACCCTGCGGCATGGGAAGACACAGCTGCAGACCGCAATCTCTGGAAACACACTCTAAAGGTTCACCTCAAACAAGAAGCAGACAGATTTATAGAGAAAGAGAATACACGACGAAAGAAAAGAAAAGAAAAAAAATAACATTTTTAGGGGCGCTGAAAAATCCATATTCAACTATGACTGACGGATGCTACTATACTATATATATTTAAATAGCCGCCCTTTCAAAAAGCGCTCTGGTCACAAGATTTTTAGAAATCTATAAGTAAAGATAACTTATATATTAAGATAGAGAACAGCTACATTCATAATCCCATGAACGATTGCATAACTAACTTGGTTAAAAAAAAAAAAAACAGTTCCTTGTCAACATACGGGTACTTCTCATGTTGTGCGTTTTTCGTCAGCACTAACGGGGCTCCGGTCAGGGTTGGGAGTATAGGCTTGAGAAATCACATTTCTATCCTAGTTAGTTGCACAATATCAATATTATATGGCAACACTACAGACAATATACGGTTTGCCTGTGGATCATGTACGTATTATACATTTTGACGTTATTAAAATATTAGTTTCAATATTAATAAGCCAGCGGTGACTTTTTTTTGGGACTAATAACTAATGGTTGAGTTGACGGGGCAGTTACACTGTTACAGTTCAGTTCAGTTCAGCAGGACAGGAGAGTAAGACTAGAGACCAAGTCGACTGTGACTAGTGACTTAAGTGACTAGCTAACGACAACTTTGTTACTGTTACTAGTGTTACTTGTTAGTGTAGTTTTAAAAGTGTAGTTAATGTTCACTTAAGATATAGTGATGATAGAGCTATTGTACGCATTTGGTATAATAATTTAATAGTCAAATAGTGTATTGAATTATATATAATAAATAATATAATATTGTTATTATAATATTGTTATATTATTTTATAAGACATAAGATCTATGTAATTGATAGTTTGTTGTTCCAGCTTGAAGGCCTACATGGCCGAAACGTCGATTTTTGTTTTGTCCATTAGTTAGTACGTAAAGCTGTCACCATACCACTTTTTTTTTTTTTTTTTTTTTTTAAGAATTGCTATTTGATAGTTGTCCGTTGTTCTCTCTACCGTAGTGATAGTCTGATAGTGAGTTCAGAGCTCCTGCTGTGCTTTCTCAGTCTATTCTCAACTAAGTGAATTCAGTTTTGTTAAGTGAGCTATTATCACACTTAGTAATGTAAAATAAAAATCAATCTAAATCTAATTTAACTTCAAACTTAGTGAAAATTAGTGTGTCTTGTGTACAACAATCTCACACTCATGACAAATAAATATGACTACACTTCTTACACACATGTCTCCAGAGTCACATAAAAAATATACTCAATACTTCAGTAACTTTTTATTTATACAATATTATGATAAAAATGCATTAAAATACTGTCAATAACATATTCGTACATACAACTGTTATACTACATAATATCACATAATGGAAGTTATAATATATTATACAACTCAGTCATATATTTGTTTATAGTTTATAGTTTTTAGTATGTAGTTTTTAGTAGTTTCTTTATAGTATTATAAATTATCAAGTTTGTTTTATCATGTGCTATACCATACATGGGTGTCCGGTTAGCGCAATCGATAGGCGGTTGGCTTACCACGGCAACAGCCGGGGTTCGTACCCTGGCGAGGACACCTGGGTTTTACTAATTCCCTAAAAATTAGTGGGAGCCGCGATAGCTCAGTGGTTAGTGAACTGGACTACTACGGACAAGAGGTAGGGTTCGATCCCAACCGACGGCTCCGGGTTCACCCAGCCTTAAATGGGTACCGGATTTTTTCTGGGAAAGTAAAGCAGCACGGGCGTAATACCGACCACATTACCCCAAAAATCATGTGCTGAAGGTCTGTAAAATATAGGGTCACTAACACCATATTTCCCTATACGCCGCCACTTGGCGTGACGGGGGGTACTTTTACTTATACCATACATATAATATATGTATATCATACCACGCAAAAAGACTACATACTTATTATAATAATATTTGTGGGTGTCCGGTTAGCGCAATCGATAGGCGGTTGGCTTACCACGGCAACAGCCGGGGTTCGTTCCCTGGCGAGGACACCTGGGTTTTACTAATTCCCTAAAAATTAGTGGGAGCCGCGATAGCTCAGTGGTTAGTGAACTGGACTACTACGGACAAGGGGTAGGGTTCGATCCCAACCGACGGCTGCGGATTCACCCAGCCTTAAATGGGTACCGGATTTTTTCTGGGAAAGTAAAGCAGCATGGGCGTAATACCGACCACATTACCCAAAAATCATGTGCTGAAGGTCTGTAAAATATAGGGTCACTAACACCATATTTCCCTATACGCCACTTGGCGTGACGGGGGGTACTTTACTTTACTTTACTTATATATATATATGATACCTATACTACGACATGCACCATATGATCATGGAATTAGAATTATTGATTCATTGATAGATAGATTTAATCTGGCTAATTGAATATTTTGGACAAAAATAATTAAATAAATAGACATCAGGTAGAAAGATTCTATGATTATTATTAGAAATGGCGAGATTTGATAAAATATCTTTAAAAGAATTGAAAACTGCTAGAACAAAAATTCAGATTAAGAGGAGGAGTATCTTGGTCTACGCCCTATGGGCCGGCTATGGCTCGAAAGGTCAATAGATAGATAGATAGATTATAGTCCGTTCAGATTCGTTTGCCGAGATGTTATGATTTATAATTCAAAAAGTTCTTGATGATTTCACATGATTTTTGGCATACGGTGTTAAAATGTCCATGTCACGAGAACATATGTGTTACTCGATGTCTAGCTATAACGGTTTTCTTAAAGCGGCGAATTCCTTTGATCTTTGCCCATGTAACTATTATTTTGACCCTAATCAAAATGTTTTACAGTAATCTAGTGCAACGATGACCCATAGGCGTGTCCATAAAATTTTACTTGGTGGCAAGTATACACATTTTAAATTATATATAGAACTTTTGTTCGTAGAGTCAATTTGATATAGTTCCATGCTCTTGGTGTGAGTTTCCCAAATGTTGTCGCTGCCTTTCAAATACGTACATTTAGTTCCTCATCTAAGGAAAGTGTGGCTGTAATAGTGGATCCAAGATAGCTGAACTTCTGTACTGACTCAAGCAGGCTTCCATTCAAAGTAATGGTTGTTGGTTTGCTTATAACATATTTTTGATTGCTTGGGTGGTCTTGAACAATAAACTGTTTAACAAATCAACTAGGAAATTTTGCAAATCAAACTATTTATCTGTAGACTTAATCAGAGTAATGATCATTCAGAATCAGACGAGTCAAATAGGTCGATTACTGCTTTCGGCTGAACAAACAACAAACCATCCTTTTTCCAATATTCCTCTTCTTGTCGTAACACATGATCCTCACATTTTACCCAGTAGTCTTTATTTATATTTGATAGAGCCTGATTTGTAAGTGTCTCAACATCGCATAATTTGAAAGTTTTATTTGTATATGCTACGTGTCCTTTAACTTTTGCCCAAACTAGTTCTATAGGATTTAAGTGTGCATGATATGGAGGTAGTCTCAAACATCTATGGCCATGTTCTTGAATTAACTTGTCTATTTTAAATATCTTTGTACGTTGTGTCTGTTTCACAAGGCTAAGCAATTCGGGTTTCAAGTAGCTGTCGTTAACTTGTATGTGTTCTTTTATGAGCCACGTTTTGATTGCATCTTTTGTACTTGATGATGTTGGGATTCTATCTTCTACGTTAACTACGTTATGGTATGAAGCATTGTCCATTATCAGACAAGAAGGTCGATCTAATATTGGAAGGATACTTTTCTCGATCCAGTCTTTAAATATGTGCCCATTCATTTCGGAGTGGTAGTCTCTATTGTCTATGGATTTTGAAATGAAAACGAGATGAGCATTCTGCAACAACCCATTATGTCTGCTACCTGCATGTGCAACTATCAAACGTTGCCCTTTACTGCTTGGTACTGATCTTTTAATACTTCCATCTGCTAACTGCCATTCCTTTTCATTTGTATGATGAGCGTTGATCCAAGTTTCATCTAAATAAACAATATCATAATCATTTTCGCGCATTTCCTTCACTTCACGTAAATACTTACTTCTAAGAGCTACTAGATGTGGCTTCTCACAAATAATGTTTTTTCCACCAGCATACTTTCTAAAGGTGAAGCCTGCACTTCTTAATATTTTCCATAATGAAGTTTTTGATATTTCAATGTCGTTGTTAGTTTTCAGCCAAAGCTTCAACTTTCTAAGTGTCACTTCTTCGTTTATATCAAACATTCGACAGATTTCTCTTTTTACTAGGTCCTTATCAAAACTGTCTAACGTTTCTTTCCTTCCTTGCTTTCTTGCATTTGTTGGCAATAAATATCCGCTTCCTTTAACTATTCGATCAAATGAACGTTTACACAAACCTAAAATATGCATTGTTCTCTTCTCAGGGTTTGATAAAGAACAATAAAGATGTCCCTTTTTACGCTCTCTGCAGAAGTATTGATAAATCTTTATAGCAATGTTATGCTCAGTAAAATATTTTGCCTTTATATTCATTCTCACATAGACTTGCAGAAGATAATATGGATAGTGCCGCCTCCTTTCTGTAAATATTGAGATTTGCCTCTGAATTATGACTCGAACTCGAGTCTACGGCCGTGATTTTGACGTCACATAATTTCCGGTTTCGGATAAAATGTCATTTTGTGCTAAACGGGAAATTTCATATGTAACATTTCTTTATAAAAATTTATAGTGGAAACATAACTATTTTAGGACGGTGCGCATTCAGCCGTGAAAGTCATGCCTATATGTTAAAGAATCAGCTGTGAGATGTAAGCATCTACATAATCCCGCCGGTGTTTATAATATCGATTAACTTTTTTTTAATATAGGTTAAATAAGGCATCTTTGAAACTGGATCACATTTCTTTGATAAACAAATATTTTTATAGCGACATTAGTATTCTAAACCTAACTTCAAAAGATCAATGCAAATGAACAATAAGTTTTTGAAAAAAATAAATTAATGTCTAGGCAAACGAATCTGAACGGACTATAGTAATGATTTTTAGACCAGAACATAATGCAGTGTAGAACTACTAAAGTTTTTTTTTTGTTTTGCTGTTTTCTCATCATTCATTATTATTATTATAAAAGTAAAAGATAAGTTAATTGATTTTACCTTTCAAAACCTTTTTTTAATCAATGTAAAAACACATAATGATCACAATAAAAGTGATTATTTCAAATGTTAAAAAAAATAAATTTTATAAACATTTTATTTTTGCATAATTTGTTATGCTACAGTTACTTTTTATGTGTTTACAGTTTTATTTCAGTATTTTTTTAACATACATTAAAAAAAAATAATGTTAACATTTTTCCTCCTAAAGTAAAACTAGGTCCTGTCCAAAGACTGACAAAAAAAATAATTGAAGGGTCTTGTCTTAAAAATCATCGAGTGCCATCTCCACATCGAAGGTTGGCTACCATGGAGCACCATTCTGCTCTGTCACTTGATTTGATGGTGCAGGTTGTCATAGGCTGACTTGTCCATCTTTTGATGTTACTTGTCCACATTAGTCTTGGTCTGTCTCTGCCTCTTTTACCTTGTATTTTCCCTTCGGAGATTACTTTTAGCAGGCTGTTGTGTCTTTTAACATGGCCCAAAAATTGCATTTGTCTTGTTTGAATTGTGTTTAGTAGTTCTCTTTTCATTTTTAGTTGTTTTTAAGACTTCATCGTTTGTTTTCTTTTCTTTCCATCAAATTCTACCTATTCTTTTATATATCCACATTTCAATGGCTTCAATTTTCTGGTATGTTTTCTTGTCAAATGTCTATGTTTTTGCACCATACAAGAATGTTGAGAAGATATAACATTTTACTATTCCTAGTTTTAGCCCTGGTGTTATTTGTTTTGATTTTAGTATACTTTTCATGGCACTGAAATTACTTTTTGCCATTGCTATTCTTTTGTTTATTTCCGTTTTACATTTAAAAATCACATCAGTATAATTATTATAGAAAAAGTGACCATTTGTTATACATCAAATAAAATAAGATTGAAGTGAAAGAGTATATCTTCTTCTTCTACCTTTTAGCTCCCAGTGGAGCATAGGTCTTCAACAAACACTTTCCAAGTCGTTCTGTTTTTTGCAATTCTTTTAAGATCATTCCATGTCTTCCCCATCATCTTCATCTCTGCTTCAATCTGTCTTCTCCAAGAATTCCTTGGTCTTCCTCTTTGTCTTTTCCCCTGGGGATTCCAAAAAAGGGCCTGTTGTGTAATACTCTCAGTTGGTTTCCGTAGTGTGTGTCCTATCCATCGCCATCGTCTTCGCTGTATTTCTTTATCCACTGGTATTTGACCGGTACATTTCCATAATTCCACGTTTGTGACTTTGTCCTGCCATTTCCATCCCTTTATTCTGCGCAAGCATCCATTAATGAAAGTCTGTACCTTCGTGATTGTCAATTTTGTTATTCTCCATGTTTCACAGCCATATAATAGAACCGACTTAACATTGGAGTTGAAAATTTGTATTTTTGTATTTAGCCTAATTTCTTTGGATTTCCATATGTTTCCCAGTGCAATGAAAGCTCCTCTTGCTTTTGATATCCTTATTTTGGTATCGTTTTCTGTTCCTCCCTCTTTATCTATATTACTGCCCAGATATATGTAAGATTGTACGTCTAGTAGAGGTATTTCTCCTAGTTTTATTTGGTTATTGCCAACTGCATTAATTCTCATAATGTTGGTCTTATCTCTATTAATCTTTAGTCCTAGCTGTTGTGATCTCTCATCTAATATACTCATTTTATCTTGCATCTGTTGGTGGCTGTGTGATAGGAGAGCTATGTCATCAGCAAAGTCTAAATCATCAAGTTGTTTGGTCAGTGACCACTGGATTCCATTTCTGTTGTTTTGAGTTATTTTCATAATCCAATCTATGGCCAGTAGAAAGAGAAATGGAGACAGAAGGCATCCCTGCCTTACTCCTGTTCTTATTTCAAATGCTTCTGTAAGCTGTCCTTCATGCACCACACTACATTTTGTTCCTTCATACATTGTTTTTATCAGGTTAATAAACTTTATGGGGATTCTGTAATGACTCAGCAACTTCCAAAGCATTCTTCTGTCTAAACTATCAAATGCCTTTTCGTAATCTATGAATCCAATATAAAGTGGGGATTTTAGTTCTAAACTTTGTTCAACTATTATACGTAGAGTAGTTATTTGATCAGCACATGATCTGTTCTTCCTAAAACCTGCTTGTTCATCTCTCAAGTGCTTCTCTATAGCCTCTTTTAGTCTCTCCAGAATGATTCTGCCTAATATTTTTCCTGGCACTGATAGTAGCATAATTCCCCTATAATTTGTGCACTCCTGTAAACTTCCTTTCTTTGGTAGTTTGATCATATAACCTTCTCTCCAGTCTTTAGGTATTTCTTCCCTCTCCCAAATTTTATCCAATAGATTATGTAACATCTTGGTAGAGGTGATAATATCTGCTTTGATGGCTTCCGAAGGAATTTCATCTGGTCCTGTGGCTTTACCATCTTTTAACAGTTTGATGGCTTTCATTATTTCTTCTTTGCTTGGTTTTCCGCAGTTAACGTGTAATTCTTCTTCTGCTGGTAGTATATCTGGAGGATTATTTGAGCCAGGTCTGTTCAAAAGTTCTTCAAAGTGCTCCTTCCATCTCTCCATTTGTTCCTTTATATTACTAAGCAGATTTCCTTTCTTATCTTTGATAAAGGCGTTGATCTGTTTGTATTTTCCACCTAATTTCTTTGTGCTGTTGTACAGTTCTTTCATATTCCCTTTATTTGCTGCTTCTTCTGCCTCTTTAGCTAATTCATCTATATATTTCCTCTTATCCCTTTTAATGCATCTTCTCACTTCTTTATTCACCTCTGTGTAAGCTTCCTGTGTCTTGGCTTTATTACTTCTTGTTTTGCTTTTATTTATGTCTGCTTTCTTGTTCTTTCTTTCTTTAATTTTATCCAGGGTCTCTGCTGTCATCCATGCCTTATTCTGGCGTTCTCTTTTCCCCAGTGTTTCTTCGCATGTCTCTTTCCATATATTTTTTACCTGTTTCCAATGATCTTCTATATTTATAGTATTTTCTAGTTGTTGGAGGACTTGGTATTTGTTTGATATTGTGACTGCGAATTTATCTTTAATTCCTTGTTCTTTAAGAAACCCTACATTGAAATACGTTCTGCCCTTATTCGTTGTAGTATACCTTTTTAATTTAATTTTAAGTTTGGCTAACAGAAGATGATGATCAGAAGCTATATCTGCCCCTCTATATACTTTTACATCCTGTAAGGATGACTTAAACTTATTATTAATACATATGTGATCAATTTGATTTTCCGTTCTATGATCTGGTGACACCCATGTAGCTTTGTGTATTCTTTTATGTTGGAATATTGTTCCTCCTAGGCTCATTTGATTAAGGGCGCAGAAATTCACAAATATCTCTCCATTCTCGTTTATATCTCCAAGTCCATGTTTTCCCATAATCTCTTCAAAGCCTCTTAGCATTTAGGTCTCCCATCAAGATTATAATATCCTTGGCTCGTCTTGCATCCATCTGGCATTGTAGCTGTTTATAAAAATCATCTTTAACTGAGTCATCTTTATCGTTGGTTGGTGCATAGCATTGTATAATGTGTAATTTTATTTTGTTTTTGGTTGTTCTAAATGTTGCTCTCACCAGTCTTGGTCCCACTGCCTCCCATTCTATTAGTGTCTTCTGTGCATTCTTTGATAGCATTATAGCTACCCCTTCGCTATGTTGTGCTCCTGGTTCCTGGTGTCCTGATGATAAAATCATCTCCCCTGTATTCAATTTTATTCTCTCCGCTCCCAGCCATCTTGTTTCACACATTCCCAGAATATCTATCTTGTAGTTGTTCATTTCTGCTGCCACTTGTGCCGCTTTTCCCTGTTCGTTAAGGGTACGAACATTCCAGGTGCCAATTCTGGATGATTTCCTGGTAGACAAAGGGTGAGTCGGCAACCCGGACTCCTTATGGCTTTCTCCGGATTGCGTCATACATCTCTTAGACAGAGAGCCCTTCTCTTTCCTGGTTGACGGATTTACTTTATCTTTCTTTGACTTGTTCATGTTTGTGAAGTTTTTTCGGATTATTTTTTTACAGTATGGGATAGCCAGTCCCATGCCTAACCCTCCTTTCTCGCCTCTTACGAACATGCCTGGTAGGGTACAGCGCCGCTATTCTTTACTTCCCTTTCGGGCCCCGGCAGCGCACGGGCGGAAAGAGTATATAGGTAGCCAAAAAATGCAGTAAAACAATATGAAAATTATTAAAAAAGAGAAGATTTATAGATAAATGTCACAGAAACTGTTATCTGAAGAATAAATACAATTTTTCACTTACCTGATCAACCCATATGTATAAATCCCACATTGTCTTTATAGTAAATCCTTTCAGAAATAATAATTTTGGACACACACACCATTTTCCTTCACAATTATCACTAGAAAGAGCTCTAAAATAATAAACTTATATTTTTATGTTTATAATAATTTTTTGTTTATAATAATTTTTGTGTATGTGATTTGCAGCAAAGTCCTTATGAAACATAGTATTTTGATAATGAATGACCCACGTTGTAAAAGCCAATTTTACTATGCTATGATATTTTACCATAACTGAATACTATAAAAACTTTGTATTATTATTCCTAATAAACATAGAACAAATTGTAAAATTATTTGCCATAAGTAGTTTGATATAAATCATCTTGTGGAATAATGTGAACATTAGAGGGCTTAGCCTCTAAAGCAAAGGAAAATAATATTTCATGACAATTTTTAAAAATTTTACTACAAAGAAATTGAATACTTTTGCCTAATGACAAATTCTTTCAAATTAAAGTTCTTTTGCTAGAAATTTTCACTTGTGGCTACTGAAAAAGTGTCTAAGTAAGCGAATAACAAAACAAATACTTTGTGACTATCAACCATACAGCTTAATGAACAGTGGTCAAGAAAACAAATCCAGTGCATCAGCTAACTGAAAAGTGGGAGGAAAAGTGTTTGTTAATAATATAACATAATTAACTAATAATACATTAACTCATATTGTACAGTTCGCCTCTTTAGTGGCTTGAACAGGATATTCATAAAGAGAAATATTTGGCCCCACTTAAGTGAAATTTTATAATTGAGTCTCAAATATGAAAGTTTCAATAAAATTCTTGTGTATTTCATCCATCGAATATTCTTAAAGTCATTACCAAGAGTTTCATTCATTGTAGACGAGGATGAACACGGCATTAAAATTAAACCACATTATGACTTTTCCAATAAAAATATTTACATGTTAAAAGTTACACAAATTGAAGTATATATATCTGCTTTTTTCATTCTAAGTTCATGTTTTGTATATCAAAATGTTCAGGAATGTCTGCTTTTTTTGTTTACAATAGTATAAGATGTCTGTATTAAGAGAAAGTGGCATGCAAAGAAATGCTGGATTTAAGGTGAAAAAAAACAAGAGAAAACAATATTAGAAGAAAAGGGGGAAAAATGTCTTATCAATCACATGAGATCTAATCCAATGAAAGAATATATATCACAATACTAAAACATGACTTTCTTTGCATGGTATATCTATATATACACAATTCAAGTGAATTTCATTGCAATTAATGCACATATAACATTTTATGATAATTTTAGTGGGATTGGCGGTTACTTTTTTGTAGTAAAAGTAGCGGGAAAAAAACACACTATATGATGTAAAAAATGTTAGCCTTTTTTAATCATTCAAAATGGCAGCTTCCTAGTAATGTCATGTTCGCTAAACAACAGAATGGTTAAAGCCAGCCTCCTAGTTATAAACTGCAATGGTGCAACCATCATGATGAGTCTGACTGTAAAGTATTTGGGAATAGCATTTGATTTCATCTCTTGCATTCAGAATTGGGTACAGTCAAGGGCAGGTGCCTCAAGCGTGCAAAATCCTGGATGGCTGAGGTGGAGTCCATAAGGAGAGTACGTGATCTGAATGACATAGAGCTGGCAAGGATTGGATCACATTTAGCTTTACTGCAGCTTTGTATTTTTATGCATTCATTTGCATTTATTGGCCGTACCCCCCAAGGATTGGATAGAACTAACAGCGAAGAAAAAGAGGCTAACCAAAAAAATCATTCAGCTCGTCGCAATTGGGCCTATGGAGCTTGCAAGGTCTTAATTAGGGAATCCATCAAAAAAGTGTCCTCACCTTAGGATCTGATCATCTACACAGATGGTTCTGTATCTCATGGACAGTGCAGTGGTTAGGGTTTTGTGGCATACCAACGTGGCAGAGAAGTGGCTAGGGAATCTGGCAAGTGTAGCATTATGGTGTCCAGCATGAGAATGGAAATAGAACCAGCAATGGTGGTGATAACATAGTTGGTTACACAGAACGTGGATCATGCAGTCTCGTAACTGACTCGCAAAATATGCTACAGAAGATTGACAGACAATGTCTGTGGCAGGAGTGAATGCTGCTCTTGGATGACTCCAAAGTAAATGTGTTTATATGGGTATACTGTCCAGGGTACGCTGGTGTACATGACAATGAAATAGCCAATAAGCTCGCTGGCAGCTGTGGCACTGAGTATGGCCTTACTCTGACAAAGATTAAATCGCCAAGTTTGTTACATTCATTAAGAGAAGAGGAGGAAAATGGGTGGGACAGTGATGAATATATTGAGAGACTGAGGAGTCTAAGGGTGGAAAAAGTATCTAGTCAATCCGGAGTGCTTAGAGGGAAAAGCATCATCATCATCATGTGCCATACCGGTTGGCGTAGGTGATCATGTCCTTCCACAATCTTCTATCTACAGTGCATCGTATCAGTTCTGTTGTTGACTGTTTTAAATGCCATGACACCAAGCTATCCGGTATTTTCTCTCTTTGTCGTTCACGATCTCTTTCCTTTTATTTTGCCAGTTGTAACCAAGTATTCCAACTTTCCTTTTCTCATGATGTGGCCAAAAAATGTTGATTGTTTCTTTCTGATGTTTTTTAGGAGTTCCCTTTTTGTGTTGGCCTCTTTGAGAACTTCCTCACTGGTCTTTTTTAGCTGTCTAGGGAACTCTCAACATTCTTCTGAGAAATCCCATCTCTGTGGCCTCTAATCGTCTTTTCATATGTTTGTCTACTGTCCATGATTTGCTTCTAAAGGTAAGAATTGGCTCTTTTTAGCACCGATGAACTCTCTTTCTCATTTCTATTGACACAGATTTGTTGCATAAGTTATTTTTCACTTTCTGAAATGCTATTATGGCCTGATCTATTCTGCTTTTTATTTCTGTTGTGCATCTCCCATCTGATGTTATTATTGTGCCCAAGTATTTGAAACGTTGCACTTGTTTCAGATTTGTCCTGTTTATTTTTATGCTGCATGATGGTGATGATTGTTTCTTCGATATGATCATTACTTCTGTTTTCTTACTATTCAGACTGAGATCTTTTTTATTGCTTTCTTTTACTATTATGTCTGTCATTTCTTATGGTTCATTCTCTGTTTCTGCTGTTAAGACTGTGTTATCCGCATATCGCAAATTATTTATGTTGTGACCGTTGACTTTAATTCCTCTTTTGTCTACTATTGATCTCATAATATGTTCGCTGTAAAGTGAAAACAAATCAGGCAACAGAACACAGCCTTGTCTGACTTCTTGTTTTATAAATTTAAATTGTCCTGTTTGGTTGCTAATTCGTAAAGCTGCTGTTTGTTGCCAGTACATGTTTTTTATGATTCGCAAATCCTTGCCATCAATGTTTAATTTCCCCAGCATATTGATTATTTCCACATGCTTTATTTTGTCAAATGCTTTTGTGTAGTCTACAAAGCACATATATAAATCTTTCTTTACCTCTATAGCTCTTTCTATCAATGTTCTTAAGATGTATATTGCATTATTGGTGCCCTTTCCTTCCACAAATCCACATTTTTCCTCACTTATTTCTGGTTTTATTTTGTTTCTTACACGTCTCATGATGATTCCTAGTAATATTTTCATCATATGGCTCATGAGTTCGCTTCAGATTTTTTGCCTCACTTCAAAAAACCACAGCTCAGCAACCATTTGTGCTACAGTGCTGATATTTTGCATGTAACCTACTGAATCTCATAACGTAATAGAAAAAATAAATTCATTGCAAACAAACTGCTGGTTTTTCTTGTGCGCTTGCTTACCAGGAGGATAAAAGTATGATTAAACTTGGGCACATTTGAATCAAAATTTAAGAGTATTTACCCCTTCCATATCACTTCAAGAATGATTTAAACATCTTCATTTGGGAATTTCCTTTATATGTTGGTGGGTAAAGGCACCGGTTTACACTATTGAATTGCAAATGTCAGATTTTTGTCAATATTTGCACATATGTGTAGCAAATTTCTCTTATATTCGGTGCGCAATTCTGGTTTTGCACTTACTGGATTAAAATTGTCAACTTTTTGTATCACGTCATTAGTATAACTATAACGTCACCAAAAATACAAAATCAAATTATTTACATAGGCGTGTTTTGTGAGTTGTGCCCTTAACAATGAGTTTAAAGTTGAAATTTGTTACTGAACAAAATATTACAAAGAAATTATATTTATATTTTTGTAGAGAGGCAAAACGAGGGAGTCTATATCACAGCATATCAAATCCTGAAAAGAGAACGATGCACGTGTTAGGTTTAAGTTTTAAGTAAACGTCGTTTCATAGATCAGTGAAAAATGTTCAATGTGAATGTTCAAGGAAAGAAAGAAGTCGAGGAAGAAAACATTTGTTAGACAGTTTTGACAGAGAACTTGTCCGCAGAGAGATTTGTAAAATGTTTGACTTAGGGGAAGAAGTTACCATAAGGAAACTTAAGATTTGGCTTAAAAAGAACACCAGTATTGATGTATCAAAAACTACACTATGGAGAAGTGTGCGGAGTTTAGGCTTCACTTTTAGAAAATATTCTTGTGGAAGAAACATCATTTGTGAGAAACCTCATTTAGTAGCTGCAAGAAGCAAATATTTACGTGAAGTTAGACAAATGCGTAATGAAGATTATGACATTGTGTACTTGGACGAAACATGGATTAATGCCCACCACACAAATGAAAAAGAATGGCAGTCATTAGATGGGACTATTAAAAGGTATGTACCTAGCAGCAAAGGAAAGCGCCTTATAGTGGCACATGCTGGGAGCAAAAATAATGGCCTGGTGGAGAATGCTGAACTTGTTTTTATTGCAAAGTCAACTGATAACCAGGATTATCATTCAGAGATGAACAGTCATATGTTCAGAGATTGGATTAAAGACACTCTTTTGCCTTTATTAGATCGACCATCTTGTTTGATCATGGATAATGCATCTTACCATAACAAAGTGGCACAAGAAGATAAAGTTCCAACATCATCAAGCACTAAAGCTGAAATAAAGACATGGCTGACAAGGGAACAAATACCATTTAACGATATGTATCTCAAGCCTGAATTACTTTCACTTGTAAAACAGATACAACGGCCAAAGATATTTCAAATAGATAAATTAATTGAAGAACATGGTCATAGATGTTTGAGGCTGCCTCCATATCACTCACACCTAAATCCTATTGAATTAGTTTGGGCAAAGATCAAAGGGCAAGTAGCATCCGAAAATAAAACTTTCAAATTATCTGATGTTAAAGAGCTTACCAATGTTGCTATTTCAAACATAGACAAAGATTATTGGGCTAGTTGTGAAGACCATGTTATGGTTGAGGAAGATAAGTATTGGAGAAACGATGGTCTGTGGGTTATTCAACCAAAAATGGTAATACGTCTATTAGATTCGGCAGATTCTGAATAAAACTCATTTGTTTGAACTTACTGAAGTGACTTTGTTGGAGTTGGAAACTCTGGATACGGACCACTTCAGGAACTGTTTTTTTAGTGAGTTGACGATGTATTCTGTGTTCTTAAAATAAATAATTTCTATTCGGTGAATGTTCGGCCTATTTTGATTTGATTCAATATTAGTTGTATAATTAAAAGAGCCCAATCCAAATGGGTAGCATGTTGTGAAAAAGTGCAATTGTGGCGGTTTATTCCCCTATACACCTTCAGGCATGACAGGAACACTTACTTACTTACTCTCTTATTATAAAGTAATAATGTCCCTTATATAAAAATAAAAGTTACGCCTTTTCCTCTAAAAAGTGTAAAAGATCTTCATTTACCGTACATTCTGTTTTTTGTGTCAAAATAAATACAAATATGAAGGAGATCAAATGAAGTTGCCGCTTTGAGGAAACGGTAACACATACGATAATTTAAATGATAAATTCGTTACGTCATTGAAAATCTAAGGTCGCATGCAAAAAATCATGGTATTCTATCAGACGGTTTTCGAGATATTACTGGAATTAGGGAGGCAAACAATCTGAAACAATTATAATAGTGCGATCTTCACAATCAGTGGCGCCTGATTTCTTCGGTATGGCTACAAAGATAGATTTTAGTAGATCTTCGGGTATGTGTCCAGAGTTATATATGTCATTGAGTAGTTTTGTTATGACTTGTACTCCCAGCTCACCTAATGTATTTATCTCTTTGTTACATTGTCGGGACCTGGAGCTTTGCCTCTTTTCATGTGTTGAATTGTGTCCTCCACTTCACTCTGCATTATTGGTGGTCCTGTGTCTTTGTTTGAATTGTTTAGCTCTGGTCTTTCATCATCATAGAGTTGACTGATATATTCTGTCCATCTTTCCATTGTCTTCTCCTGTCCCATTATTATATTTCCTTCTTTTGATTTCACACATTCTGAAACTTTGACTTCTTTTCTTCCTGTTAATTCATTTAACTGATTGTGCATAAGTTTTGAATCTTTCTTTTGTTGTTTTTCCATTTCTTCATATTTCTGCTTTAACCATCCTTCCTTTGCTTCTCTGCATTTGTTTTGGATCTCTTTGTGTAATATTTTGTATATCTGTTCTTCTTTCTTATGTTTTCTTCTTTCGTCCGTTAGTTGTAATATTTCTTCTGTCATCCATTTCTTTTTGTTGATTCTTTTAGTCACTGGTATTACTTCTTTTGATGTTTGTTGAGTTGATTGTTTGAGCATTTCTAACTGCTCCTCAATGTCCTGTATTTTCTCAATAGCATCTCTTTCCATGGTGCAGTGTTGAGTAGTATTTTGACCACTTCTATCAATTTTGTGTCTATATATCTTTATATCTTCCCACTTTTGTTATCTGTTTGTGTTCATCAGGTTTTAACCTCTGACAAAATCCCTGTAGGTCTGTGAGCTTTTATCAGCAACTGAAATTTGCATGGATGTTTTGTTCTCAAAGTACACTTAGTGTAAGCAGGTGTCCTATGCCACACATACAGGTATCTTTCAACTTCAGCGGTACTCATATTTCATTTTTTTTATGTTCTCCCACTTTTGCTTCCTCTGTGTGTTTCATTCTAGGATTTGTTATTTTTAAATTCAGAACATGTACAACTGACCAACAAAAGCCATTATCATATCCTCATAAGGTCAGGAACAAATAAGGCTTAGTCCATTTCAAAACTTGTGCTTCTCTTAAAAATTTTATAACTTAATAATCGTTTGGTTTCAATTATTGAAATTTTTTATGTAAACTGCTTATTGATATGATGTTATATAAAAAAAATGTCTTTGGAAACAGACGGTTTTTATTTTGTCTTACTTGTGGTTTATAAAAAAAAACATAATTTTACTAGTGTAATGAAAATAATAGAATCTTTACAGCTTTAATTCATCAATATTACATGCGCATTTATAAAAACCTTAATTTGTACACAAATTAGCACTTATATTGAACAAAATGCAAATTTCGTGTCTGCTGCAATTAATTTCATAGGCGTTTTGCAAATTTGATATTGACTAGGAGTCTGAAGATGAAATTTTGCAGTCAACAAACCATCGTGAAGAAGATTTATCAATATTTCAGCACAGACAGTCAAACTGAGGATTCTTTATAGTTCTACATCAAACCCTGAGAAGAAAACAGTGCATATTTTGGGGTTAAGTAAATAGTCATTTCATCGCTGGATCCAAGAATGTGGATATTGATGTTCAAGGAATAAAGACAGCTGTGAAGGAAAGAGTATTAGACAGTTTTGATAAAAAATTAAACGGAAGAGAAGTTTAACGAATGTTTGCTTTGAACATAGCAGTTGTACTAAGCAAATTGAAAATTTGACTGAGAATGATCAAAGGTTTTGACGTTTCAGAATTTACATTATGAAGAACTAAGGAGTGTAGGCTTTACCTTTAGAAAGTATACTGGCGGAAGAAACATCATTTGTAAGATGTCACATATACTGGCCATGAGAAACAAGTATTTACATGAAGTCAAGGGAATGTGTAAAGAATGTTATCATATTGTTTATTTGGATGAGATATGGATCATGCTCCCCACACAAGTGAAAGGGAATGACAGTTACCACATGGAAGTATTAGAAGATAAGTACCACAAAAAGGGGCAGTACTTGATAGTTGCACATGCAGGTAGCAGATATAATGGGCTGTTGCAGTATGTTGAACTCTTTTTTGTTTCAAAATCGGAACTATCTCTCCGAGATGAATGACGATATATTAGAGAGTGGATGGAGAAAGCTATTCTTCCATCATTGGATTGACCATTTTGTCTGGTAATGGACAATGCATTTTACCACAACATAGTGGCAAATGAAGATAAAGTTTTGACATCATCAAGTACAAAGGATGAAATTAAGATGTGGCTCACTCAGGAACACATACCATTTAATGACATGTACCTGAAACCTGAATTGATATCACTTGTAAAGCAGGATGCAATGCACAAAGATATTTTATATAGACAAGTTAATCAAAGAGCATGGTCATAGATGTTTTAGGCTACCACTTTACCATTCATACTTAAACCCAGTAGAACTAGTTTGGGCAAAAATACAGTGGACAAGTAACAGCTGAGAATAAGTCCTTCAAATTATGTGATGTATAGGCTCATACATATCATGCCCTATTAAAGATAGACAAAGATTACTAGACAAAATGTGAGGATCATGTCCTACATGAGGGGAGCCGTGATAGCTCAGTGGTTAGTGAACTGGACTACAAAGACAAGGGGTAGGGTTCGATACCAACCGACGGCTTCCGGGTTCACCCAGCCTTTAATGGGTACCGGATTTTTTTCAGGGAAAGTGAAGCGGCACGGGCTTAATACCGGCCACATTACCCCAAAAGTCATGTGCCGAAGGTCTGTAAAATTTATGGTCACTAACACCATATTCCCTATACGCCACTTGGCGTGACGGGGGTACTTTACTTTTTTACTTTTTATGTCTTACATGATGATGAAGAATATCAGGAAAAGAAAGCATGGTTTGTTTTTTGTTCAGCTGAAACCACTAATCATTCTGTTAGATTAGTCACTGATTATGAATGAAAATTATTGCTCTGAATAAGTCAATTCAAAATAACATTTATAACTTCAAATTGTAGGTGTATAGTAGAGATGAAGTTCAGAACTACCTTGACAAAGGTTGTTTTCTAAGCTCATCATTGGCAGTATAAGTAAGAGAGTTCTTTGTTGTTATATCTTGTCCTAACATTTTGTGGTGAATTCTGGGCAACAGACAAGAAAATCTTTGGAGGTCTCAGAAATTTGTTACAGAAGAGTTGGAAATACCATGGACAGCTTAAATTAATAATAAAGACTTTGTAAATGAGCTATGGCAAAAATTTAAAAAAAAGAGAGAAATAGAGTTTATTTTTAAAATCAAGATACAAAAATACTCTTTATTTTTCCCCCATGAAATGAGAAGGAACATATTGACATCTGTAACAAAAATCTGCAGAAAAATAGATAGTTCGAAACAGAGAGAAAAGATAAAAGACAATTCAGGAGAATGGAATGGTAGTAAGTAGGCATAGTTAAAAAAAAAAGTTAAGTACGTCACACCAAGTGGCGGCGTATAGGGAATATGGTGTTAGTGACCATAAATTTTACAGACCTTCGGCACATGATTTTTGGGGTAATGTGGTCGATATTACGCCCGTGCCGCTTTACTTTCCCAGAAAAAAATCCGGTACCCATTTAAGGCTGAGTGAACCAGGAAGCCATCAGTTGGGATCGAACCCTACCCCTTGTCCTTTGTAGTCCAGTTCACTAACCACTGAGCTATCGCTCCCAGTAAGTAGGCATGGATGCATTGTAATTCTGTGCCTTTTGGTCAGACACAGGATTGGTATTTGCTTAACAATTTTACTTGGGTAGTGGCCATTTTTGGTCTACTCTTTTTGAGTTTTAACTTCGAAGGGTTCTTTAATGTGTGTGAGTACACACAGGGCCTCCTGTCTTTTTGCCTGTATCCAAGACAACTGGGCATCTGACCTCACGACCTCACTATCCTGAGACCTGGGGAGGGTAAAACCACAAATAAAAAGTTACAGATTCAAGTGAAAAATTCCTACCACCTACCATGAAATCTGAATCTGAGACCTTTCTGTCCCAAGACCGATGTCTTACTTAACATTAGACCACCCTCTAGGGTTTCAAATGAACCTAATCTGGATATGCTTGTGGTGGGCTTTTGAAACTAAATCTACATCATATTTTATTTAGTTTTTTTTTCTCATTTTGATTTGATGTTATACCTGGCAATGTAAATTTTAAGTATCCTTCTTTTAAGCAGATGTTGGTAAATTGTAGTTCCCTTATATTACCAGTTTGTTGTCCTTTTTTTATTAAATGTTAAAATAGGACCAATTAAACATTTGTATTGAACAATCTAAGTTTAATTATTAAAGACAGTCTTTCGGTTTTGCAGATATTTTTTGAAAGCAATGTCTTGCAGTTAAGTAAGGAAAAATATATTTTGTGTAGAAAAAATTCTCATATAGAATAATATTAGTGACTGGAGACAAATAACTTTTGTGCTTATACAAGTGTAAATAAAAGTATATTAAACTGTGAACAGGTGTTTTAAGACCTGTTTCATAGAGGAGCTTTTTTACATTCATCAAAAGCTGCCATTCATGTACAAATACAATTTTTATCACAGTAGTATCTACTATAAATGCAAAAGAATCTAAATTGTGCTTTCAAGCAAAAGACGACATATATATCAGATATTCAAAACTCTCCATAGCAGATGGCCTCTGCTGTTAATCATCAGACTTTGCACAGGATCCATAAAGTGTCACTTGAGTTGTGCTTCTTGAATTAGCATTTCTTTAGGACCGCCTCATTTTCATGTGTTTTACCATTAAATGGTTTGTTTTGCAATTTAGTTCTTATCTCTTTATCATATCCCCTAATTGTGCACCCACCTTCTTTTCTTGATCATAGATGATGTTGTTGGATGCTTGGCCATTTCTTTTACTTCTGCACTGGTCTTGAATTTGTTCCATGATAAGCAGAGTATTTTCCTGAGACATGTTTTTGAATGCATCTAATTTATTTTCTATTTCTTTCATTGTCTTTCAGCCCTCACATGTTTCTGAAAGTCATTACTGATTTTTGCTATTCTAATTCTAATTTATTTTTGTGTCTTTTTTGTGTTCTATGCAACTTCTGAAATGTACAACATTTCTGCTTCTTCCACTGCTTTTCCATCCATGCATATTCTTTATTTGAGATGTATTTGATTGTTCAATATTCTCATCTTTACTTAGTTGATCTTGAGTCCTATTCTACCAGCCATAGATGACATATTGATACAAGTGAATAGACATAGTTTGTTCTCTAAAATTAGTGACTAGTTAGTTTTGCTACTTAGAGCTTCTGTTAAAAAACCAACAAGCAAATTTTGTGTCTTTAAAAAAATTTTGTGTTGAGAAAACTTTCTCAAAGATCATTGACAGTTATAAATTACTTATAAATGCAATTAAATGGCACCTAGCTTGATGTGACCTGACCTACTAACTGAGCAGACACCACCTTATCTCAATACACTGATAGTACTGACCTAATTTCTTATCAGTATGATTTTCCTGTATTAGTTCAATTTAAGCAGCTGTTAGCCTGACATTTGCATTGTGTATGTGTACTATTTGGTTTTTAAATCAATATTTTTACAAATCTGTTTTAAATCATAAATCTGTTTACTTTGTGGGTCGTGCTCAACACAGAGAAAGGTACCAGGCTAAAAAGAGGCAAATCATGGGTGGGCCGAGCAGAAGATGTCATCAAACAGGTCTGTGGGCGTACCAATATCAGCGTTGGTGAGGAGTGGATACCGGTGCCTATGTCATTCAAGGGGACTTTCTCATGTATTGTCACACTCGACAGGAAAAGTAGGGAACAGAACCCGGTCGTGGTTAATGCTGAGGTCAACGGTCTCATCTGCGATAACACCGATGAGAAAGATGCAGTCATCTATACAGACGGATCTGTAAGACGACACGAAAGAAGTGCATGGGCATTTACAGCACGCTCGGCAGGCAGAATAGCCAAGGAAGACAGTGGTGCATACGCCATGACCACGAGTAGCATGACAATGGAGGTGATGGCAGTGACCAAGGCATTCAAATGGTTAGAGTCATAAGACTACACCTGCGCATGTATACTGAGTGATTCGATGAGCATGATAAAAAAAGTGGAGGCGGGCTTTGTACGCATGCAATGGGTAGAGTCGTTGCAGAAATCCAAAATACGTAAGGTCACCTTTGTCTATGTCCCTGGACATGTGGGAGTACGGGGAAATGAGAGAGCAGACAGGGTGGCTAGCTGCGCTGTCATTGAGGACGGGCAACCGATGGATCGGGCGGACATCATCAATGCCCTCCGAGATGTGGCAAGAGCACAGAACTTCGACAAACACAGATCAACGTCACTTCTTCGGATGATGGAAATGGGAGTTAAGATGGGCACAGCCAGAAATGAGAAACTTGGTGGCCGTGTAAGAAGACTTATCAACCAACATAGAACTGGAGTCGTCAGTCGCTGGACACTGCGGGAATTGCTGAGGAGGGGATCTGAGCACCTATGGACATGTTCGGAGTGCAATGATGATGACCTGCAAATAACTCAATAACTTTGTGGGTCAGGTAGATCGGTGATTAGTAAACTTGTTACTGAGGACAAGAAGTCAGGTTTTATCTGGATCAGTAGCTTCTAGATTAACTCAGTCTTAACTTAGGGTACCTGATATTTTTCTGGGAATGAAAGATGGCACTGTTATAATGATAACCAAATAACCTAAAAAAATATCAATGATGAAAACAAAATAACACTTCAGTTTGCTTAAGTAAGAATTAAGATTTTAAAAACAAGTTGTTTTAATTGAGCAATTTAAAAGATCTAACACAATCACACTAGTATAGTTTGGTTAATTGTAAAATACAAATAACACTACTCTAGCTAATATACTAAGATTTCAGATACACCGTTTTACAGTTCAGCTGTGTTCACTTTTCGGTGCAGCTTTGGCCTTATGTCTTTTGGCGCGTGCTGTAGCGGCTATGATGGAGGACTGCAGCTGCCTTTCTTTGTTTGGATATTCAATAAGATGTTAATTTGGATGATTCCACTGGCACAGGTGGTTGAGCAATTAGGATTTTCATTCGTTTGCAGTGATACCAGGGCCTTCAGATAACTATAACCATTTGACAGTAATCAAGCTTTCTTATATAAAAAAAAGTAAAGTATCCCCGTCACGCCAAGTGGCGTATAGGTAATATGGTGTTAGTGACCATACATTTTACAGACCTTCGGCACATGATTTTTGGGGTAATGAGGTCAGTATTGTGCCCGTGCCGCTTTACTTTCCCAGAAAAAATCCGGTACCCATTAAAGGCTGGGTGAACCTAGAAGCCGTTGGTTGGGATCGAACCCTACCTCTTGTCCTTTGTAGTCAAGTTCACTAACCACTGAGCTATCGCGGCTACAAGCTTTCTTATATATATATAAAAGGGATGGCTAGTTCAATGGTTAGTGAACTGGACTACAAAGGACAAGAGGTCGGGTTTGATCTTGATCTATGGCTTCCGGGTTCACCTAGCCTTAAAAGGGTACCAGATTTTTTTCAGGGAAAGTAAAGCGGCACTAGCGTAATACCGACCACATTACTCAAAAAATCATGTGTCGCGTCTTAGCACGTGAGTTTTCACCCATATGCGCTCAGCCGCTTATTCAAAAGTGTTAGGAGACTTTTAGATAGTGTCACTTCAAACAGGGAAACTCAAGATGTGAAGCGGCATTCCTCACCGTCCCAGAGTACTATACCCTGGTGCCCATTTCTGCCAGCGGCTGGGTCGACTGCATGAGTATTTTTTATCCAACCACAAATACAATTCACGCTGCTTACAGCGGGAATAGAAACACAGGTTTTCTGTTTTGTTTTATATATACAGTCGAACCTGTCTAAGGCGACCATTCACGGGACTTTCAAAAACTGGTCCCATAGGACAGGTGGTCCTGCCTCACAGGTTTCACCTAATAAATAGAGCGATAAAAAAAATTTTATCCTAAGCACTATGAAAACTAACCTGCAAATCAGCGTAATCCATGAGTAGAACATAGTGCACATGTCGGTCTACAATAGCCACTGGTTGGACACTTTTCATAAAACACGATAGTTAAACACACAAAAATAAAACACACATACACAGATTCCACTTATACTGTACATGTATCACTTTTGACTTGAAAAAAAATCCAATATGGTAGTCTGTTGTTTGACAGATGAAATAAACGATAAGTTCAATTTTTCTCTCAAGTCCATGATAACGTCTAGTATGTCAGATCTCCCGTTTGTTATTGAATAGGTGCGCAGAAGCTCCACAGCATTATGTGCATCTGCGATAGTGTATGTTTTCTCAATGTCAGTAGAATCTTGTTCGTTGTCTGATTCACTATTCACATCCTCAGCAGCTAAAATTGCAGTGGCAGGAAGATCCCAGTTTGTTTCTATTGTGTTGCAAGTTTGGAGCCCTGAATCAATCATGGAGATGTCTGTCAATTGGTATCCAAACAATTCTTTTGAAAGGTTATCCAAAGCAGTAGAAATTGCAGTAGAAACAATTTGCACGTCGGTCTTTGATGCAGATTCCATGTGCGTCAGAGAATATGCGTGTGTTTCAGCAGGACAATGAAAACCTGCTTTACAGAAACACTTAAGGATGGTTGAGTTGTCCACTTCTTTCCATGCTGCAGCAATCCAGTAGACTACGTCCAGTAAATTGACCTGTTTCATGAGTTCGGTTCCGGAAGCATCCTTGTTTGATTCCATGACTGTGATAAGATGTAGAAGCTGTTTTTGTCTAAACTTTAATTTAAATGTCTGAATGACACCCTGGTCTAGGGGTTGAACTAATGCAGTTGTGTTGGGTGGCAGAAACTGCAGCTTAACATTCTGTAGTTCGATCTTGGGATGACAGGTAGCGTTGTCAACAAATAAAATAATGTGGCGCTTTTTTTCTGCATCTTACGGTCAAAACTTTTCAGCCAATCTTCAAATATAGCTGCAGTCATCCATGCCTTTTTGTTGTTTCTGTAAATCACTGGCAGTGTGTTTATGTTGATGTTTTTAAAAATCCTAGGGTTAGCTGCTTTCCCAATCACTAAAGCCGGTTCTCGTTCCCCCAACATGTTAGTGCATAGCATCACTGTTATTCGCTCTTTGCTTTTTTTACCCCCAGCGCATTTTTCTCCTTTGACAAAAAATGTTTTGTCCGTAGTCGCTTTGAAAAATAACCCGGTTTCATCTAAATTAAAAATGTCTTGAGCAGCGTAACCATAGCATATCTCGGATAATTTAGAAGTCCAGTCAGCCGCAGCACTCATATCTGAATCACCGACTTCGCCACATTGCTTACCAAACACAAGATTGTGTCTTTTAATGAAGGCCTCTAACCAGCCGTTCGATGCTTTAAAGACTGAGTTTTCCAATTCTTTTGCAAACTGTAAAGCTCGTTCTTTGATCATCGGCCCAGATAACGGAATTTTTCGTGCAAGTGCTGATTGACACCATTTCCAACAAAGTGTATTTATGTCTTCATTTCCCGTTTTCCTGCTATTCCTTCTTATATTTCAAAGTCATTCATATACTCGGCTTTTCTCTTTAACGTACGTAAAATCTGTGTCCTTCCCACTCCAAACTGTTCTGCCAATAATCGCGAACTTTTTCCTTGCTGATTTTGTCGAATCACTGATATTCGTTCTTCCAGCGTTAATGCTTTTGGTTTTACACTTTTGACACTGGCCATTTCCTATATTGTGTGTAACACCTTTAAAATCCACAAAAATAATTCACTGAGATACTGTACATGTACGTGAATACACTCTAAGCGGGCAATGACTAATTCTTTAGTTAATTCCTGTAATTTATACGGGCCACGCAATGGTCTACTCTGGTCTAGACGGAACCGCGAAGTGATGTCACTTCACGAATCATAGATCTGCGTCTGCCATGTTTCTCACACCAGTATTGACTGATAAACGTAACACGTCCCACTGTAATCTGGGACTCACTAAATACGGGAAAACTTCGACACCTGTAGACACCTGTGTCGATCGTTTATGGCTCCCAGCGAGACGGAGGAGGACTGGCTGGTCAGTGTATCGTTACCTCGGTCTATTACCCGCGTGTCGTAAACGGGATAAATAACATTGGCGGCGGTTAATTAGCCTGGTCTCTGGTCGCGTCATACGGTGAGCGCCGTAATCAGTGTTAGCATATAGTAAAAAACTCGGGGAAATTGTAGACCCGGTCCTATAACCAGGGAAACGCTTTAAACAGGTTGTCCTAAGACCAGGTTCGACTGTATATATATATATATATATATATATATATATATATATATATATATATATATATATATATATATATATATATATATATAAAGTTAGCTTTGGAATGGCTTAATTTATAAAATGTTTCTCTGCTTTGCAGGATGCTCCAGAAGGCACAACCAAATTACTTCGCATCAAAGTTTTAGAGGGTGTTCATTTAGCAAAAAAGGACCTTTTTGGTGCTAGGTATGGAGGTTTATTTTGATTGTATTTTGTTATTGTTCCAGCAGTCTGTGTCTTTATTTTTTTTCCCCCCACTCAAGACATATTTCTGCTGGGGGATCTGTGGATTACTATATGTGGTGCTTACCCAAGTTACTCTATTTATCATGGAAGTTGCAGTTAGTAAACATTTAATTGGGGTTGATTGATTAAGAATCTTTGTCTCAACTTGGAACTTCCTTCTTTTTTCTCTTCTTCTTTCTCTTTTTCTATTTACATCTCTATACATCAATATTTATAAGCTCAAAGAAAGCCTTGGTCAGCTCAGTGTTGGTGACATTTCCATATAGCTTGTCCAGATATGGTACTGGTGATGACCATAAATTCCTTCTCTGTTCGTCATACATTGGGTACAATTAGCAGATGCTCAGCATTCATTTTGCTTGTGCAGTCTTATTCATCAGAGGTTCCTATACTTAGAGTGTTGAAAAGAATGTACTTCAATCTGCTATGTATGTTCACAGTCTAAAAACTGCTATTGTTACTTGTTCTTTTTTGTTGAGCTAGTAGATGTCATTTTTCATATAGCCCTGATGGTCTGTATTCCATTTGTTTATATCTTTATTTCTAATAAACCTCTTTGGCTACTCATAGGTTGTACTTGTATTTGGCAGGAATAATTTACCTCCCTCCTTTGTCAACATGTCTGCCTCATCATTTCCAGAAATACTGCGGTAAGATGAAATCCATGGAGTCAAAGTTCTCCTCCATCTCTGGCAGATCTTGTATAATGTTACTCTTGAATTATTCAGGTCTTCATTCCCATAACTTCTGAGTGCTGTAACTACTGACAGACCACAATGTTTAAATTATTATTTTCAGTTTTTAACTGCTAAGATGTGTATGTGAGTGCATGTTCTTCTTTCTTTCCTCATTTGCATTTCAACATTGATGGGAAAGGTGGCCTTGTCTGCTGTCAATTTATCTGAGAGTTTCAAGTATTCTGTCTATCCATTTTTTTTTTTTTTTAAATTTTAAGATATCCTCTCAGTGTGTTGTTTTCATAGCATTTATTGATAGTAGTGTAAATTGTGTCCTGTGTGTTACCGGTGCCTCATTATGAGGGAAGTGTAGAATAGTGACACTGTGACCTTCCAGGCATGTCGTAAGAGGCGACTAAGGAGGTTGATCGATGGCTTGACAAGCTGTCATTGTAAAAAGTATTGTTATGGAAACAGCGCCATATATTTTAGAGCAGTGATCTCTGCAATATGTGCCAGACAGACAGACAGACAGGCAGGCAGGCAGGCAGGCAGGCAGACAGACAGACAGACAGACAGGACTAGACTAAATTGGGCTTAGTCATTTCTGCCTTGCTACATAGCAAAACCATTTTAGTTGTTGTTTATTTATATATTCTGCTGCAGGAGTTTTTTTTTTTTAAAGTTCTTCACTTCTTATTTATCTCTTAATCTTGCTTCAATCATATATTTAATTGATCTCTTTTTTTCTGGTATTTATATTATTGATTGAAGGCCCTTATGTTGCATGTGCCAAGTTTGAAATAAATGTTTTTCTTTCTCATTTTCATTTGCCTAATTTCCCTGGGTAGTGCTGAGATAGAGCTCAGTTTAATAAATCTCCCTATAAACTCTTCTTTGAAATGTTTCGAAAGTCGGAGGGACATGAATATATATTTATATGTTCTATATGAATTATAAGCTGATTATATTCTAATTTGTAACTATTAGCTTTGTTTCTCTAATAAAAGTATGTGATGCTGTTTTCTGTTATATTTCTTCAAATCCATAACATTTATAGTTGACATCGACTGGCTTTTGCCGCAGAATAGTGGTTAAATGATTTTAGCATATTTATTACTATATCAAGTACATTATCTGATGATAATGTGTTCTGATTCTATTGCTGCCATATTCACCAGACTAATTAATGAAACAAATTCAAAACAAATGAGGAAATTAGAGAAATCGCCAATCAACCGCTAATATAATTAGTAATGAAGAAAATATGATGGACATATGTTGGACATGTATATGGCCCTTTTCGTCTTGTCAGACGGTCTAGTGGAGGCTATTGCGTATTTTTTTGAGGTATTGTTTTTGCCGAACAGCTTCTCTCGTGGCTAATTCTACCAATGTTTGACAAACACACGCGGTCACATAATGAACAGGTCAGGCTCGCTGGTCCACAGGGTTTACCATCCTTTTTCATGAGTCTCTTCTCTTCTAAGTCCTGTCTTAGAACAGTCTCAAATGTTGTTATACCGTTCCTTATACGTGCTCTCCATGATGTGCGATCACTTGCCAGATGTTGCCAGTCGTTTTCACAGATGGAGAAGTCTTTCAGAGATGATTTGCAGATATCTCTATATCGTAGTTTAGGTCTGCCGATTTGTCGTTTTCCGTGTTTTAGCTCGCCATATAGTATTTGCCTAGGAATGCGTTTTTCTTCCATCCGTTGGACATGCCCCAGCCATCTTAGCCTTCGACTTCTGAGCATCGACATGATTGTTAGGGTCTTAGCACGTTGCAGGACAGTTAAGTTGGTTATTTTGTCCTGCCATTTGATGTGCATTATTTTGCGGAGACATCGCATGTGGAAGACATTTAGTCTTTTTTCCTGGTTTGAGTATGTTGTCCAGGTTTCGGATCCATATAGTAGTGTGCTAAGCACACAAGTTGGACATGTGATGGGATGAGAAAATAACCAAATATCAAAGCAATCCCTCATGTGGGAAAGAACAGGTAGGAGGAAAAGAGGCAGACCCAGAGAGATACTGAGAACATCATTTATCAGAGCGGCAAAGGCAGCAGGAATCGGCTCCCTCTTTGAGATTGAGATGCTTCACAGAACAGAGACAAATAGTGAGATTTGATAAAAGATCTTTGCAAAGATTGAGACTGCTAGAAGGAAAATTTAGAAAAAGAGAAAGTGTATCTGGGTCTATGTCCTATGGGCCGACCACGGCTTGAAAGGTCAATAATTAGATAGATAGAATTAATTACTCTTCATCATATGCACTTAAAAGGGTGTTAGGTCACTTTAGATAAATTGTGTTGAGGTTTACAGCAATCTATTATGTCCTCTTTTCAACCCAATACATCCAACTTCAGCACAGCATTTTTGGGTAACAGGTTGCCTTCTCTCTTGATCATCACTGATTTGACCAGATTAATCTGTTACCAGAACCACCATGGAGAGGTGGAGTAAGATCTTGATCACCTGCTGCTACTTGTCCTGATACAGCTACTCAGCTGTGAGTCTCTGATCACTTTTAGTCCAAATTCTGTCTGACATCTTGACCCCATCTAATGATTAGCATAGCACATAAGAATATATATTGCACATAGCTAGCATATAAATATTAATGTTCAGTATGCTGAATCCATTTTGATGGTTATAAGTTTAATTCAGCTTTTATTCCATGTGGAAAGGTGGGTGAGGAGGAGGGGCATATATATATATATATATATATATATATATATATATATATATATATATATATATATATATATATATATGGAGCTCAGAGTTGTTGTTGACGGATTGCCATGAGTTGATGCGGGCAGGTTGCCCTTTGACTCAGGTGGGTCATAATGGCTTTCTTGACATTCCCGGCTCTTACTGGAGAGGTTGTAGTTCGTCTGTCCCAGGCTATGCTGGGAAATTACTAGTCCAGCCCAGAGGTACTGTAATACTGGGTCCTGTATATCAGTAACAGCCACCACTACAGGGAACATGGCGATCCTAGCTTCTGTTAGCCAGTCTATTTTGACGCAGACTGTTATCAGGGGAGACCACAAGGAGGTAGAACTGCTAGGTCTTGGTCAGTTGATGGTGTGCTGACCCTGCTATTTCAACCTGCTTCTGCTCCCCCATGGAGCTCAGAGTTAACGGCTACCAACCTATTGTAGTTGTCATGTAATTTGCAGTTAGAGTTTATATTGTGCCCGATATATATACTAATATTAATCTTGAAAGTCTAAAATAGTAGTGTTAAAGAAACCTTATATATAGTATAAAGCAAAAATATATTTCAGAAGTAAAAGAAAAAGTGTGACCATTGATTTGGCATTTTAGAATGTAGCGTGTAGGAGAGCTAGTTTTACTTGCTCAATATGTTTGTCTCGTACGCAGCCTACTTGTCAGCCCTAGAGGTTAATACATTTTATTTTCACATTGGAATGACGAGTTTTCCCTTCTAATTTTCAGTGATCCATATGTCAAGGTCTCTCTGCAGCAAAATAATGTTTTGGTTGATGCAAAACAGACAACAACTGCCAGAAAGGTCAGTACTAGTACTGTCTTGTTGGTCAGTTATTGATCATAAAGCCCATGGGAAGCTGTCCTTGACTTAGCGCTTTACTTTTAAAAGATAAAATGCTAAGTCCTCATCTGTTTATGCTATATGCTTTGCTCTATGATGATGATTATATGAACTTTCTGCATTGCTTGACACTTCTTTACAAGTCATTTTATCGTTGCCTTTGTTTTTACACATATCAGAAGTTTGTATTTTTAGAGTGGTGAGCATTTAATTTGTTTTGTCTTTCTCCTAAAATGTAATTTTCAGTCCTACATGTTATTGAAATAAAATTAGTATGTCTTTTTGGTGCATCTCAAGATGGCGGTTTGTTCTCCTCACCTGTCTGTTAAAGATGCTTAATTTAATTTATTTATAAAAAGCTCATGGTATATCCACAAGCTGGAGAGCTGATTGACTGGAGTTGGCCAGTCTATAACGTGGAAATGGGTTCTGGACCATGTGGCTGAGTGCACTTGAGTTTAGACTATCCACAGCATTGACTTCCGGCGACAAAAGCAACTATGACGACAGTACGAAAGTCATCTTTGTCTACATCTCAGGACATGCATGAGTACAGGGAAATGAAACAGCGGACAGCTTGGCTAGCTGCGCTATCATTGAGGACGGTCAACCAATCGATCAGGCGGACATTATCAATGCCCTCCGAGATGTGGGAAGAGCACAGGACTTTGACAATCATGAGTCCCTGTCACTCCTTCGAATGAAAGAGATGGGAGTTAAGATGGATACAGCCAGAAACAAAAAACTTAGTGGGCATATAAGAAGACTTATCAACCAACACAGAACTGGAGTTGTCAATCGCTGGACACTGCAGGGACTTCCTGTGGAGGGGATCTGAGCACCTATGGACATGTTCAGAGTGCAATGATGATGACCCACAAATAACTTAATAATATAAAATTATTAGTATGTCATGAATGAAATCTGTCACAGGGCTGTGGATGACAAACAAAACCACAATTATAAGATCATGAAAATGTTATGTCCAGATAAACACATCCAGTCTGAGTGTAGTCAAAGCTTTACTCAAATTTGCTTTTCCACACTTGAAATTTTATTACAAAATCACATATAATAGAATAATTTAAAAACCATCATGGCTGTGCCATGAGTAGGCTCCACATTGCAAACTTTTTGGGAGAGAATTCCGTATTTGACATCACGACTGCTTAAAACTAAGGTATAGGTTATAAAGAGCAAGTGTTCAGATGTGTTTAAAGATTTTTAAAAATGTTCTTTCTTCCTTACAGACACTCAATCCTAAATGGCACCAGGAATTCATTTTTCGGGTAAGTGTTCATATTTCATTTTAAAAATATAATTGTGGCTAAAGTAGTACATGCTGAATTGGTTCTATTCAGAAGTGCAAAATTCTATAAATTATTTTGTCTCTTATAAATAATTTTATTATAGTTTTAAATTAAATTGGGTGCAATTTTATTCTACCAAATGTAAGTCTCAAGTTAGTTACCAAATGTTAGTCATCATAGTCAGTGAATAACAGAAGCCTGAACCAGACCCAAGATCATATTTGTTCGTTTAACTTGTTGCTTTAGTTGAGTTGCTGCATATGTGATACTAAATACTTTACTATAGCTAATCACTGTTTGTATTTCTTCTTTGTTCACTCTGAACTAGAAAATGTTTGTACATTGTATTATAGTTTATATCGAGGTTGCAATATCAGTACCATTTAATTGCCATATTTAATTTCAAAAGGTAGTTTGTTTTACAGGATAAGAATCCAAGCTCTCATAATTTATATTTAGATATTTTTTTTTTTGACATGCTAGGAAATATAGACCAATTTTTTTTACATGGTTAGTGCGCGATATTTCAATTGCTGATTAAACTACAATTTTTACTATAAAGCTATATCTAAGTGGAACATTTTGTACACACAGCGTAAGCAGAAACAGCAGGAGAACTCTATATATTCATATTAGTGAAGCAAATATGTCTTTGTTGGAAAGAGTGCATTTAAAAAATATATGGACAACTGGAACACCAAGGCTGCAAGGGATCACCCAGCCTCTGAAAAATGGATACTAGAGTGTTTTTCTTGGCAGGTAGCTTGGCTTGATACCAACTACATCATCCAAAAAATGTGCTGTGGTCATGAAAAAATATGGTCACAAACACCATATTCCCTAGTTGGGTGTGGAGGGAGCCTTAACATATTTTTTTTAAAAGGTGATTTTTAGAATGTATGATAGGCACTAAAATGTGTACAAAGAATATTATTTTTTTTTCTTTTCTTTTTTTTTTTTAACTGGGAGGCCACATGTCATAATGATCACAGATTGTACCATGGTCAGTGTTATATATTTGATCTATGTACATATTCTGAACCATAAAAAAGGCAATGATAGGTTTCAGTACAAACATTGATAACTATGTTCCATAGGTGAAAGTGTCTGAATGTTTACCTTAATAGTGCAGTGAGTTAGTGGTGCAGGCCACCGCTTTTATTGCTTCCTAAACTCAGTGTAAGATGTGCCAATTTTTTAATGATAGGTCTGTTACACAAAATTCTTGTTACAAGGATTTAAAATCTAGTGCTTGAAATGAATCTCTGTGAGTGCATGTGACTGCTATTGTAAATGTTTTGTATTACTTACAGTTTATTTATCACATACATCTGTTTGTATATGTGTATGATGTACAATTTTATAAATTAATTTTTTCTGAATTTGCAGGTTAATCCAACGAACTGTGTTATCTATCTTGAAGTTTTTGATTCTAACAGAGTGGTAAGTGAGCATTGAAAAATCAAATGTATAAGTTAGAATAAAGATATCACAAGTTATTTATATCTTCCAGGATATCTACAATAGTTTTTATGAATCTCAAAATTGCACCAGTAGATGCTGCATAGTATTGCAGAATGAGCTAATAGTATTGCAGTAGGTTGTGACGTAAGTGACTGTTAGTATCAGGGTCACAAAATAGAGTCGACTGCTAGCATCAGTCAATAAACTAGGTCTGATCTAGACCCTGCTGCACATTCTCACAATGGATAAACAACCTTTAATATTAGTAGGGAAGTTAAATATGTCATTTCTGTTTAGTCTCCATATTTGTTTTCTTGTTTTTCTCACCAGTGTGAGTGTATGTTGTCATATCACTTGTACATTAAAATGCATTTATATTTTGTTTTACAACGAATGCTTTGGGAGCACCAGACCCAAGGGCCGACCACAGAAAAGATGGATTGATGAGATATTAGAAATGACCAAAACCATAAAAGCAAGAGAGGACCACATAATATGCCTCCCATCATCACTTATAAGCACACAAGAAGAAAAAAATAAAAAGACATATAATATCATAGAGGAGTCTTCTTCTTAATGTTCACCCATAAAGTGGACATTTTTAATGTTGTGCCACTGGTTTACGACAGTGCTGCATTATTTGTGCCTCTAGGCCTGATACACCTGTCTTCAGCATGAGTAGATTTGCTTAACAATTTTTGCACTGACAGCAGCCATTTTTTGCTTACTTTTTTCAGCCTTAACTGCCAAGGGTTCTTTAACATGCATGAGCACACATGGAGCCTCCTGTTTTTTTTTTTTAAACCATTTTTAAGAGGGCTAGACATCCTATCTCACTATCCAGAGATCAGAAGAGGGCTAAACATCCTATCTCACTATCCAGAAATCATAAGAGGGCTAGGCATCCTATCTCACTATCCAGAGATCAGAAGAGGGCTAGACATCTTATCTCACTATCCAGAGATCAGAAGAGAATAAAGCTATGAAGAAACCACGGATTCAATTTTGAAAAATTCTCACCACCTCTCATGGGATTTGAACCCTATCAGACGTCATCCTCTTACCTTTAGATCACCCAGTCCCACAAAGAGGAGTGAAATATACAGTTTAACTACTACACCATATTTGTTGATGTGAAAGCCAGTGCTCCTCTTTATTGTTATTATCCTACCCAACTCATCCAGGTACTCATTCTATTTTCAATTTTCAGCTGTGTTGACTAGAGAGCATCAATCTGGGATTGAACTCAATTCATCTTATCACCAAGCTAGTAGCATTTACCCATGCTACTACTACTCCCTGTTTTCAAGATAGCAACCAGAAAAATCATTACAAAACTATCAAATGTGTGTTGTTGACCAAACCACCACACCCCCCCCCCCCCCCCCCCAATGTATTATATCAATTTTTACATATGAAAAGTGGCTTTACAAGTCACATGTTGACTTTAACAAGTGTATGAATTAATGTAAATCCAGTGTGTACTATCTATTTATATTTTTTAACAGACTCGAGATGATTTTTTGGGCCTTGTAGAAATTCCACTGAACCACGTTAACATTTCTACAGAGAGAGCAGGCAGAGACATATCAAGCAAGAACTTTGTACTAAGGCCTCGTAGGTTAGTTTATTTGGAATTGGTTATGAGCAGGTTTTTCTTATATTACTCAAAATTTTAGTTAAGAACTCATATTTTGATAAAAATTGTTGAAAAGAGTGTGATTCCTTCCACACTTTAAGGTGAGGACTATGGTGTTAGTGCCCATATTTTATCAGTGACTATTGGACATTTTATGAGTTATGCGGTTGTATCATGCCAGGCCACCCTACTTTCCCAGAAAAACTTATGTGCCCATTTAAGGCTATGTGAACCAAGAATTTGTTGATCAACAGACAAATATTATATTCAGTAGGGATGTTTTGCCATTGGTTAATTTAAATGATTAAAAGATTGTTTTTACCCTTTTATATGTGTATATATATTCATTTAACATATGCTTAACTTTGTAAAACAAGAATCTATAATGAAAATTGCTTCTAGATATCTTTCAACATTTTCTGATTACTCACAAACAGCAGAATGTGGTTCTAGTAAGAAATGCAAGAAAGCCAGGAGCCATATTTTGTGGCTTTTAATTTATTGGCATTTCCACATTTATTTCCACTAAAACTTTGGTAATTCTCTTATTTAAACCTTGTTTCCAGCTTCCTGCGCAAATTTTCCGAACAGACCGTGTGTTTTAGATCAATTTACATTTTTTCGCTGTTATTTAAAATTTAAAAAGATTTATGAAAAATGGCCGGGCCAGTATATTAAATACCTTGGTAATGAATGTCTTAGAATTACCTCTGCTTGTGACAAATGTTTTTGAAAACTAAATAATGGCTCTTAAAACCTCATGCTATCACATTTCCTGAATAACATCAGATTAACAGTTTTTTTTAAACAGTTTTATTCTCATCTTTTCATTTTAATTTCCTGTTATACTTCTTTAAGTATTAATGAAGATACAAAATTTTATTTCTCATCGTTAACCATTGCATTTGAAGCTGTCATAGTTTCCTTGATTTTGATCCACTACCCTACTCTGAGTCTACCTCAAGCTCTGCTTCCTTTTCTTCTTAGATATGTTTTGTGTGACATGGAATAAAATAGCATTCTCACTAGGTTTATAAATAAGATTGTATTCTCTCTAGGTTTGTAAATAAGATTGTATTCTCTCTAGGTTTGTAAATAAAATGGTATTCTCTTTAGGTTTGTAAATAAAATGGCATTCTCTCTAGGTTTGTAAATAAAATGGTATTCTCTTTAGGTTTGTAAATAAAATGGCATTCTCTCTAGGTTTGTAAATAAAATGGTATTCTCTCTAGGTTTGCAAACCATTTATTTGTTTCCTCTTTGTTGTTTAAAAGTGTTTAATGTAAACTGATAGCATGTTCTTTCAAGCTTGAGAGTCATAACATACGTTCCAACTTTTGAAATCAAATTACAAACATGCTTCAGTAATTATATATTCATACATTGGTTTCATTTTTTTGGGTTAGTGTTTTATTATTTATATTTGAGAAACTGAAATTTGTTTGGAGGTGGTGGAGTGTCAGCCATTTCTTTTCTTTTTTTTAAAAAAACGTTTGCAAAAAAAAAAAAAAAAAAACCACAAGCAAATTGACATTTAAGTCTTTTTTACAGAGAGCAGGTTCTTTGGATCTATCTATCTATCTTTCGTTCACCCGAAGTATTGTCTATATCGGCAATGTCGTTTCCTGTATACATTTTACTGTCTTTTGTAATTCTTGCAGTGGCCCATATAGTTTTGTCTGTAGTGTTGTATCTATGGGCCAATGGACTTTCCTTAGTCTACTTTATTCTGTGCAATCTTGAAGTATGTGTTCAGCAGTCTGGGGTGCCTGTCCACGTGTACAAGTAGTTGATGTGCCGATCTTGAATTTTGTATACATGTGACTATGGAGTTGATTGTCCTGTTCTGAGGCGTCCAATGATAACTTGTTCATATCTATTCATATTATGAAAGGCATCCTGATTTGGGGCTTGTGGTCCTCTGATTGATTTGATTATCTGTTTCTTATGATGGTATGTAACAGGTGTATCTAGTTGTGTGCCTGTTGAACCTTCCTTTGCCAACTGATCTGCTTTCTCATTTCCTGGTATTCCACAGTGAGATGGGATCCACTGCAGGGCAACCCTGTGGTGCTTGCAGAGTTCAGTCAATAAGGTCTGCAGATGTGGTAATTTTCTGGATTGTAGTGCCTGGAGTACTGATCTTGCATCTGTCAAAAACACTACATGCTGTGGGCTAAGATTACTGTTCAGCAGTTTTTCTATTGCCAACTTTATTGCTTGTATTTCTGCATCATAATTGTAACAATATTTCCCTGTTGCTATTTTATTCATATCCCTGGTGTTAGTTCTTTGGATTATAAAAATGTCATTATTTTTTTTTTCAAGGCGAGCAAAAGTAAACCTTGACGCAAATGAATATTTTTTTTTAATTGCTGTTGCCTTTGATGAAGCACTCAGTAGAAAGTAATTAACAATTTATTCTATCAACAACCTCAAGTATTTGTAATCAAAATTTGTAACCCTAAAAAAATCAATGTATTTATACAGTAAATAATAATATTAATTACCAAGTACCGTACCCACTGGCATAGGTGGCCATGTCTCTCCACAATTTTTGATCTCAACAGTTAATCATCTTTGCAGTTGTTGAACTTCTACCAAACCGTTCTCTTAAGCTGTCTGATATCTTTTTTCTTTGCTTCCCTCTGTATCATCATCCCTCAATTTTCCCAGTTGTTACAATATATTCCAGCTGATCCCTTCTCATTACATGGCCAAAAAATGATAATTGTTTCTTCCTAATATTGAATATTAGCTCTCTTTTTGCTTTTGCCTCTTTCAGGACTCAGGACGTTTTCATTACTCTTCTTAGCTGTCCATGATATTCTCAACATTCTTCTGTAAAACCACAGTTCTACAGCCTCCAGTGATTTTCTTGTCTGTTGTCCATGATTCACATCCTTATGCTAAGACTGGCTCTACATAACATTTAAGAACTCTTTTTCTTGTTTCTATTGTCAAAAATGGATTGCACAGTATCTTCCTCATTCTTTGGAAAGCTGCTTTTGCCTGAGCCATTCTGCATCTCACCTCTGTTGTACATCTACCATCTGAGGGTAACATTGTTCCCAGATATTTAAATTCATTTAATACAATCAATAATAATAATACCACACCAAAAAAATTACAAAATCCAACATTGTTTTAACAACTGCTGCAATAAAGAAAAAATACAGAGGGATAGTTATAGGATGCTGTACATTATTTATATTTGGTTTTCATAATTGTTAAAAATAAATAAATTTATGAAACAAAAGTTAATGTGGTTTAATTTATGTATGCAGCTTATCAAATAAATTTAATATTGTAAGCAGGTGTTTGGTAATATCTTAACTCACAATTAATCTATGAGTTTCAACTTGGAAATTGTATCACTACGGCGTTGAACAATTTTATTACAGTTGTAATCATTTTTTATTTTTTATGCTATTACCAGTACTTTTTTGTGTGTGTTCGTAAAACTTTTGCAAAATGGTTTATAAAGCCTCACTCAAAAATGGCTAACAAATTGCTGCTGATTTTACTGGCTAGGGTTATTTTTTTATTATTAGTTTAACTAAATTTTTTTTTTATATATATATAGAAGAAATTGTTATGACCATCTATGGCTAGAAAAAATTAAGAAAAATGTAATTAAAAAAAAAACTGTTATGTGATTGTGTACTTTTTTGTGTGTGTTCGTAAAACTTTTGCAAAATGGTTTATAAAGCCTCACTCAAAAATGGCTAACAAATTGCTGCTGATTTTACTGGCTAGGGTTATTTTTTTATTATTAGTTTAACTAAATTTTTTTTTTATATATATATAGAAGAAATTGTTATGACCATCTATGGCTAGAAAAATTAAGAAAAATGTAATTAAAAAAAAAACTGTTATGTGATTGTGTAAGAAAAAAAAATAATCCATTCACACATCAAGTATGTCATATAGGGATGGAAAGTGGTGTTTATGTTGGTAATATGTTCAGCAGTATGTTGAATAAGCACAATAATATATCAGTACCCATTTAAAGAAGTTGGATGATGTAGAAACCGTTCTGTCAAGGGATTGAATCCATCACAGTGTGAGAGCAAAAACTAAGTAAATAAACAGTAAATTATCAATAAAGCTTTAACAATTTATATTTAACTCTTTCAGGACCAGAACAAAAAACAGGAATTTTCAAATTTGGAGCAGGTTAATTTTCCTGTTTTCAGAAATTTTACCATACACCTTTTTCATTTGACTACTTCACACAATAATTTAGATAAATGTGGCATGTGTTATACATCATCGGAAAGGGAAATGGATACAGAAAATGAAAATAGCAATGTATTTATGATATGTGATTATTTAAAGGAATAAAATATTTTTTTAAAATATAAAATATTCAAGGTAGATCATTTTTAATTTAAAATATTATAATTCACTTACCCTTTTCCATGTTTATATGTGTTGCTATCCATTTGTCTTGAAATATTACACAACATAATCCAAATTCCTCCAAAATACAGTTTATTTGATTAATTTATATCCACAAATAACAAAATTATGTACATTTTTGTAAATGATCCCAGAATGAAAAATATTATAAATTTATGTGACATCATAACAATATTATTTACAAATCAAGTTTATTATTTTTATTTACACAACATGTTTGTGATATGTCCCTAAAGTACCAGTTTCGTTATCAGAATAACTACCACTCGATTCCTCTGAGGCACTGATAGTGCTGTAATAGAAGGCATCCACTAGCTAAACCTAAGCCAGATCGTCTTACCTTTTTATCATAACTTTTACCAATATTGCGACCCATTATCACAACAACAAAATTATTGTCCAAGTCTAAATACTATGAATACTCTATTTCTGAGTCACTCAATAACAAGGTTTCGAACATAGATCTAGCTTGTTCTGCTCTATATCTATATCATTTTGGTCGACTGCAAGAAGTATCAACAGTGGGCGTGGCCATTATCTGACAAAAATTTGAGAAATAAAAAATGAATATAAATTAACAATTTTCCAAACTTCGACCATGCCGGTATAAACAGAAAGATCAAGCGAGAGAACTCTCCTACTTCTGGAAATCAAGTATTGGTTGAAATAAAAACGAAAATCAGTGAAAACGAATAAAATATTCAGCTACACCCAAAATAACCGACGTGTCGGTGAGTGGTTAGAACTGATAAATTTCATAGAACCTAGGTGTCAGATAATAGTGCGGAAAGAGTTAAAAAATATAAAAAATAATAGTACATTTTTTTTATAAAGTAGATTTTTTAAAATGAGATCAGTGTAAATGTAAAGCTACCAGAGTGCTTGTAGTTGAAAAATGTGAAACAAAAGAAAATATAGATAGGAATGACAATATATGCTTTCATCAGCACTTGGTAATGAAATTGATAGCAGAATATAAAAATTAAATGAATAAATTGTATGTATGTATGAATATTACTCATATTATAAATAAGGAACTATAGTTTTTGAAAAGGACATAAATAAAATTATTTGAATAATTATCTTGGAATGTGGGAAAATTGTAAATAAAGATGTAAACATTAATCTATAAGTCACATTAACTTTCATTGTTACTTTTTATATGACAGCACACGTTCAAGGGTGAAGGGACATCTTAAACTGTACCTGGCATACCTCACTGAGAACACAGTTAGTGTAGCTGAGGATACTGCATCTGGAGTTACACTGCATGAGGTTAGCTGCTGCATTATAAGGAAGGAGTATTGCATGAGAACTTAGAACAAAATTAGAGATTCTCAGCATTTTTAGATATGAGTGTTCTTTATTTGTGAACATTCTGTTTAGTTACATTGTTTTATATAGGGTGTATCATTCGTAACCAGAACTAGCACGTTTTTAATGATTTTACCACTAATTACTGGCTCCTCACAACACATTTCCAGTTATACTTTGTGGACTCACAGGTACTGTATTCTCATGTCAATTTCTCTGTCTAGTTTTCCATCTTCTGTGAACATTGTCCCTAAATACTTGAATTCCTCTACTTGTTTTATTTCTTTATCTTTGATCTTAATGTTTAATGGGTGTCTTAATTTGCTTATTCTTATAGCCTCTGTTTTTGCTATGTTAATTTTCATACTGTAGTTTGTGCAGCTTTTATCTAGAGATGTTAAATGCTGTTGTAGCAGGTTTTCATCCTCATATATTAGGCATTGGTCATCTGCGAAGAGTAGCTCGTTGATGTTGGAGTTTTCTACCTCTATGTTATTATTTGATTTTTCCTTATTGTTGGTTGTTTCCTGATTTATTTGTCCATATATATGATGAAGAGGAGTGGTGAGAGGACGCATCCTTGTCTTACACCTGTTGTAACCTGAAACTATTCTGACAGACCTTCCGATGTTCTAACGGCACTTTGACTGTTTTTATATAATGCCATTATATTATTTAGTAGTTGTCCTGCTACCCCGTAGGTTTCTAAAGTTTGCCAAAGTTTGTTCCTGTCCACATGATCAAACACTTTTTCCTGATCTATAAACACTATATTTAGGTTTCTGTCATATTCTATTGTTTTTTCACATAGTTGTCTCAATGTAAATATAGCATCAGTACAGCTTTTGCCTTTTCTGAATCCGAATTGATTATTACTTAATTGAGGTTCTATTATGTATCTTACTCTCCTCTCCAATATTTTACCAACTTGACTCAATAGGGATATTCCTCTGTACATTTCACACTCCCTTTTGCTTCCTTTATTCTTCCAAAATAGGACAATGATAGCTTTTTGCCAGTCGTCTGGGACTTTTCTTTCTTCCCAAGCCATATTGAATATTATATTAAGCCAATCTATAGCTGTTTCCTTACAGGCTAGTAGCATTTCTGTTGTTATCCATCTATACCAGCTGCTTTGTTCTTTTTATTCTGTTTCAATGCCCATTCTACTTCTGCTTTAAGTATATTCAGTTACTGTTCATCATACTGCCTATGTTTAAACTCTGTATTTCCCTGATTTAATAGTTCCTTAAAGTATTCTCTCCATCTGATTATTATGTTTTTCCTGCTGCTGATTGGTCTACCGTTCTTGTCGTTTATTATAGTGGTTGGGTTATAATCATTTTTTCTTACTCTCATTGCTTTTACACTTTTGAAAAATTCTCTTGGTTCTTCTCTACATGTTTTTGCTAATTCTTCACCAAATGCTTTCCAAGAGTCTGCTTTTGTTTGTTCTAGGATCTTTTTGCTATCATTTCTGGCTTGTCTATAGTGATTGTAGTCTTCTGTTGTTTTTGTCTCCTACCACGTTTTATACTTTTCTTTCTTCTGTTTCACTGCTGATTTAACTACTTCATTCCACCATCTTGTAAGTTTCTTTCTGCTCTTTCCTATATTTTTCAGACCGCATTTCTCTTGCGTTGACTCTATTAGACCTTCTTTAAACTGTTTCCATGCTTCCTCTATGTTTGTAGGTTGTATTCGGGTTAGGTATTTGTTGGTTACCAATTCTTCTATTTCTTTTTGTACGTTTACATTCTTTATTGCTTTTAGATCTATTCTTTGTGCTTGAGGTCTTGCAATCTGTTGTTTCCTAACCCATTTTTTCTGCCAAAGTAAAACAGGTCAGTATCTAATATTGCATTTGGTATAGATCTTGAGTCTGTTATGTCCCTCCTTTGATGTCTTCTAGTCAAAATAAAATCGATTTGGGAGGCCTTGTCTGTGTCATTCCATTTATACCAAGTAAGTATTTGGTTATAATTGTGCTTATTAAACGTGTTTGTTATATAAAGATCATGTTCTGCACAAATATTTAGTAGGTGTTCTCCATTACTGTTACACTCTGTTCTAATGTCACTAAATGGTCCTAGGTATAATTCCCATGGTGTTCTCCTTTGTCCTACTCTACCGTTGAAATCTCCTAGTACAAACAATTTCTCTGCTTCCTTGACTTTAGTGGCTGAGAGTTCATCAAAATATTCTTGTTTGCTGTCCTCACTATATGTGTCGTTGCATGGAGCATATGTTTGAATATAAGTGGTATTTCCTCCTTTTTCTGCTAATTTGATACTTATAATTCTTTCCGAGATGTAATCTATTTCTAGTATGTTTTTGGCAGTATTACTTTCAATAATAAAACCGACCCCGTGTTTGTTTACTTCCGCCATGTTGTTAATTCCGCTCATGACGAGTGTGTAGCTTTGGTGTATTTCCATTTCTTCATAAATTCAACTATTTCTGTGCTTTTATCACCTAATCCGCAGATGTTCCAAGTACCTATTAAACGTTCTGATTGTTTTCTTTGTGTTGTTGTAGTTTTCCCGCTTTCTGACATTTTCGTGATCGTAATTGCACAATGGATGGTAATTCTGCTTATTCGCACAAACTGTAAGAATAAATCACAAATAAATCCGTTCGAAATAACACAAGAACGCTTGAATTACTTTTACTATGGGCATTGAAATTCACTTATATCTTAAATTTGACTTCCATCGAAAATTGTATTGTGTTGCCAGCACAGTCACACACCTGAAGTCTTTATATCTTCATTGGTGTTAGAAAATGTTCAAAGGCAAGTGAGATTAACTAACCCTAATTATTCTCCTTACATTTTTAAAGTCACGTGAATTCCTTCTATTTTCATATACAAGATTTAATCATACATAAACAATTAAATGTAATTTTGAAAGCGTTTTTAAAAAATAAGCAGTTTATTTCCTGACTAATGACTATGCTGTTCCACAAGTAGTTTGGAGTGCAGTGACATAAAGTAAAAAAAAAAGTAAAGGTTCCCTTCACGCCTTGCTAGGCATATGGGGAATATGGTGTTAGTGACCATATTTTTCTATAACCACGACACATTTTTGGGTGATATGGTCGGTATCACGCCAGGTGCCTTTACTTTCCAGAAAAATCTCTGGTACCAATTTTTAGAGGCTGGGTGAACCCCGGAGCCTTGTCAGTCTGATAAAAAATCTACCACTGCTGGGGATCAAACCCGGACCCTTCTGGTCAGGAAGCGAGCACACTAACCACTCAGCCACCAAGTGATATAAGGAGTGGGTGAAAACCTTTTGTTGTCCAAATCAAGCGGAGGTAGGTTTAATGTAATTTGGAAAAGTTGTTACTGTTGAGGGGAGGAATAAAAACTTTGACCTCAATAGTATGTGGTGACTACACATGACATTCAGCCTTTGTTCACCAATCCTATAGAATGCCTCCTCCCAGAAATGGGATAAATGCTGTAATGGCAGTTTTCTTTTAATTTTTCTTTCCCCAGTGACTTAAGAAAATACATACATTTATCATGTGCCCTTCTTTGTGGAATTTGATGATTAATTTCTTTCACGGTCATCTTTAGAACTTTTTATTACTGCACATAGCCTTTCTTTTCTTTGTCATTCCAAACCAGACCTTTCCTTCTACCATCCTCAGCTTCTTTTGCATGAATCTTTCTTGCTGTCATAAGATTATGCATACCTTGCCATTTGAGTCATGAGAAGAGTACAGTTGGAATACTTGGTTACAACTGGCAAAATAAAAGGAAAGAGAGATCGCGGACGACAAAGAGAGAAAATACTGGATAGCTTGGTGTCATGGCATGGAAAACAGTCAACAACAACTGATACGATGCACTGTAGATAGAAGATTGTGGAAGGACATGATCGCCTATGCCAACCGGTATGGCACATGATGATGTTGACAACTTCAATGAAGTGAGAAAGATTCTTATAAAGCCCTGATTTTAAAAAAAATTAATTTTTCATAATCTGGAAGACTTGAGATATTTTGTTCTTTTGTGTGTGTGTGTGTGTGTGTGTGTCTTTTGTGTGTGTGTGCGCGTGCGTGCGCTTTTCTTTTGTTGATTGCTCATAACCTAATGTTCTCTGAATGATCAAATAAAGTGAGTGCTGCTTTTCATATTTGACTGATATTCATATGTATTTATCATTGTTCTGTATTCGTAAATTTTAAATACATGAAGGTGGTAAAATATCAGTCATATATTTAATTTAAGCATATAGTCTTCTTACTGTGTAATTAATTTTCCTTAATACTAACCTTAAGTATGCCTTCTATTTGGATTGAATTCTGCTAATTATAGTTTTTCTTGAATGCATTATTTTGTTTTACTCACCACATCAGCCTGGATGGGAACTGGTATTCTTAGATTCAGCCAAGCCAGCAGATGTTGGAGCCTCAGGACCAACTTTGTCGGAGGCTACACCTGTAAGCGAAGCAGGAAATCACAATGAGCTGCCACTGCCCCGTGGGTGGGAACAACGTACAGATCCTACTGGCAAGACCTATTACACTAATAATGCCAGCATGTCAACACAGTGGAATCGACCCGCTGAGTAAGAGTTTTATCTTTTGTTCGCCTGAAGTAGTGTCTATATCTGCAATGTCGTTTCTTATATAAATGTTAATGTTTTTTGTAATTCTTTCAGTGGCCCATATAGTTTTGTCTGTTGTGTTGTATCTATGGACCAATGGGTTTTCCTCAGATGAATAAGAGTAAATTGCTAATCAGTGTATAAAATTATTTTCACTCACCATCTTTTTGAAAAAACAAACTTTTTAGCATTTTGCAAGTGATCCATTATTCTGATCAAGCAATAGAAATACATTCTTCTTAATCCTCTGAACTCTGGTTGGAGCACAGGGCACAAACATAAGATCTCTACACAATCGTTCTGGAGCAAACATGGACAACTCTCGCCAGGACCTGCTAGCCTCTTTCATTTCATCATGTATGGTTCGTCACCATGTTCCCAATGGTGTCTGCCTGTTCTTCGTTTGCCACGTGGTGCCCATGTTAATGGTAATAGCTCTTCTGATAACTTCTTTGTTCGTAATGTGTCAATCCTAATGGATTTTTAAAATCTTAAGACAGTGATCTTCAAATAGTCAACTTTCTATTTTATGGTTCGTTCTCTGCGTTTTTCTGCTGCATGTAGGAGTATGGGTCATACATTTGACCTGTAAATTCTAAGCTTGGCACTGAGGTGGAGGCTGGTTGAATGCCAATTGTTTTTAAGTCTATTGAATGTCTATGTTGACGTGCCTATTCTTGTAGATATCTTTTTCTTGATGTCGCTATTTGATGAAATGTCTCTTTCCAGGTATTTAAAGTGATTCACTTCTGGTTCCATTCCTTTGCGTGTAATTTTCTTTATTATTTTGGCACTTATCCTCATTTTAGTTTTTATTTTGCATTTTCAGCCCTCCTGTGTTAGCAAACTCATCTACTCTATCTGTTTTCTCTTGTATGTCTTGGTGACAGTAGGCAAGCAATCCAACATCATCTGGTCAATGAAAGTACATAGCTCTCATATATTTTTAGTTTGTTTTTTTGCGTTGTATTTTGATTGGTATATCAAATGATATTCTATCTTTGTTACTTACTTCTTTGTTTGATGTTAATAAGTTTTGAATGTAAATGTATCTACTGCTAGCTCCTGGTTTGCAAATTTGACTAGTGTGGGGTTTCTTAAATTCAACATTGTAGCTTCTGCTTCTTTTTTGTTAGATGTATGTTTATTTCTACTAGTTGATTACAATTGTTTTACACTGTCTATTTTTTTCTTGGAGGTGTTATTGATCCTAGATCACGATACTTATCTGTGACTCACATACTCACAATACTGCAGTAAAAAATACTACCACTTAAATGTAACATTAGGAGCTCTAAAAAATAGTATTTTCTTTGAACTTTTAACAGCTGTGTTTTTACACTAGAAGAGACATGGGGAATCCAACACCAAAGGAAGCTAATCCAACACTCTGTCACAGGAAGTAGTGATTAGGAAGGTACACTGAGGTGGAAAATGTTTGACTATGACAAACTGTCCAATTTTCAAGAATTTGTATTTTGATGCAGTAATTTTTAATACCCTGTCATAATCTAGGGTTAAGAATGTGCAGTAAAATGATTGGATATAAATTTTTCATTTCTCGAAAAATGGAGAATAAAGTTAATTGTTTTCGCCTAAGATCATTCTCTTTTGCTTGTTTTATCACCCGGTCCATAAAAGACAAGACGGGATTGATTAATTCTACCATTTTTATATGTTCATGTTTTTTACTTCAGAAGATTAGTCTGTTTATGACTATAGCGCATTGTTTTTGATATTTGTGTCTTTTCTGGATTTCATAATTTCACTATTTTTTTTATAAACTGTCTTTTGTTTGCTATCAAATGCCTCTCAACATAAACAAAATTTGAAACTTTCTATTATGTTTTTGAGGTTACATATAAATTTGAACTTAGAAACCTTAACTAAACTAGAATTAGATTTTAAGACCAAATTTTTTTATTTTTTAATGATAAATTTGTGTGAAAGTTCTGTACAGAAATAAAAACTAAAGGCACTCTACCATGTATTTTCAGTTTTATTAATATTTTGCCTCAGGTCAACCACATTGCCACCAGGTTGGGAAGAAAGGACTGATGCCAATGGAAGATATTACTATGTCAACCACAACACTCGATCCACACAGTGGGAGAGACCCACAAAGTATGTTATGAATCATTTTATATATGTAACAGCAATTCTAGTCTATTATCAACATTTAATATACCTATTTTTGGCCCAAATTAAGGTGTTGAAATCATTTACCTTTTAGGTAAATTAGTGTGCAATGTTATTTTAACTGGCAGTATTATTTAATGATTAGATTGTAACATCGTCACAACTGTTTTTGACAATTTTCCATATTTTTTTTCTGAACAAATAAGGTTACTACTATCTGTATCTGGGCCACGATAGCTCAGTGGTTAATGAACTGGACTACAAAGGACAAGGGGTAGGGTTCGATCCCAAACGAAGGCTTCCGGGTTCACCCAGCCTTAAATGGGTACCGGATTTTTTCTGGGAAAGTAAAGTGGCATGGGCGTAATACCGACCACATTACCCTGAAAATCATGTGCTGAAGTGAAGGTCTGTAAAATTTATGGTCGCTAACACCATATTCCCTATACGCCACTTGGCGTGACGGGGCTCTTTACTTTACTTTTTTTACTATATCTATCTATCTATTGACCTTTCGAGCCGTAACCGGCCCATAGGGCGTAGACCAAGATACACCTTCTCCTATATGAATTTTTGTTCTAGCAGTTTTCTTTTAAAGATATTTTATCAAATCTCGCCATCTGTCTCTGTTCTGTGCAAGCAGTTCTATCTCATTGAGGGAGCCGATTCCTGCTGCTCTTGCCTCTCTCATCAATGTTCTTCTCAGTGTCTCCCTGGGTCTTCCTCTTTTTCTTTTACCTGTTGTTTCCCATATGAGGGCTTGCTTTGCTATTATCTCTTCTCATCACATGTCCAACGTATGACCATCGTCTTTTCTTTATTACTGAAGATATTAGTGGTTGATTGGCGATTTCTCTAATTTCCTCGTTTGTTTTGAATTCGTTCCATTCTATACCAAGTATTTTCCTTAGACATTTATTTTCGAATGCGTTCAACTTTGTTTCTATATCTCTTGTTGTTTTCCAGCTTTCACACGCATACGTAAGGGTTGATAGTACGTTTGATTTGAATAGTCTAAATTTTGTGTTTGTGCTAATGAGTTTTGATTTCCACAACTTTTCAAGGCTTCTGAAAGACATTGCTGCTTTAGCCTATAAAGCCTTTTTACTATATATATATATATATATATAACTGAGGTGAGATCCAGAATGGCTTAGGCAAAAGCATCTTTCCAAAAAATGAGAAAGGTACTATGCAATCCAATGCAATCCATTTTGTACAATAGAAACAAGAAAAAGAGTTCTTAAATGTTATATAGAGCCAGTCTTAAGATATGGATGTGAATCATGGACAATAGGACAACAGACAAGAAAATCACTGGAGGCTGTAGAAATGTGGTTTTACAGAAGAATGTTGAGAATACAATGGACAGCTAAGAAGAGTAATGAAAACGTTCTGAAAGAGGCCAAAGCAAAAAGAGAGCTAATTTCCAATATTAGGAAGAAACAATCGTCATTTTATGGCCATGTAATGAGAAGAGAACAACTGGAATATATTGTAACAACTGGAAAAATTGAGCGACGAACTGATAGAGGAAAGCAAAGAGAAAAGATACCAGTAGCTTAAGAGAATGGCTTGGCAGAAGGTCAACAACAAAAATGATAAAAAACTGTCGAGGTCGAAAGTTGTGGAGAGATATTATCACCTACGCCAGCAGGCTTGGCACATGATGATATATATATATATATATATATATATATATATATATATATATATATATACACTGCATATATCTGTATGAAACCAAAAAAATATAACTATATAAATAATATAAATATTCACATGTTTGTATGAGAGATAACAAAGAAGTAGGTCAGTATAACATTGAAGCCTTGATAAAGTTGTACCCTATCTGAGAACTTTTATTGCTCTTTTATTGGTATTTATCTGCGGACATGGAAAAGCCCAGGAGACAACGCACATAATCAAATTGATTACATAATGATAAGCAATAGAATTAGAAACAGTCTGGTCTGTGTGAAAACCTAGACCAGGGCAGATTGCAATAGTGATCATGTACCAGTTGTGGTAAAGCTTAGAGTAAAATTAAAAACAACAAAACGAGCCTCAGTTATCATCAAGTTAAATTAGATTTACTCAAATCAGACAAGAAGCTGCAAGAAAAATATAAAATCACAATTCAGAACCCGTACAATGCAATAGAGAAGATACAAAGCATTGATGAACAGTGGGAAATGCTAAAAGAATCAATGCAACAAACATCAAAAGTGTTCATACCACCAGTGAGGACAAATTCATGAAAGAAATGGATGACAGGTGACATTTTGCAGCTAAAGGATACAAGAAGAAGAAATAAAGAAAATAAAGATGAGTATAAGAGATTAAATAAAGAAATTATAATAAAATGCAATGAAGCAAAAGAAACATGGCTAAAAGAGAGATGCTAAAGCTATATACAAAGAAATTGAAGAATTAACAGGAAGAAAAATGCAATAAAATACTGGATGTTTAAGATCAAAGGAAGGAGAACTGTTGATTGAACAAAAAAAGCATAAGGGAACAATGGACAGAACACATTATAGATCTTTATAATGATGAATGAACAGAAGTAAATATTAAGGATAATGGAGAAGGACCAGAAATACTCAGAGAAAAAGTGGAAGACGCCTTGCACAATATGAAAGCAGGAAAATCTTATAACTAAAGAAGAGATTGAAGCCATGGGTGATTTTGGAATAGAAATAGTAACAAAAATGTTGAATGATATCTATAACAGCAGATATATACCAGACGACCTGCTCATATCAATATTCATAGCCCTACCAATGAAATCTGGTGCGATTGAATGTGATGATCATCGCACAATAAGCCTTATGAGCCACATGACTAAGATATTACTAAGAATCATCATGCGAAGAGTGCGAAACAAAATCAGTCCAGAAATTAGCGATGAACAGTGTGGTTTTGTTGGAGGTAAAGGAACGAGCAATGCCATTTATATCATAAGATCTTTAGTAGAAAGAGCCATAGAGGTGAAAACAGATCTATACCTATGTTTCATAGATTATACCAAAGCATTTGACAAAAACAAGCACCAAGAATTAATCAAAATTTTATAAAGCATAAACATAGATAGCAAAGATCTAAGAATAATAAAGAACATGTACTGGTAACAAACAGGGGCCATAAGAACTGGAAACCAATTGGGAATGTTTCAACAAATAAAACAGGTTGTTAGACAAGGTTGTGTGCTATCACCAGATTTGTTTAATATTTATAGTGAGATTATTTTAAGATCCATAAGGGGCATGCCTGGAATAACAATTGGAGGTCATAATATAAATAATCTAAGGTATGTTGATGATACAGTCTTAATTGCTAAGAGTGAAAATGAGTTACAAGAGATGCTGGACATTATAATGAAAGAAATCAAAAATAAAGGACTCAGCCTTAATAGCAAAAAAACAGAAGTAATGGTAACAATAAAGAAAAAGACATCACCTCAGTGCAAAATAAAGACAAGTGGAACAATATTAAAACAGGTAAATGAATTTAAATATTTGGGAACTTTGTTAACCTCAGACGGAAGATGTACAAAAGAGGTGAGATGCAGAATGGCTCAAGCAAAAGCAGCTTTCCAAAAAATGAGGAAGATACTATGCAATGCATTTTTGACAATAGAAACAAGAAAAAGAGTTCTTAAATGCTATGTAGAGCCAGTCTTAACATATGGAAGTGAATCATGGACAATAGGACAACAGACAAGAAAATCACTGGAGTCTAGAAATGTGGTTTTACAGAAGAATGTTGAGAATACCATGGACAGCTGAGAAGAGTAATAAAAATGTTCTGAAAGAGGTCAAAGCAAAAAGAGAGCTAATTTCCATTATTAGGAAGAAACAATCATCATTTTTTGGCCATGTAATGAGAAGAGAACAACTGGAAAAATTGTGGAATGAAGAGATAGAAGGAGAGAAAGAGAAAAAAATACCAGACAGCTTAAGAGAATGACTTGGCAGAAGGTCAACAACAGAAATGATAAATAACTGTCAATGTCGAAAGTTGTGGAGAGACATGATCACCTACGCCAGCAGGCCCAGTACTTGATGATGATGATGATAAAGATGACACGTGAATATAGAAGTAACAGGTGTATACAATGAACAGTATAATTTTGTATTATATATTTACTTTTACCTTAACTATTTTATATTAGAGTTGAATATAATAGTTGAATGAGGTGAGGTGATAATATTAGATTAATAATTAGTGTAAAAAAAAAAAATGCTTTCTACCAGCTCAGCAAAAAAGAACAAGTGACAATATTTAAACTTCTCAATTTAAAACAGTATAAAATGACACCTTTTCAATATTTCCAAGAAATGAAACTTCTGATTAGTGTGACCGTACTGATTTTAGGTAAGACTGCTAGACATCTGCTGCAGCAGTGCTCATCATACAATAAACATAAATGTTCATATGAACTATCGCTAATGCCACTGCAGAACTGACCTTTGCATTTTTAAAAATTAAGATTGATATTTTAATGTTTTGGCAGTCTTCTATTGAAGACTGAACAGTATAAGCAACTGTTGCTAGTCACATAATTGTTTCAAGATAACCAAGTACCTACATAAGGTACTAAGATAGGACATGATAAATAGATATCCCTCATTTTGTATGTTTAATATAAAAAGAAAAAATATTTTTTTTGTTGGTCTATTAATGTATGCAGATCTGCATTCATTATTTTCTTGTAGTAATTTTAATGCTATAATTTCTTTTTTCCATCAGTGTTACAGATAATTCCACTGCCATGGATGTCCAGAGACAACGTGTCTTAGAACTACAACAGCTGTATAGAAATCGTAGACATATAAGCCAAGATGATACGTTTAGTATTTCATCTTCAATTAGTGAAACAGACATACATGGACAGGAAGAAAGAAGAGTAATTCACTTTTATTTTTTATCGGACCTCCAACATTTTGTGTGTGCATGTGTGGGAGAGGTGTGGTCACTCCCTCTTGTTTGTGTTTGTTATAATGCATTGTAACAAATATTAGCCTCGCCTCCCATGTTATTTATCATTTCCTTTCACATTTCTTAAGTGCATATAATCTGCCCGTCTTTCTTCATATGTTACAAATAATTGTATTGCATATTTTAGTCAAAATCACTTATTGTATCTGGATAATATATAAAAGTAAAGGATGCCTCTTAACATATAATCTTGTAGAGATAAAAATATTGAAACTTCACTTTACTGGACTACAGAATTTAAAAGTGAAAGGACTGAGTTGTGTTCTGTGTTATTACCTTCCCAAATTTGACGAGCCAGGTACCCATTCTTTCTTCAGTTGGGAATGATGAAGAGAAAGTCAAGGTGGGGCATGTTCACTTATTGCTAAGCCAGCCTGCTATTCAATACCTCACTGATGCTATAAGATATTTGCATACTTTTTACCTGCCAAAGTTGGAGTGTGTCAGCTTTGACGTACGTTTAGGGAAAAAATCAGAACAAACACACACACACACATGTATATACTGGTATCGACCATGTGATCAGCTCATCGCATGTCATGATGTTCTTACCCCTCCATCATGAAATAGGACAAATAATAAAGTTCGCATGATCTCAAGACTTGAAGGTAAAGAAGTAGTATACACTTAAAGGATAGTAAGATAGCATAATGACACCAAATAGTAAATTTAATTAAAACTATAGCTTAATATTATATTTCTTGTTCTAGTAAATGGGCACAGTTTTAATTGGTTGTTTAAAGAATACTGAAAGGCTTTTTTTTACAAATTAACAAGTCTTTCAGTTGTATTAGGTATCGGTTCTTAAATCCAACTAATGATTTAGTTGAATGGTGTAAATCTTAATGTAATGATTTATTCAATTCATTTCAGAATTCAAGGCAAAGTATACAAACACCTGTAAGTAGTGGTACATTATTCTAAAATTTGTGTAGTGAATATATAGCTTATGATAAATTACATGACCAAGTAGTTAAACTTGTAAATTAATATAATAGTAATACTGTTTAGAAAGTCGTGCATATCTGTCATTATTGCTGTGTGAAATAGAAAACTATAATTCCTGACATTGTACACTTTCCTATAAATATGGGTCTAGTGATATTGACCAGGTAGACACTAAAAACAACACTGAGATAAGAGGCAACATCTGTAGGCATTAGTTCCCTCTCCTAGAATGAGTGGCTCCCCTAGAGCAGGGACATTTGGCGAGATACAATGTGGGTCCTTTGCAAGGTCTGGCACTTAAGATTATCAGATGTGGAGTCTAGAATGTCTACTCTATGTGTCATATAGGGCTCAAAAGGACAATAGATAGATATGAAAATTCAAAACAGACAATATTGTTATCCTTATATTAAAAAGAAGTTATAAACCAGTTATTGAGTTCAGTGTTTTTTTTTTCCATTTATTGCAGACTCGTACAAGCTCTAGAGATTCAGAAGAAGAACCACTGCCTGCTGGTTGGGCCATTGGTATTGCTCCAAATGGAAGAACATTTTACATTGATCACAATACCAAAAAAACTAGTTGGGTTGGTTAAAATTGTTCTAAAGCACTTACAATTGTTCTCTATACAATAAAATAAATTGTTTAATGTGTCATCATAGCAAGGTTTCTTTTTCTGCAGTCAAATATATATATTTCTCAAAGAAGAGGCTATTCTATCTCTTTTCTCTGTCTTTTAGCTTGTTTTCAGTCCACTCCTGTCCTCTGGGTATATCTAACAATGGCCTTCAGTCTCATTATGGGTAATTATGAGAGTTTGCTTCTATGTTTTCTTGGTTCCACATATATGCTTTTGGTGATCGATCTACTTCTGCAGAGTCAAACCATTCCATTTGTGACTCATATCCTTGTCTACACATGGTGGACACATGGATGGCTGTCTTCAACTATCTCATTTCCATGGCTTCATAAATTGTTGTCATTGTCATTCACTCTCATCCATATGTTAGACTGGCACATATGTTGTATGTTATGCAGCTATTTTGTTTCTTAGTGGGGTTTTTTCTTGCTGTGTCATCATAAGTTTATCACCTGAAATAGTCTCCTAATTTGTTTTATGAATAGCATTATTATAGATATTTTAAACGATTGATCTTCAGATCATGTTCTCTAAGATTGTGTTTTTTTCCTTACCACTTTTGATATCATCATCATCATCATACTTGATAATAATAATAATAATGATCTTTACTTGTGACACTCTTATTTAGTTCAAGATATCTCCTGTATTCTCAAGCCCATAAGTCAATTGTAAAATTATAAGATTGCCTCTATTTTATGAATAACACTATTTTAAAATACACCATACCTTTTGTTATCGTGAAAAATTAATTGAAAGATGTAAAAAGTTATTTAATATTTATTTACAGGAGGATCCGAGAAGAACAGCACTTCATAGGGGTGGATCCCTGCGGGGTCCAGAATCTCCTAGTCCTTTATTCAGATCAAATTCTTCAGAAGACCTTCTCCACAATCTTGGTCCACTGCCAGTAAGAAAATGAGAAATTGTACTTTAAAGTATCGTAGCTGTGTGACCTCATGCAACATTTTACATGTTTTAAATATGAAACCCATTCATTTATTGTCATGAGTAGTAGTAAGTTAACTGGAGAGGCGTGACACTTTTGTCAGTTGCCTCAAAGTTATTCTGCAAAATCATCATGAATAGAATAAAGGATTCAATATATACAGTAATGTGTGAAGAATAGGCTGGGTTTAAAAAAGGGAGAAGCTACCTTGACCACATTTTTACTCTACGACATATATTGGAGGAACACCAGCTTAAGCAAAAACCTTTTGTACTTAACTTCGTTGACTTAAAAAAAACATTCAACAGCATTCATAGAGATTCTTTGTGGAAAATTCTAAGCAATATGGCTTACCATAAAAAATCATAAATATAATCAAAGACATGTATGATGGCTACACATGTACAGTTTGTACAGAGGAAGGACTGAGCAAGTGTTTTCCAATAGATACTGGGGTTAAACAAGGGTGTATATTGTTGCCCTTGTATTTAGAGTTGTTATGGACTTCATAGTGAAGAAATTCTGCACTGGTAACAAAGGCATCGAATGGATACAAGGAGACCCATTTGGAGGACCTCAACTTTGCTGATGACATAGTCTTCATCAGCAGTCAGATAAAAATGATGCAGGAAAACACAAATGAACCATCATCATCATCATGTGCCATACCGATTGGCATAGGCGATCATGTCCTTCCACAATCTTCTATCTACATTGCATCGTATCAGTTCTATTGTTGACTGTCTTCCATATCATGACACCAAGCTATCCAGTATTTTCTCGCTTTGTCATCCACGATATCTCTTTCCTTTTATTTTGCCTTTTCTTCTTATTTTTTCTTCTTCTTCTTCTTTCTTTCCTCCATTGCCGTTGGCATTGAGAGGAGATACAATCTGTGATTCTTTGCTCTTCTGTTGGCCTCTTCTGGTGTTATCCCTCCTAGTGACTCTAGTATTCCCTTTATTCATCTCTTTCTCTGACTTCCTCTTCATTTTGCATTTTCATTGTGTTTATTTATGGCTCTTTGAGTCATTGTTAGTACTTTTTGTCTTGTTATGTGGCCGAACCAATTTATCTGCTGTTTCTTTATGTATTTGACGGCTGGTTCAATTTCGAGTTTCTTCCTCAGGTTGGTGTTTCTTACTCTGTCCCTTAAGCTGTTTCCTGTCATTCTTCTGACAAATTTCATTTCCGTGGTCATTATCTTTCTTATTGTTCTAAAGTCCAGCGTCCAATTCTGGCACTGATAGCACAGAGTTGGTAGAAAAATTGATTTGTATATTGCCCTTTTTGCTTCCGTAGTTATTGCTTTGTTTTTCAAGAGTGTTGATACTTGGCATGCTTTGTTACATCTTTTATCTATCTCTGTCTCTTGGTTATTGTCTTGTGTTAACGAGCTACCCAGATATTTAAAATTGTCTGCTTGTTTCAGAGTATTTTGCCAGTTGTAACCAAGTATTCCAACTTTCCTCTTCTCATGATGTGCCCAAAAAATGTTGATTGTTTCTTTCTGATGTTTTTTAGTTCTCTTTTTGTTTTGACCACTTTGAAAATTTCCTTATTGGTCTTTTTAGCTGTCCAGGGAACTTTCAACATTCTTCTGAGAAATCCCATCTCTGTGGCCTCTAATCATCTTTTCATTTGTTTGTCTACTGTCCATGATTCGTCGCTTCCATACGTCAGAATTGGTTCCATATTTAACACAGATGAACTCTCTTTCTCACTTCTATTGACATAGATTTGTTGCATAAGATATTTTTTCATTTTCTAAAATGCTATTTTAACGCTTCCATACGCCAGAATTGGTTCCATATATAACACAGATGAACTCTCTTTCTCACTTCTATTGACATAGATTTGTTGCATAAGATGTTTTTTCATTTTCTGAAATGCTATTTTGTCCTGAGCTATTCTGCTTTTTATTTCTGTGGTGCATCTTCCATCTGATGTTATTATTGTTCCCAAGTATTTGACGTGTTGCACTTGTTTCAGATTTGTCCTGTTTATTTTTATGCTGCACGATGGTAATAATTGTTTCTTTGATATGACCATTACTTCTGTTTTCTTACTATTTAGACTGAGGTTTTTTTGTTGCTTTCTTTTACTATTATGTCTATCATTTCTTGTAGTTCATTCTGTCTCTGTTATTAAGACTGTGTCATCCGCATATCGCAGGTTGTTTATGTTGTGACCGTTGGCTTCAATTCCTTTATTGTCTACTATTGATCTCATAATCATATGATGATGATCATCGCAAAATAAGCCTTTTGTCTACTATTGATCTCATAATCATATGATGATGATCATCGCACAATAAGCCTAATGAGCCACATGACTAAGATATTACTAAGAATCATCATGCGAAGAGTGCGAAACAAAATCAGTCCAGAAATTAGCGATGAACAGTGTGGTTTTGTTAGAGATAAAGGAACAAGCAATGCCATTTATATCGTAAGATCTTTAGTAGAAAGAGCCATAGAGGTGAAAACAGATCTATACCTATGTTTCATAGGTTACACCAAGGCATTTGATAAAGTAAAGCACCAAGAAATGATCAAAATTTTAGAAAGCATAAACATAGACAGCAAAGATCTAAGAATAATAAAGAACATGTACTGGCAACAAACAGCAGCCATAAGAACTGGAAACCAATTGGGAATGTTTCAACAAATAAAACAGGGTGTTAGACAAGGTTGTGTGCTGTCACCAGATTTGTTTAATATTCATAGTGAGATTATTTTAAGATCCATAAGGGGCATGCCTGAAATAACAATTGGAGGTCATAATATAAATAATCTAAAGGTATGCTGATGATAGGGTGTCCGGTTAGCGCAATCGATAGGCGGTTGGCTTACCACGGCAACAGCCGGGGTTCGTAATCCTGGCGAGGACACCTGGGTTTTACTAATTCCCTAAAAATTAGTAGGAGCCGCGATAGCTCAGTGGTTAGTGAACTGGACTACTACGGACAAGGGGTAGGGTTCGATCCCAACCGACGGCTCCGGGTTCACCCAGCCTTAAATGGGTACCGGATTTTTTCTGGGAAAGTAAAAGCAGCACGGGCGTAATACCGACCACATTACCCCAAAAATCATGTGCTGAAGGTCTGTAAAATATAGGGTCACTAACACCATATTTCCCTATACGCCACTTGGCGTGACGGGGGGTACTTTACTATGCTGATGATACAGTATTAATCGCTGAGAGTGAAAATGAGTTAAAAGAAATGTTGGACATTATAGTGAAAGAAAGCAAAAATAAATGACTCAGCCGTAATAGCAAAAAGACCGAGGTAATGGTAACAACAAAGAAAAAGACATCACCTCAGTGCAAAATAAAGACAAGTGGAACAATATTAAAACAGGTAAATGAATTTAAATATTTGGGAACTTTGTTAACCTCAGACGGAAGATGTACAAAAGAGGTGAGATGCAGAATGGCTCAAGCAAAAACAGCTTTCCAAAAAATGAGGAAAATACTATGCAATTCGTTTTTGACAATAGAAACAAGAAAAAGAGTTATTAAATGTTACGTAGGGCCAGTCTTAACATACGGATGCGAGTCATGGACAATAGGACAACAGACAAGAAAATCACTGGAGTCTATAGAAATGTGGTTTTACAGAAGAATGTTGAGAATACCATGGACAGCTAAGAAGAGTAATGAAGAGGTTCTGAGAGAGGTCAAAGCAAAAAGAGAGCTAATTTCCAATATTAGGAAGAAACAATCATCGTTTTTTGCCATGTAATGAGAAGAGAACAACTTGAATATATTGTAACAACTGGAAAAATTGAGGGACGAAGAGATAGAGGGAAGCAAAGAGAAAAAATAACAGACAGCTTAAGAGAATGGCTTGGCAGAAGGTCAACAACAGAAATGATAAATAGCTGCCGAGATCGAAGGTTGTGGAGAGACATGATCACCTACGCCAGTAGGCCCGGTACTTGATGATGATGATGATTGATCTCATAATATGTTCGCTGTAAAGTGAAAACAAATCCGGTGACAGAACACAGCCTTCACACTTCCTGAAACTTTGACTTCTTTTCTTCCTGTTAATTCATTTAATTGATTGTGCATAAATTTTGAGTCTCTCTTTTGTTGTTTTTCCATTTCTTCACATTTCTGTTTTAACCATCCTTCCTTTGCTTCTCTGCATTTGTTCTGGATCTCTTTGTGCAATATTTTTATGTCCATTCTTCTTTCTTATGTTTTCGTCTTTTGTCCTTTAGTTCTAATATTTCTTCTGTCATCCATTTCTTTTTGTTGATTCTTTTAGTTACTGGTATTACTTCTTTTGATGTTTGTTGAATCGATTGTTTGAGCATTTCCCCCTGTTTCTCTATGTCCTGTATTTTCTCAATAGCATTATATCTATTTTGTACAATCATACTGTACTTACCACTCATTTCTTTATCTACTCTAAGCATATCTAGTTCTAATTTTATATTTCTTGGAGATTTCTGCATCTTCCGCAGTTTTATTCTTTTCTTTCCAGCTACTGGTACATGGTCACTTTTGCAATCTGCTCCTGGCCTTGTTTTAACAGATGTTAGCCCATTCCTGAATCTTCTCTATGCCAGTATAAAATCAATTTGATTGTGTACTTTTTTGTCTGGACTTTGCCATGTCCATAGTTAACGAGGGTGTTTGAACCAGGTGTTACCTATAATCATTTCATGTGTCTTTGTCCAATCTATCAATCTCTCCACTCTGTCATTCATCTCTTCAAGGCCATGTCCCCCAGTCACATTTTGCACTTTAGCTGTTCCTACCCTTGCATTGAAATCCCCTAATATAATAGTTATTTCTTGGGATTTACACTGTTCCATGGTCATCTATAGTTATCATCAATAGCCAGCAAAATTTGGCTTGAAATCAATCATGAAAAGACTAAAGTGATGAAAAGCTTAATTCCAACAAATGACAGAATATACATGGAAAACAAACCAGTTGAAGAGATCGATCACTTTTATCTATCTTGGAAGTCACATTGATCGGGAAGGAGATACAAGTAAAGAAATTAGAATCAGAAAAGCTAAAACAGCAATGTCTTTCAGAAGCCTTGAAAAGTTGTGGAAATCAAAACTCATCAGCACAAACACAAAATTTAGACTATTCAAATCAAACGTACTATCAACCCTTACGTATGTATGCGAGAGCTGGAAAACAACAAGAGACATAGAAATAACGTTGAACACATTCGAAAATAAATGTCTAAGGAAAATACTTGATATAGTGTGCAACAAATTCAAAACAAATGAGGAAATTAGAGAAATCGCCAATTAACCACTAATATCTTCAGTAATGAAGAAAAGGCGATGGTCATATGTTGGACGTATGATGAGGAGAGATAATAATCAAATAACAAAGCAAGCCCTCATGTGGGAAACAACAGGTAAGATGAAAAGAGGCCGACCCAGAGAGACACTGAGTAGAACATTGATCAGAGAGGCAAGAACAGCAGGAATTGGCTCCCTCAATGAGATAGTGTTGCCTGCACAGAACAGAGACAAATAGCGAGATTTGATAAACGATATTTACAAGGATTGAAAACTGTTGTAATAAAAATTTAGATAAGAGAAAGAGTATCTGGGTCTATGCCCTATTGGCCGGCTACAGCTCGAAATGTCAATAGATAGATAGCTAGTAGTAAGTTTAGAATTAACCAAAATTGTTTTTTAGTCTTGTTGTGGTCTCATCTCAGAATAATCTGTGCTCTATTTATTAATTCACACTCACGCACGCGCGCACGATATTGGTAAAGAGTTTATACTAGTGTGATGTCTCAAGATATAATAATCATTATAATGGTCCCAACAAATTGGTCCTGCAATTAATTGTTTCAAGTGAAGGAATTGTGTACAAGCGAGAAAATCTATAAGTGATGTAAAAGATTGGTCAGAGAAAAATTTAGCAAATCCAAATACTGGCTTACAAATGGGAACTGTGGAAGAGAACTGAAAACAATTTTTTATGTCAGTGCTCCCTAGGAGAACTTAATGGATCAGGCGTACAGAGCATACTATTATATTGCAGCAATTTATTAACATCAGGACTTTGTTTACAGTTTTTTAATAGCAATTTATTAACATTTTAGTTTCAAAGATTTTGTTATTCTTAATGAATTTGAGAAGCTTATAAGAACATTTATCATATATTTTTTGTATTTCAGCCTGGCTGGGAAGAAAGAACACACAGTGATGGTCGAATCTTTTACATTGATCACAGTAAGAATTTTAAAACATTTGCTTACCACAATTCTGTTTGAAATAATTTTGGTGTAAATGTGTCATACTATAAATAAAAGTTTTCAGTATTGTTCATTTTTCTTATCAAATAATCTGATTTTGGCATTTAATAATTTGTTGAAGATTTGTAATTTTTTTTTTAAATAGCAGTTTTTATGTTTTTAGTGATGTGTATAATTTGTAATCTTTCTGTTCTTTGACAGACAACAAAACAACTCAGTGGGAAGATCCCCGGTTACAGAAGATTGGTGGTCCAGTAAGAGACATTTTCTTTTATTTTTCATATTCTGATAAAATTATCAAGTTATTAACTAAGCTAAAATTAGATTAAATTACATTGATGTTATATGCTATAATGTGGACATGTTTTATGGGATTAGATGTTTCAAGCAGTATTTATTTGTTCTACAAGTAATTAAGACTGAAGAGGCTTTTACATAATTTCATAACAATGTCAGATTCCAAACCCTGTGTTGTGGAGCTGAATCTTTGCCTGTGTTTATTTCCAAGTTAAATGTATACCCTGTTACTGTGTCTATGTCCAGCTGCTGCCCACAATTTCATTCTCCATTTTGTTGGTTTATCCTCGATGTACTGTCACATGTCCATCAGCATAAGAATAAAACTTCAGAATCACATGAACAAGAGGTTGAATGTTGAGAGCTCTGTTGATAAACAAATAAATAAGCATTTTTCATTATTAGATCAATATTAAGTAACAAAAGCTACAAATTATATTCTTTTAGATAGCAAAAGCATTACTGGACAAAATATACATAAATGAACTCTTCTAAAAAATGATTTATAACTGAAAATTGTCTGGATTAGCATTGTGGTTGTTTAAAAAAATCTTCCCCCCCCCCCCCAAAAAAAAAAAAAAACAGAATCCCATATTTAGTAGTGAACTGGTGCAAACATAGCAACTGTTGCTAGGGGAAGAAAATAATTAAAATGAAGCACAAATATTAACCTTTTTTCATTTCAATTATTATTAATCATGGAGCCGCGATAGCTCAGTGGTTAGTGAACTGGACTACAAAGGACAAGGGGTAGGGTTTGATCCCAACCGACGGCTTCCGGGTTCACTCAGCCTTAAATGGGTACCGGATTTTTTTCTGGGAAAGTAAAGCAGCACGGACGTAATACCGACCACATTACCCCAAAAATCATGTGCTGAAGGTCTGTAAAATATAGGGTCACTAACACAATATTTCCCTAAACTCCACTTGGCATGACGGGGGTACTTTACTTTACTTTTTCTTATTATTAATTATTTTTTATAATTCATAAAAACATACACACACAAAATTCCCCAGAATTCTTTCAGAAGCTCAATAGGGAAAAAAAAAAACACATTTCACTCCAAGTATTGAGTTTGTTGAATCAAGTTCAATATATTCATTATCTTTAGTTAACAATCCCCTGTCTGTGATGATATCATCACTATCATTACTTAAATCCAAATATGAGATATAGTTAGATTCATCAGATGACATTTTATTAGTAAAACAGTCAATTTTAGACACTCGTTCGAAGAGCCTTGAACTGTTAACTTCCAAAATGGCACCATGACGGTAATAAATTTATCCTGCTTTTGTAATTAAATTTTTATAAACTAAAATTGAAAAATATTATATATTATATTTTTACATTTTATTAAAGTCTTACATATTATTTTGATATTATGTGATTTCTTATTATTTTTACCCCAAAATATCTTGTAAAAGACTTGGCTAACATTGGGGACCCCATGGGAAAGAATTCCAATGGCAGTATATAGCGGATGTTTGGGAGTTAATTAAAGAAGACCTACGAAACCTATTAGTGAATCATCAGATATAGAGAGCTATGATTTCTTCTCATTCAGCCATCTTCAGCCTGAGAGAAACTAATTTACTATGATTTATAGCCACTGTGGTAAAATGGTTAGTATACATATCTGCTTACCAGGTCAGACTGGTCACAGTTATCAATTGTTGCAAAGTTTTTTATAAATGCATTTTCAAGTGAAAGTTCACCCAAATTCTTTAAATATGTACTATTGTGACCTGGAGTGATACTGACCTGACTATATCACCCATAAAATATGCCATTATCATGGACAAATTTGGGAACTATCGCCATATTCCCCTTAAGTCTCAAGGGGTGATGGGTACCATTTTTTTCAAAAATCGTGAAGTTTGAGATGTTAATTTATAATGAACCAGTAGTAGAGTTAATTGTATTTAAAACTCTACAAAACTAATTAGTAAAGTTTTACCCTATTTCAGGCAATTCCATATTCCAGAGATTATAAGAGGAAATATGAGTACTTCAGATCAAAACTGCGAAAACCTGTAAGTTTTAAGTGGAAGACAATTAATTCCTTGTAAATCATAACTGCTTGAAAAGTAGTTTTAATCAAATATGCTATTATTGAAAATCATTCAACTATATAAGGTTTGCCGCAATATTTCAAAAGGTGTAATTTCATGTGTATGTGAATTGTATATTTGCTTTGATGATGTGAAATAATTCATCATCATCATCATCATCGAGTGCCTTCTTCGCAACGAAGGTTGGTTACCATGGATCGCCATTCTACTCTGTTTCTTGCTTTGATGGTGCAGGCTGTCATAGATTGACTTGTCCATCTTTTGATATTACTCGTCCATGTTAGTCTTGGTCTGCCTCTGCCTCTTTTACCTTGTATTTTTCCTTCCAATGTTACTTTTATTAGGCTGTTGTGTCTTTTAACATGCCCCAAAATTTTCATTTGTCTTGTCTTAATTGTATTTAGTAGTTCTCTTTTTATTTTCAGTTGTTTTAAAACTTCATCGTACGTTATCTTTTGTTTCCATCCAATTCTACCTATTCTTCTATAAATCCCCATTTCAAAGGCTTCAATTTTCTGTTCTGTTTTCTTGTCTAATGTCCATGTTTCTGCACCATACAGGAATATTGAGAAGATGTAACATTTTGCCATTCTTAGTTTCAGCCCTGTTGATATTTGTTTTGTTGTTAGTATATTTTTTTTGGCATTAAAATTACTTTTTGCCATACCTATATGAAATAATTAGAATTTTTTAAAATTTAGTTAGAAAGTCAAAATAATAAAATTCACTGGTTACAATATAATAAAGAAGATTTATGGTTAATGCATATATTCTATTTTATTGTGTGACAGGATATATTTTTAAACACTCGCCACCTTATTTTCTATAACAATGACTACTTTAGTTTGAGGATAACTCTGCTATCACTTTGAGACGGATATTTTTATGCTACGTGTTGCGATGGGGGAATTTCCCAAATTGTCGTAAAAAAGCTACATCAAAATTCCCTGTTACTATTGTATATTTTACTTTTCTAACAAGAAAAATGCTAGAGAATAATAATAATTTAATATACTGTTCATCGTTCTGTGAAGTTTCGCCACTGACACATGTTCATTTAGATTAAGAAAAAAGTTTTAAACAAGTCACTATTGATAGCGACTGTTGCCGATAGTCATCCACATATTGAAATATTATTATGAGAAGACTACACGGCGACGAGATTTTTAAAAAAAGCTGTAACAAATATGTAGGTCACAATTGATTTACATTTTATATGATGTCTCACCACTGAGTTGTTATTTTTTTTAAAGCATTAATTAATTTTTTTCCCAATAACACTACTAGATAACTAGATCAGGTTAATTTGTAACAGTGAATGGGAGAATGTGAAAATAGGGTAGGGGATGGTTGAGGTGAGTGAGTGACTAGAGCACATGGAGACTTCACGGGAAAATGGGAAGAGATTAGTGCAGACAGAATAGTTGAAATTCTCGTGACTGATGAGAATATAAACTTGGAGATGAGGAGATGACGTAGGGGAGTTTTGATTGGTTGGGGGACTGCAGGAGAACTGTGCCACAGACAGGGTACTGTAGACCCCAGTAGATAGGCGCAAGCCAGTGGCTCATGGAGCCAAAGTAGTAACAGAGAGTTTGACTAATGAAGACGCAGGTCTCAAGTTTATTGACAATACAATTCAGTATGTTAAAATAGTGAGGAATATATTAGGTTCCAGACTAGAGGGAGTCAGTGTTGGACTGATTAAGTGTGAGAGATGAACTGAAGCATGACTGCAGTAGAGAGTTGCCTTCAATACATTCATGTGTGAACAGCCGAGTGAATTGTAACCCGCTGGCTTGTACATATATTGTTTCATTGGACATGTTATGGGTAAATAAACTTACTGTTACTTTCACGAGAGAATTCAGTGTTCAGTGAATTACAACTATCACTTTGCCGTGGTCTGACGCTGTGGCGAAGAACGAAGTAGGTGTATCGCGGCGAAAGAGTCATTGTATCAGACTCTGCAATCCAAATTCAGTCAAACAACAACGCGAATTACATCATAGTATTAGATCACAAGTAGAGAAAAGCAGTAGAATGATTTAAGTACACTCAGGTGAAAATTATATAACTGATATGTACACAGTGGATGTGTAATCAAGCGGTTGTAGACATTGACGTGTACCTTTACAAGTCAATCAACAGATCAACAAGCCATGCAGTCAATAAATCAACTAGTCAGTCAACCAAACAATCAAGTAAATCAATAGACAATAAAGCACATCGCCCCGCCAGTCCCCTGTACAAATTGTGCGCCTTCTTGAAAATTACAGATCAGCTGCTTCTAAAAAGCAATTATAAATTATTACTAACTTATTTTGTATGTTATAAAAGAGAATATTTAAGAGAATAACATAAAATTGTCAAATTAATATAATTAAATTCTGTTTAAGAGCTTGTAGAAAATATAATGATCTTTGATCATCCGTGCACTGCGAAAACAAGGGACAGAACTAAAAGTTTGGTAGCAAAGCACCATGAACGGTCATTTAAAAACGTTTTATTTTTTTTCAGAATGCTCTGCCAAACAAAATCGATATCAAAGTGACAAGAAGAAATGTGTTTGAAGATTCATTTAGAACAATCATGGGTATTAAAAATTCAGACATGCTCAAAACAAGGTAAGAATTGAGTTCTTCTGCTTCAACATTCGCCCATTAAATGGGCTTTGATGCCATTATGTTTATAGTTTACAGCAAACAATGATATTTGCACCTTTCAGCTCGACATATCAGCTTTCAGCTTGAGTAGATTCTATTTTAAATTACTTAACAATTTTGCTTGGGTACCTGCCATTTTTGCCTTCTCTTTTCAATTTTTAACTCAACATGGATTCTTTAACATGAGCAGAATTTTCTGTTTTTCACTAGTATCCAAGAGGTCGAGACATCATATATCGGATCTCACTACACAGAGACCAGGGGAGGGTAAAGTCGTGAAGAATCCACAAATTCAATGAGAAAAATTCTGCAATCCTAGGACCTTCTTGTCCAGAGGTTAACACCTTACCTCTGGACCAAAGTCCCCCAATTGAAGTTCAGTCCTCCATTAAAGTTGTAAAATTCCTGCATAAAATCTTTATTATTTCAATTTTATATTTTGTAAGAGATTGCGGGTTTCTTTTATTTTTTTGGTGCTGACTGGATTTTTATATATTTTTCTTTGAAGTTTTGTGGGGTACAAGATTTTATATTTTGTTATATTTAATAGGATTCTGCCTTGACCACATTTTCACTCTCCGACTTATATTGGAGGAACACATTGAAAAGCAAAAACCTTTTATACTTAACTTCATCGACTTCAAAAAAGCATTTGATAGTATTATAGAGATTCTTTGTGGAAAATTCTGAAGCAATATGGCTTACCATAAAAAATCATAAATATTATCAAAGACATGTATGATGGTTACACATGTGCAGTTCGAACAGAGGAAGGACTGAGCGAATGTTTCCCAATAGAAACTGGGGTTAAACAAGGATGTATTTTATCGCCCTTGTTATTTGGAATTGCTATGGACTTCATAATGAAGAAATGCTGCACTGGTAATAAAGGCATCGAATGGATACAAGGAGACCATTTGGAGGACCTCGACTTTGCTGATGACATAGTTCTCATCAGCAGCCAGATAAAAACGATGCAGGAAAACACAAATGAACTATCATCAATAGCCAGCAAAATTGGGCTTGAGATCAATCATGAAAAGACTAAAGTCATGAAAAGCTTAATTCCAACAGATGACAAAATATACATGGAAAACAAACCAGTAGAAGAGATCGATCACTTTATCTATCTTGGAAGTCACATTGATCGAGAAGAGGATACAATCAAAGAAATTAGAATCAGAATAGCTAAAGCAGCAATGTCTTTCAGAAGCCTTGAAAAGTTGTGGAAATCAAAACTCATCAGCACAAACACAAAACTTAGGCTATTCAAATCAAATGTACTATCAACCCTTACGTATGAAAGCTGTCAAATAACAAGAGATTTAGAAACAAAGTTGAACGCATTCGAAAATAAATGTCTAAGGAAAATACTTGGTATAGCGTGGAACGAATTCAAAACAAACAAGGAAATTAGAGAAATCGCCAATTAACCACTAATATCTTCAGTAATAAAGAAAAGAGGATGGTCATATGTTGGACATGTGATGAGAAGAGATAATAACCGAATAGCAAAGTAAGCCCTCATGTGGGAAACAACAGGTAAGAGAAAAAGAGGGAGACACTGAGAAGAACATTGATGAGAGAGGCAAGAGCAGCAGGATTCGGCTCCCTCAATGAGATAGAGCTGCTTGCACAGAACAGAGACAAATGGCGAGATTTGATAAAATATCTTTAAAAGAGTTGAAAACTGCTAGAACAAAAATTCAGATAGGAGAAGGTGTATCTTGGTATATGCCCTTTGGCTGGCTACGGCTCGAAAGGTCGACAGCAACAATAGGATTGATAATGTTTGCTTGTGTAATTAATATCAACAGGTCTTTATGTTCCTGTTAAAGTAAACATTGCTCTGACAAATATATCATTTCTCTGAGACTGGCTAAATTGTAGCTACTAAGACTGCAGAACCCATTCAGAAGCATGTTAAGAATAGAAATATTCCCTTCAACAGAGTGGGGATGTATTAAATTCCTATGCAAAAAACTTATGTTGTTGAAGCCAAAGTTAGAAAATAGACCTGTTGTAAAAATTGATAACACGCTTGCAATGTTTTTAAAAGTTTGTAACATGTAGAAAATATGACTATTCTCTTGGAAATGGTATAATTTAATATTTTCACACTTAGTGAGTTTCAGCATGCATATATAAGCACGACATACAATTTTTCAGCAAATATCTGCTGATCAAATGATTCAGATATTGCATTTCTTCTGTAAACAAGTATGCAATGTTCAGTAGAGAAAGCTTGTATATTTAGATAGATACAAAGATAAATTCTGTGAACAAGAGTAGCATAAAATATTCTGATTTTTCAGGTTGTGGATTGAATTTGATGGAGAGACTGGCCTGGACTATGGAGGAGTTGCTCGAGAATGGTTTTACCTTCTCTCAAAAGAAATGTTCAATCCATACTATGGACTTTTTGAGTATTCTGCCACGTAAGAAAAATACAATGTTTTTTCTTTATTTTGCATTCTTGTAATTTATTTAGTAAAATATGTTTATTGTTAGCACCCTTGAGCATCTAAAATATCTGCTTTGAAACGTTTTATCATATTGTGTTAAAACTGTTGTTTTAAAATAACTCATCTATTGCTTGTATTTACAGAGACAACTACACACTTCAGATCAATGCACTGTCAGGGATTTTAAATGAAGATCACCTCACTTACTTTGAATTCATTGGTCGAATTGCTGGCATGGCAGTTTTCCATGGAAAGCTGTTGGATGGTAAGTCAGAAATGATTGTTATAGAACAGATCTTATCACCACTGTTGGATAATTATAATATTTACTTTGCATTTTGTTTCCTCTTCAAGGTACAGTTATCCCTCATATCTAATTAGACATTGGTTTCAGTACTTCACCAGTTACAAAATCCACATGTGCTTAAAAAAAAGTCCCCTATTTAAAATAGCATAGTATTTGTGGATAACCTACACACATCCCCCATTATACTTGAAATATTAAACATTAAAATTTACCTTATCTCATCCATCCCATGACTTAATGAGATGCCAGGGCAGCATCATTATGTGCAAATATTGTCTTCTAATTTTCTCTACCTCTTACTGTTATCTGTAATTTGATGATGCTAAGACTCATCCAGTTTTTTTTGTCTTTCCACTTCTTTCTTTGACTGCCTTTGTATTTCTGATCCCTTTCAAAGCTTCCTGCAATTCCTCCACTTAGACATTGCCCTTAGAAGTGCTGCACTGGCAACTGGTTTTTGTACCTTGATAGTGCCCCTGCTCTTCTTGTTCTCTTAAATGAAGAAAATAATAAAAGGTTTCTGGTTGGATGAAGTTGAAGAAATATAGGCCAATGTGGTAGTGTAAACAAGCACAAGAGCTCTACTTTGGTAGAGATAGAACCAATTAGCAGTTGTCTGCACATTTACTAAAAGAAAAATTTAGTTCAGGTATTTTTTTTCAGTCCTCATTATAATAATAAAAAACTATATGTATTTGGTCTCTTTCATAATACTACTCACCATTCTTCTATGTTCTTAACTTTCATTTGGAGTTACATATTTTGTCTGCCTCATTTGTATTATAAAGAAATGTGTCTGCAATAAGTAATTTCAAAGTAGTGATTAAAATGTCTATAATTGTCAGATGTTTCTGCATAATCCATCTTTGTATTCTCCCAGCATTTTTCATCAGACCTTTCTACAGGATGATGTTAAGGAAGCCAATCACATTAGCTGACATGGAGTCTGTGGTAAGTACAGGAAAGAAATCCTTATTTGAAGATATGTTGCATTGGTATTTTTGTGTTGCTCAATGAATTGGTGGGTTTTTATATATATATATATATATATATATAAAATATACAGATAGAGATGATACAGGCACTAGAAGTTTTGGGCATTGAAGTGATCACAGACATATGCAATGACATATACCATACAGGATACATACCAAGTGAACTAAAAACATATACTTTTATTGCATTGCCTAAAAAGAATGGTGCAGTTGAATGCAGTGATTTTAGAACAATAAGCCTAATGAGCCAGGTAACACAAATTTTACTAAAAGTTATACAAGGAAGGATTCAGAATAAAATTAATACTGAATTAGATGAGCAGCAATTCAGATTCAGGAAAAACAGTGGGACAAAAGAAGCCATGTTCAGCATGAGGACATTGATTGAAAAGTACATAGAAGTAAACAAACCAATATATGCCTGTTTCATAGACTACACCAAAGCATTTGATAGAATACACCATAATAAACTTATAGACTGCCTAAAAGATATAAATCTGGATGACACAGATATACGACTGATATGTAATTTGTACTGGGAGCAAACAGCAATAATAAAATATAACAAGGAGAACTCTGCATCCATTGATATAAAAAGAGAAGTAAGACAAAGATGCATCCTATCACCAAGCTTGTTCAATTTCTACACTGAGCAAATCTTTAAAAACATCACTGAGATGCCAGGCCTAAACATTAATGGGAAGATAATCAATAACCTAAGATATGCTGATGATATCTTAGCCTCGCCTGCAGTGCCTCGCCTGCAGTGAAGCCATTCCGTTCTGAAAGCAAAGTCAAAAGGTCCATGTTGTGCAAATTTTCTTAAGTTAATTTGTATTTGTCCATGCTGCTATGATTTCACTGAGGAACAAAACTAACAACACAGTTTGAAGACACTTACAGTTGACAAGATCATGTCTGATAACCGGCCGTACGCAAATCTTAAGATCTGTTGTTTGATTTGCGACGGGGATAATCTGACGATGAACTGTGTGTCTATATGTTCGGAATTGGAGTCAACAACGATGGCCTAACATCATCAAGCGCTATACATTTTTTTAAAATGCGACGATCATCATTTTCAAGAGGACATGAACTTCCATGGTATATGGTGGATAGGCGGCAGGAACAATTGAAGGCTATACATGAAAAGTGTTCCTTGTTGCAGTTTCCTTATATTCAAAGTCCGGCTTGTTGCAGGAGCTACTGAGTTAAGTGCTCTGTGCACACTGTGAGCTGTGTGTCTCATCCGTTTTGGTCATGTTTCGATATTCCAATTGTTTACGATGAATGATGACATCGTATGACAGGAAATCGTTGGCTGTGTTCACTTTCTGCGCGGTTTTGCCTTATGTCTTTTGGCGTGTGCTGAGACTGCTGCGATGGGGACTACAGTTACCTTTCTTTGTTCGGGAGATGAGATATTAATTGGGATGATTACGCTGGCACGGGCGGTTGAGCAATTATGGATTTTAATTCGTTTGCATTGATACCAAGGCCTTCCATAACCAAATAACCAAATGCTGATGATACTTTACTACTAGCAGAAAATCCTAAAGATCTACAACGATTACTTAAAGTAATAAACATGACAAGCAAAAAAATATAGACTGGATATGAATATCAAAAAGACTAAAACTATGATCATAAACAAAGAAAATTCTCAAGACCTGCAATTAAATATAAAAGTGGAAGGAATACATGTAGAAACAGTTCAGAACTACAACTACCTGGGACATACTATAACCAGTGATGGAAAATGTACAACTGAAATAAATAAAAGAATAGGTATGGCAAAAAGTAATTTCAATGCCATGAAAAATATACTAACATCAAAACAAATAACACCAGAGCTAAAACTAAGAATAGCAAAATGTTACATCTTCTCAATTTTTCCTGCATGGTGCAGAAACATGATCATTAGACCAGAAAACAGAACAGAAAATTGAAGCCTTTGAAATGTAGATTTATAGAAGAATAGGTAGAATTGGATGGAAAGAAAAGAAAACAAACGAGGAAGTTTTAAAACAACTAAAAATGAAAAGAGAACTACTAAACACAATTAGAGCAAGACAAATGAAATTTTTGGGTCATGTTAAAAGACACAACAGCCTAATAAAAGTAATATTGGAAGGGAAAATACAAGGTAAAAGAGGCAGAGGCAGACCAAGACTAAGATGGACGAGTAACATCAAAAGATGGACAAGCCAATCTATGACATCCTGCACCATCAAAGCAAGAAACAGTGTGGAATGGCGATACATGGTAGCCAACCTTCGCTGCGGAGATGGCACCCGATGATGATGATGATCATAAAAAAATATTACATATTCTTACTCTTTTTTTCTGTGTTTTCATATTCTCTTTCAAAGCAATTCAATTTAATTTATTGACTAAAATTATCTAATTTTCTGTTAAGTCTTATTGGTAGTTACTTTTACCAACAAATTTATTTCATAGCATATTTCCTTTGTAATAATCTTCACATTTTCATCTTGTTTTTCTTTTAATTGGTGTACTGCCTCAACTGTGAATTTGATTGATTCTACTATTTTTTCAGGATTCTGAATATTACAATTCTCTTATTTGGATACAAGATAATGATCCTGCTGAGTTGGAGATGACATTTTCTGTAGAAGAGGACCAGTTTGGGGAGGTAAAAAAATTATTATATCTATCTAGTTATGTGTGTTACACCTTTTTTTATGTCTCCTGTCATTCATTTTCTATACATGATTTGTTGCATCCTGTAAAATTTTATCGCAAATTTTGTACTAGAAACTAAAGATATTAGTGTCTTTGATGCACACAAACCACCCACCACCATTACAATAACGATGCATATGATTTGATTCCTGTCTATCAAAACTACACTGTACTGGTTTATGCTAAAGGTTGCATGTGTAGTGGCTGACAAAAGAAATTTCCTGCATGACAACATTGTGTATAAGTGCATCATAGGAGCAGTACTAAAGAGCAGACGGAAGTCTGTTTTAACTGTGAGTTAAGTAATTCAGTCCTGAGAGAAACCACATTACTACCAGTTATTATTACCCTGGACAGAGAGTATGGAAACAGATGCGTTGAAAGAGCAGATCTATATGTTAGGCAGGTAATATTTGAAAATGTTGTTGACTAAGCTTCTGTGGTGTTGGTGGGATGAGGCAAAGGGAAATTTAGATGGTGAGGCTTTACTGTTAGAGTGAGATGCAGAGTAGTTGTTGAGAGACTTGAAATTACAAGACCTACTATTTCATCAAATATGAGAATGGAGACTGAGGTGTGGCTACAGCACTGACATGGTTAGCTGACATTCCAAGCACAATTGTAATGGTATCATTTTCTTAGATGATGTTGATGAGGATTCAGAATTGGTGGAAGTGACATCATAGTGTGTATTAAAAAAAAAAAAAAAAGTAAAGTACCCCCGTCACGCCAAGTGGCGTATAGGGAATATGGTGTTAGTGACCATAAACTTTACAGACATTCAGCACGTGATTTTTGGGGTAATGTGGTCGGTATTACACCCGTGCCGCTTTACTTTCCCAGAAAAAAAATCCGGTACCCATTAAAGGCTGGGTGAACCGGAAGCCGTCGGTTGGGATCAAACCCTACCTCTTGTCCTTTGTAGTCCAGTTCACTAACCACTGAGCTATCGCGGCTCCCATATAGAAATTTCAAAAGCTGGCATGGTTTTATTATTTCAATCATGTGATGGTTCTTAACAGTAAAGAAAAGAAAGGGCTGAGGTACTGGACATATTGGCTGTAGGGTGAACTGCCTTCAATGAGCCTGTTGCCCTCAGACTGCAAAATTTGGAATTGAACTAAGAGTGATTGAAATGAAATGCATGAGAGGAAGTTTGAGACATATGTACTACCATAACTCTACCAGAGACATCGTTATACACACCTTTTGTATCTGCCAAACAGACTGAATATCTCAATGGGTTTGCCTGGAATGCAATGATTCTTTATTATAATCAATCAGACAAAGAAATCTCTAAGCATATTATATTTAATGTATTTGTTGTTACATCACAAATTAGGAAAATGTACATAACTAGAAAAGCAGTGCAGTTCATTTGTGCTGCAATTTATTTCCAATTGTTAAATTTCATTAAAATTTTGATTGTGCAATTTCAGTGAAATAATGGGCAATTGACAGAAGTTGAGATTCATTTTGAATTAAAAAGATTTTTTGTATGCATTTCAGATCAAAACAAAAGACTTAAAGCTAAATGGGAGGAACATTCCTGTCACAAATGATAACAAAGATGAATACATAAAGTAAGCATTGTCTCTAAAAATAGAGAATAATTTTTTTAAACTATCAGCTCTCTTTTGATGTATTCTTCTATTTTGATTGGCTGCTGTGTGATAGAATTTGGACTTTTCAATAGCTAGTGTTGTACATAAGCAAATGATTGTAAAACAAAGCATGCGTGAATGCATGCACATATTTATACTGTGGTTGTAAAGAATGCAGAACTGTACATTATGACACACCTTGGAAATGAAAATGTTAGCTTTTCAATGAGGTTAAATTCATTTTTAAGAATGAAAATGTTAGCTTTTCAATTAGGTTAAATTCATTGTATAATTATACTAAGGACAGAAGGATCTTACGCTGTAAACCAGTGGTTTCCAAAGTGTGCAACTGCCAGATTCTGGCAAGGGCATCGCTGAAGATATTGTTTGTGTGCCTACTCAGTGGTTAGAAATCATACAATGACAACGTCCACATAAGCTTAATATTTTTTAGTACATAAAAGAGTTTCAGCAGGATATTCTGTCATTTATCTTTTAATTGTGAAAATACAATTTGTAAACATAATATTCTGTTGGTTTCTTTTTTTTACTAAAATAGTAAGCTGTTCAGAAATAAATACAAAAATCAGAGTTTACACAACTTATAAGATCATAACTGTCATAAGAGCGCTGCTGGTATATGATCACCAGGGAAAGATGTCAAAAGTTTGGAAACCACTGATGTAAATTTTAGTTAAAATGCCTAGAGCTTCAAAGAAGTGTCTGTGTAACCAGCAGCTAAGAGGCTGAACAAAATAGGGATTGGTATCTTCACTATATTGTTTTGGAGCAACATGCTGAGGGTTAACATTATACTAGTAATATATCAAACATAAGATGCTCCCAGTGGTATATGATGGTATGTGTTTTCAGTACTAGAAGATTTGGAAAACATTGCAAAATGAGACCATTCTTAAGAGTATTTGGAGGACAAATTGTACAGATTGAGGACAAATTGTACAGGTAAAGTAAACAGGCTGTGGACAAACTGTACAGGTAAAGTAAAAACATGTTGGACTGAATATTAACATAAAAAGACATAAGTTAAAGTTCTAAATTTACAAAATTCAACACCAGTCCAAAAATGAAACCATTAACTTTCAATGGCAGTCACATTCACATACTCAAGAAGCATTGTAATAACACAATGATAGTGTGATATGTCATCAGTGCTGGGAAGTTAGCAAAGATATCAAGAAAAGAATAAATAAAACTAAAGTATCTTTTGTCAGTCCAGTCCTTGGAGTTCCATTGAGTACAGGACAAAAACTAAACTAAGGATGTTTGACCTATATACTTTCAGTGCTCTTATGTGAATCTGAATGCTGAGAAAAGAATTGTATAAATAGTGTGGGTCTGACCTGGTAAACCCTGCGAGGAATGGCCACAATCTACACAAATTGGAGGAACTCTGTGGTTGCCCTGGTGCCGCAGTAGCTCTGTGGTTAGTGAACTGTGCTGCTTAGATCATGTCCCTGGTCTAAAGCTTCCAGGTTCACCCAGCTTTAAATGGGCATCAGATTTTTCTGGGAAAGAAAGTCAGCACTTACATAATATTGACCACATTACATGAATAATAATGTGCTAGAGGTCTATGAAAATTATAAGCACTCAACACTGACAAAATGAACAGAAAATTAACAATGTTGTATATCATGTGTGCCTCATTAATTGCCTTACTACTTACCATTAGTCATTTAGTATGTTATTTATAGTCATCTTGAAGTACTATCTATCACCAGTTGTGTAATCAAGTGGAGATTCTCATCCCGGGTTGATACTCAAATGAAGGCATTCATGAAAGGCTTCAATGCTCTCATTCCTCAAGCTCAGCTGCAGATTTTTGATGAAAATGAAGTTGAGGTAAATAGAAAGTATTTTTATTGTTACTTTTTATTGCATTTTTCTAATGGTAAATTTGCTGTGTCATGGTTCTGTTAGTTTTACTTTAACCATTTATTACTGCCAGATATATAGTTTATTAATGAAAAATCAGAAACGTTGTTATTTAATATTTAATTAAGATTATCAGAAAGTTGTTAGTTTTTAGTACTCATCAACATCTGGTTAGTCAATTCAATATTGGTGCTGAAGTCATCTGACATTTGAATATTGATACATATAGATGTCTTTTACTTTGAATAGTAATGTGTTGGTTTCTTCTATGTTTTTTGCACCCATTTCTGGCTACCAGGGTAAGGTGCATGCTCTTCTCTTACTGGCTGCAATGTTGACCCATATAGTCCAGTAAATATTAAATTATCTGAGTTACGTTGGAGCATTTGTCAGCACTTAGTTGTGATAATTTCCAAATATTTGTTTTTCTTTTATTGACTCTCATTTCAGTTGTCAATAGAATCACCTAAATATGACCATTGTTATGCTTGTTGCAATTTCTCCTTTCAATTAGCAGCCTTATTTTGTTTATTTTGTACAAATTATATTTAAACATTTTATTTTTAAATTTACTTATTTTTGTCTTCATTTTAATTTTATTTAGAAGAAATGAGATTGTCATATTTTATATCAATCTCTACTTTTTTGAAGTTCTGTGCCCGTTTTATGTTTTATGCTTGGTTGTTTGAACACTGACATATTTACATAGCTCGATACGTCTCAACTGTTTGTTTATATACTATGTTTTCTAATCAAACTGTGTTTAGCAAAGTATCAAATTTGTCCAAGCATCAAGCAGGCAAATTTAATTCACACTTATCTAATGCTTAAACATTAAAGTAGTAATTTTGAAATGAGTAATAAACTTTAATTTAATTATAAATATATGTTTAACTTTATGATGTGCACTTACATTTTTGTTCACGATTCAAACCTGTTGTTATTGTTTATGGTTATATTTACATATTGTAAGATTATATTATATAAGATTATTTTATAAAAGTAGCAATTTACAAAATCATTTCTTTTAGTTGTTAATGTGTGGTCTTCAAGACATTGATGTCAACAACTGGAAACAGAATACGGTCTATAAGGGAGAGTACAATCCAAACCACCCAGCCATTGTCAATTTCTGGAAAGTAAGTGTGGCTTAATCTTCCATTTTCAAATCACCAAGTATGGTAAAATTATCAACATTCAGGTGCAATAGGCAAGTTTTCTTATATAATTGTTTTAACCCTACCAGACCGCTGTCCTTAGTTTCCGGTAATTTCTGAATCTGCCGCTATGCCACTGTCCCTTTTCGGTGCTTTGCCTAGTATGTGAAAAAAATGCGTCACAAACTAAAAATGAAGCAGGTAGGTAGCAGTGATTAAAGAATAGACAATAAGATGGGAGTGAGGTAGGAGAAATCGAGGGGACATAAGAAGGGTGAGTAAGATAGAATCATGGGATCCACAAGAGGTGTTAAGAGAATGAACACTTCGTGATTCACGGGAATTGTAAAACAATGTAGAAACGAGGCAGAGAAGTAACAAGGGGTATGATTGGTGGAAGAGAGAAAAGGAGAGACAAAGAATAGTTTGGGAGATTCATTCAAGAGGAAGCAATGGTTCTATACGGATGGTTGTGTGTTTTTGTGTTACAACCGGGAACAGGGTAGGGTTAGTCACCCAAAAGTGAGAAAGTAAGTTAGCTGGTATGTGGTCGCGACAGGGAACAGACCTTATTCCAGGAGCAGTGATAGGCAGAAGTGTTATAGAGTAGTGTTAGGATAGTGTGAACGTAGTAGCAATGAAAAGTTAGTGTCAATTTGTGTCAGTCACTATGTTAATCTTCATCAGATATATGAAGACAAAGGGTAGTTGTGCAAGTAGCAACAACGAACAGTTAGTATCAAATTGTGAGTCAGTCACCACGTTAGTCTTCATCAGACATATGAAGACAAAAATGTAGTTGTGCAAATAGCAGCAACGAACAGTTAGTGTCAAATTGTGAGTTAGTTCACCATGTTCATCTTCATCAGATATATGAAGATAAAGTGTAGTTGGGCAAGTTGCCGCAACGAACAAGTCAGTGTCATTTAGGGAGTTAATCTCACCAACTGAGGCTTCATGAGAAACAGCGAATTAGAAGGTACTGGGGCAGTTTAGCCACTACGATCATTCAAGTGACAGTAGGGAGGAGAAGTCAATGAGTCAAGCTTCGTGGGGAAGCATGACAAGATAGTGGGGTGTGCAGGCAGCGACACCACGCATTGTACGTGGCGCTGAGCGAAATAGGCTCGCTGGGGCCCTATCAATCAAGACCGGGCTCGATACGGAGTATGATGCTCCAGGAGATAACAAAATAGGCGAAGTGAGCAAAACCAATATAGCCGCTTCATGAGTAGCAATCTGGCTGCTGTGGGGTACTAGTGGGAGAATTCCTCGGCAACTACTATGTAGAGGAAGTTAGGAGAGGCCAGAGTGGTGTGAGATAGTGCAGCATTCTGACTGTGTAGTGTCATAGATAACGTTAGGGAAAGCTGCAAGGTGAGCGGGCAATGTATGTGAGTTGCGAACATACTATTGTAATTGTGCATATGAACATGTTATGTGAGGTGGACATTGTTGAGAATAAAACCACAGGTGGGTTCTTTTAATCTGGTGTTGAGTCAATGTTTGTTCGAGCGCCAGCTGTATTTGTCTGTCCCTGGTGAATAACGAAGCTGGTTTGCAAATAACCGACAGCTTAACACTAAACAGCGTGGAGTACGATGGCAACGATCAACCCGGCCAAGGGTGTCATACAGGGGCAGAGTTAAATGTGGTGACAATATGGAGCAGTGACCATCTATCATAGGCAGAGGTCGACTTGGCTTGTCAGTTCATTCAAGGCAGTTCACACACCGTCAAGTCCAGTGCAAGTGTGCTGTAATGATCGCTGGCTGATCATACGTGTGTGTGATACAACGCAAATTCTCGGTGTGAGATAAAACGCCAAGTAGTCCACAATTGGGTCATGTTTTCAGTGAGTCGGGCGGTCACTGGGTGTCCCTGCAAGGCGTTGACACCTGAACAAGTGAAGGCTCAGGTCTTGACGAGCCTTCACCGCATCAAGTGCCAGTTGAGGTCAGCTCGCCTATCAGGGCGTGGAAGGCAGGCTGCTACGTGTGGCTCTGTGTGCAAGACAGGCCTCAGCGTGGCTTGAACGGAACAAGAAAACGCATCGGTTATAAAAATAACCAACCAATCATGGTCAAACATCATGGTTTTATCTGTCTATTGACCTTTCGGGCCGTAGCCGGTCCATAGGGCGTAGACCAAGATACACCTTCTCCTATCTGAATTTTTGTTCTAGCAGTTTTCTTTTAAAGATATTTTATCAAATCTCACCAATTGTCTCTGTTCTGCGCAAGCAGCCTAACCTCATGGTTAGCCATTGCAAATGTCTGCCCCTGTTTGTATGAATTAACTTTGTGTGGTTTGACGTGAAAAAATTATGAAAATTGACAATGAATCGAGTTGATGAACCAAGCACTTCAACTGGAAAGCGAAGTAGGTCTAGGCTTTTTGCATTCCAACAGGAGATCGATACTTTGGTTGATTCAGACTTTGAGGAGTCAGATTTTCATAAAAAAATTTGTTTCCAGTTTAAGTGGCACACAGTTAGAGTCTGAGTGATAGGAGAATCTTGAATTTTATAGAGCTAGATCAATAGTAAGAGATGTTGGACGTGTCCCTCAAATAGATCATTGGGGTACCTCAGTGTGAAACAAGTCTCATCCTGCTGGGTGGATTAACACACAAAGGTGGGATATTGGTGCGAGATGAAAGGTAGACCTATTTTCTACAATGTCTCCAAGTTCTATCTTATTATAACCACTTGTTTGCAGGAATGCAATGGCTGCACAGAATATTTAATGCAGCATGGCACCAACAACAAGCCCCAGAAGACTGGCAACAGGCAATCATCATACCAATATGGAAAAAGAAAGGTAGCAAAAGAGACTGCAATCAATATAGAGGTATATCTCTTCTCAGCCATGTAGGAAAGCTATACGCCAAAATCTTGGAAAAAAGGCTGAAACCAATAATAGAACTACAGTTAAGCGATTCTCAAATGGGGTTCCGAAAAAACAGAGGATGTACCGATGCACTATTCACACTAAAACAGCTTGCTGAAAAAACGATAGAACACAATCAAAACTTATACATAGCCTTCATTGACCAGGAAAAAGCATTCGACAGAGTAAACAGAGAACAACTGTGGGAGATACTAACAAGATACGGAGTAAGCCACCATCTAATCAACCTTATTAAAAGTCTCTACGTCAACAGCAGCTGCAGGGTCAGGACAGCAGCAGGCTACACAGACCACTTCGAAGTTAGATCAGGTGTAAGACAGGGGTGCGTACTATCCCCCCTACTGTTTATTACATACATGTACCATATATGCAAGCTAGCCAACCCATCAGAGACAGAGGAGATCAACGAGCTTCTATTTGCAGACGATCAGGCACTAATGCATGAAACAATAGAAGACCTACAAGAACACTTAAACAAACTCAACATCTCAGGCACAAAATACAACATGAAAATCAACATCAACAAAACAGAAGTCATGAATGTTGCCAAAAATAAACAGAACATCAACATAGCTATAGACGGCAGACAACTAAAACAAGTAGAGGAATTCAAATACCTAGGAAGTCTAATGACAAACGATAATTCTCAAACAGCAGAAATAGAATCAAGATGCAACAAAGCTTGTCAAATCATCGGACAGTTATCACCACTATTGTCCAACAAGGAAATAACTCTAGAGGCAAAATGATCACTATACAATACAATCTTCATCCCAACGTTGTGCTACCAATGCCAGGCCTGGACCCTAGATGCAAGAACAATATGAAAAATAACCTCTATAGAGATGAAATGTGTTAGACGAATGACAGGAAACAGTCTGAGAGATAAGATCAGAAATGAAGAACTGAGAAAAAAGCTAGGAATAGCCCCCGCCATAGAATATATAAGGAAACAACAGATAAAATGGTTTGGCCACGTGACAAGGCAGAAAGAACAAAACACAACACAACGAGCCTTCAACAAACGTAGTGAGAACACCAGACCCAAGGGTCGACCTCGTAAAAGATGGGTCGATGGAATATTAGAAGCACTAGGAAACCTAACAGCAGCAGAGGTGAACAGAAGAGCAAAAGACCGCAAATTATATCTCCCCTCGACGCTGAAAGGCAGATGAGGAAGGAAAGAAGAAGAAGTTTGCATGTAACTAACATTTTTCTATATCATGTTGGTTTTTTTCTCTTTAATGCTCAGGAGTCCAGGTATATGGGACAGTTAGGTTCAGGGCCTCAGGTCTGGTAGGGTTAAGACTTAATCCATGCAGTCTTTAATTTAACAAAGTCTGTTACACAAAAGGTGAGTGCAGACCAAAATATGGTTTGTCTGCACATTTCTGACGGCTTGTCTATAATTATATAGAGAAATATGCTATTTCTAGAACAGAGCTAGTACAAGGAATGGGCTATGCCTCCTTATCTCTGATGTTTATGTTATGATTATCAACATCAATCAACACAGAATCTGAATATATCCTAAAAATATGATAATCCATCATGTTTATTGTCATCTGTAATCTATAAGTTGATTAATTTGTAAACCTTTTTGGCTGAAAAACACTGCTCATGTAACATTCATGTGACATAATCTATTTTCTTCTGGGAGAAAATTTAGTTTAAAAAATTGGATTAGTTTGTCAAAGAAAACTTAACAAATCTTTTACATGTCACAGCTGAACAACACATTTTTACTAAATATCTGGAAATAACTTTCAAAATACTGGATTTAATGAAATACACAAGAATTTTATTTAAACATCAAAAAGACTTGATCATAAAAACCTAATAATAGATATCTATCTATGACCTTTCAAGCCATAGCACAGAGGCCCAGATACTCTTTCTCGTATCTAAATTTTTATTCTGACAATTTTCAATCCTTGTAAAGATCTTTTATCAAATCTCGCCATTTGTCTCAGTTCTGTGCAAGCAACTCTATCTCATTGAGGGAGCCGATTCCTGCTTCTCTTGCCTCTCTGATTAATGTAACAATAGATATGCATATTTTTTTATATGCTTTCTGTTTTTAAATATAACAAGATTGATGATGTGAGTTAATGACTTATTTTTTGCAGGTAGTGTATTCATTCAATAGTGAAATGCGTGCAAGGCTCTTGCAGTTTGTGACTGGCACATCCAGGGTTCCTATGAATGGGTTTGGAGAACTGTATGGTAGCAATGGACCCCAGCTTTTTACAATAGAGAAATGGGGAAACACAAATCAGTTTCCTCGAGCTCACACATGGTATGTATGTTTAATAATTTTAAGATATGTACTATAATTTCAGTTGTATGGTGCACTTTTTCCTGCAAAAATTGAAAAACTGCTTCCAGCCATTCATATGTGGATTGTTCAATATTTGAAATAAACTGTTGTAGATTACAATAACTAGGTCAGAATAATTTATTATGGGGGGACCTCGGTAGCTTAGTTGAGAAACCACTCCACTAGCGACTCACATTCCAATGTGAGATGCCAATTCAAGTCTCATATTTTTATCTCTATTTTATTATGGATAATAGTAATAATAATGAACAGTAACAATTAATGATGTAAAGGTATACCGTTTCCAGCTGACTCAGCACCATTAGATTTTTTCATTTATTTAAAAAAAAACCTAATCTTTTTGTAAATAATCATTTTATTTTCTTATTCTTCTTCTTCTTTTCAGCTCCCTGTGGAGCATAGGTCTTCAACAAACATTTTCCAAGTTGTTCTGTTTCTTGCCATTCTTTTAAGATCATTCCATGTCTTCCCCATCATCTTCATCTCTGCTTCTGATTGTCTTCTCCAAGAATTTCTTGGTCTTCCTCTTTGTCTTTTCCCTGGGGATTCCAAAAAGGGCCTGTTGTGTAATACTCTCAGTTGGCCTCCGCAGTGGGTATCCTATCCAGCGCCATCGTCTTTGCTGTATCTCTTTATCCACTGGTATTTGACTGGTTCAATAATTCTATGTTAGTGATTTTGTGCTGCCATTTCCATCCTTTTATTCTGCATAAGCATCCATTAATGAAAATCTGTATCTTCATGATTGTCAATTTTGTTGTTCTCCATGTTTCACAGCCATATAATAGGACTGACTTAACATTGGAGTTGAAAATTTGTATTTTTGAATTTCTTTGTACTTCCATAAGTTTCCCAGTGCAACAAAAGCTCCTCTTGCTTTTGATATCCTTATTTTGGTAAACATATTCTATTCCTCCCTCTTTATCTATATTACTACACAGATATATGTAAGATTGTACATCTAGTAGAGGTATTTCTCCTAATTTTATTTGGTTATTGTCAACTGCATTAATTCTCATAATGTTGGTCTTATCTCTATTAATTTTCAGTCCTATCTGTTGTGATTTCTAATCAAGTATGCTCATTTTATCCTGCATGTTGGTGGCTGTGTGATAGGAGAGCTATGTCATCATCAAAGTCTAAATCATTAAGTGGCTTAGTCAGTGACCACTGAATTCTATTTCTGTTGTTTTGAGTTATTTTCATAATCCAATCTATGGTCAGTAGAAAGAGAAATGGAGATAGAAGGCATCCCTGCCTTACTCCTGTTCTTATTTCAAATGCTTCTGTAAGCATTTTATTTTAATCATTCTTTTTTATGAATAAAAATTATAGACTACATTTTTTGTTTAATAAACTTCCCAATTAACATCTCAAAGTAAACAGAATGCATACCCATTTGCAGGCAACATACTAATTGACCCAGTAGCAAACATGTATCTGACATGCTGAGTGTAATTAAGATAATTAGTTCCTGTAGGAAATTTAGATTGTTTGTGCTCTCTTATCTAAACTTTCAGGTGGGAAGCAATGATATTAATACTGGCACCAATTTTTGTTATATGGTGCACTCTCACTGTCTATTTGGAAAGACAAGAACATCACTCTTGGCTCTGAAATCAGGCTAATGTACAACCTTTTTATATCAGTTTTTCCATACTTGTGACCCTTGTAAACATGGACTCTTATAGCAGATCTACAGAAAAAAATACAAGCTATGGAGATGCAGTGTTATAGTAAAATTTTAGACATCTATTATGTAGATCGCATCACAAATGAAAAAGTTTGCAAAAGAATACAGCAAGAGCATGGAGTACGTGATAATTTTTTTACTATTGTGAGGAAATGCAAAATGAAATGGTTTGGCTGCTTATCTTGATAGTGTAACTTAGCAAAGACCATTCTACAAAGAAACAGTCAAGGAAGTGAAAATGAGATGTAAGCGGACAAAGAGATTGGAAGATAACATCCTCTTATTTGATCATGGCTCATTCAGCCTAGGACTCCAGACTCTCTTAAGAAGGCTGCTGTCTGTTTCAGTGATTCGATTGACCCATAGAATTTCTCTTCCAGGGAGCTGGGTATGGGCCACATTATTCTCCTCAGGCCTGTGTACTAAGGGGCAGTCCTGTAGAATGTTTTGTTGTCATGTTATCCAGGGTACTGTGGCATTGGCTGGTATAGTTACTATTTTGAGTTTGGTGAATATGTGGTTTTTCTTTCTGTTGTGGCCAATGCATAGACAAGGTATGATGACTTGATCTTTCCTTCATATTTGGAGGTGTCTGTCCCTCTCATTATACTTTAGGTGTTCTTGTTTCTATTTTTCATGATACTGGCCTTTGATGATGGATTTGGCTTCATCATAGCTGACCAGATGGTTCTCTTGTGGAAATCTCCCTCCCTCTTCAGCTAGTTAATTTGTGCATTCGTTTCCTTGTATTTTACAGTGTGATGGTATCCACTGGATGACCACTCTCTGGAAATCATTGCACAGTTGGTCTAGGGTTGTTCTCAAGTCATCTAGCTCACTGTTCCTGGGGGTTTTTAGGGCTTCTTCGGACTGACAGTGAGTCAGTCAGTATCATCAATTTCTTGTGCATGTTATTTTTGTGTTGGATAGCCAGTTTTGCAGCATTTTCAAGAGCTTCAGTTTCTGCTTTATAATTTGAGAATTTCCTAGTAGCTATTGATTTGTAATCACTTCCTGGTTTTCAGCCTCAAGAACACAGCTCCTTCTCCATTTCTGGTGGCATTTGTAGCAGAACCATCCGTGTATTTGTGAAACCAGGAGTTTTGTGGGTAGCTGTCATTTATGTGTTTTTCTGCTTTGTGCTTTCACTCTGTGTCTGTTAGGGTGCCATTTTTCATGATTCCTATTATGTCTTCCTTAAGTTGTGGTATTTTATATATCCCATGGGGAGTCATACAGGATTGACATATGGGTTTTGGCATTGTTTGGGACAGTACTAAAACTAGTTATGAATTCTTTGGAGATTGCCATGAAGTTGCTCCTCTTTAGTCTTCTTTTTCCTAAACCGGTTATTCTTTGACGCATGGGGTGGTTAGGGAGCCTTTTGTATTTCTTCGCTTGTTACATTACTCTAGTTTTCAATCTATCTTCCAAAGGTTGTAGGCCTGGTACTGTTTCTAGAGTCTCGATAGGTATAGATTTCATAGCACCAGTGATGAAACAGGGAGCCTGGTTTTGTGTTCTATTAAATTTGCTAATCTGTGATTTGGAAGCTATAGCCCGGGCTGTGACTCCCATACTCTAGGACTGATCTTACTCTGCCTGTGTATAGTCATTTCAAGATATTGCTGTCTGCTCCCCAGTCTGTTCCTGCTAATTTCTTCATAATATCTGTTCTTTTTCTGGCTCTTTTGTTTGCTTTGTCTATCTTATTTATCCATGTCATTCTGCAATCCATGGTGATGCCCAAGATATGTTGGGTTTTGGTTAATAGGAAGTGTGTCGTCTTCAAATCTCCAAATTTGCAGAGAATGTGTTTCTTGATAGGCTAGAAATTGTGTATGTAATAACATCTAAAAGTGAACAGGTCTCGATTTTGCAGAATCCTAAAGAATAACTGGAGATAGAGAGAAGTGAAGAAGGTTGATGAAGTCTGTGAATGGTGTTTCAAACACCTACAGGGATGAAGAAGAAGTAGCAGCACTCTTAATTAATCTTTCTGTATTTGGATTATCCATGAAGTTATAAATGTTTAAAAAAATTGAAAACTGCTAGAACAGAAATTCAGATAAGAGAAGGAGTATCTTGGTCTACGCCCTATGGGCTGGCTACGGCTTGAAAGGTCGATAGATAGATAGATATAAATGTTTTTCTGTAAAACTACATTACTGTCTCCAAGGTGATTCTGTTTGTTGAGGTCCCATTTTGTCAGAAGCTGTTTATGTGGAAGTTACTGAGATAAAACCATCATTTTCCTTAGTATTTTGTTACATCTAGTCAGTAACAATGAAATAAGCTAATGGTGATGAAAGGACACTTCAGTTGTTCCCATTCTGGTTTTTATTGTTAAAACTTCTCAAAGTAATTTTTGGATTATATTTCAGGTAGTTTCCTCTTAGGTTTATTTGTTTATGATTTCTACAATGCATTTTGTAATTTTGGAACAGCATGATTTTGATTATCAAACTGCTGATCAACTCCTAGTGTGTATGATACATTTTTCATTATCAGGTTCTGTGTCTGCAAGCTTTGGTGATCATGTCCTTCCATGTATTCCTGTCAATGGTTACTTATCAGTTTTGCTGTTGTTGATCTCTTTTCATGCCTCTCTGTTAAATTGTCTAAGAATTTTGTTGTAATTGTCTTCTTTTCTCCCTCATTCCTTCTATCTTTAGTACTTTCAAATATTCTTTTTTTCATGACATGATCAATGAAGATGGACTACTTTTTCTAATGCACCTCAAAATAATTTTGTATTCCCTGACTTCCTTCAAGATGCCTTTTATTATTCCTTTTAGCTGCCCATAGTATTCTCAACTTTTTTGCTGTAGAACCTTATTTTGTTGCTTCCGATGGGAATGTAATCAAATCAGTTAAGTTTTAACTGATTATATGCAGCAGATGATTATACTACTTGTGACAGTGCTGCTGCCTTTGCTCAGGAGAGATAAAGGCTAAGAGAGTGAGCCAAGAGCAATCAAACCCACTGCCTTATATATTAGATTTATAGTCAAAGGCTAACAGAGAACATAGTCCAATGGAAGAAGACAGGAAATACCTTCACATTCATTTTTCATGCACAAAATATTCTCTTCATTGTATCCTCACAATTGTTCAGTTTAACTTCAAGGACTCATGTGGTGCAGATATAATTAACTTTCATTATCTTTGTTTCATATTTATGAATATATATCGTACATCAGCAGGTGGCATGCCGGTCATCATAGGCGATCATCACTCGGTCCTTCATGCATGTCATAATTTCAGTCTGTGAGCTTTATCATGCCATATGGATAAGATGTTCAATAATTTTTCTTTTGGTTTTCCTCTGCTCTTTTTTCCATTCATTCTGCTTGTTATAGTATTCTCATTGTCTTCTTTTTACATGACATGTCCAATATAAATATAGATTTTTTCTTCCTTATGATTTTGATATTTCTGGTTTCTCCTGCTCATTTTAAACATTCTTCATTTGTAATTTTTGCTATCTATGGAATTCATGGCATTCTTCTGATAGATAAACCACATCTCAGCTGCCTCTAATGTTCTTTCTGTTGTCTTACCTTTTGTCCATGAATTGTTTCCATATAGTGGAACAAGTTCAATGTAGCACTTTAGGACACGTTTTCTAACATTAATTAACAATGAGAGGTATTTGAATATATGCACTTGTTTTGGGATTGTTCCATTTAGTTTTACTCTACATTTTTATGTGTTTGTTGTCTTTGATATTATCATAGTTTCTGTCCTTTTTATGTTGAGGGTCAGGCCTTTTATGTTCACTTTCTGGCACAATTTCATCTAATAGATTTTGTAGATCTTGTTGCTTTCCTGTTATCAATACCATGTCATCTGAGATTGTATGTATTGCTCTCCTCCCCCCACCCTCCACTCCTTTTAGATTTTTGCTCTACAAAGAAAATAGATCTAGTGACAATAAACATCCCTGTCATATTTGTTGATATTCTCCGTGTTTTTTTTTTTCAATATCTTACATGCTGTCAATATTTCATGATGTGATCTTTCATTTGTGTATTGTAATTCATTATTTCTGAAGTTTTCATTTGATTCATATTTATTTACTCTGTTTATTACCTCAGTTTCAACAGGCTGGATTTGCCAACTTATAACACATACAATGAACTCAGAAGTAAACTGGTGACAGCCATAGAAAACACACAGGGATTTGAGGGTGTTGACTGAGGAGCCAGGAACTCATGGATTGATCTGAACATCATTACACCTTTCTTGAACATTGCTTCCACTTCCCATCACAGTTGGCATATGCTACAATAGAACACCATTACGTGTAACATTTATGCTGTTCTATGCTTTTAATGTGTTCTTCTCTTCATTCTGAGATGCATCAACGTCCTGTATCTTATTATTATCCAGTATCTATTTTCTGTATAATTTCCTCAACATGATTTAACCTGACCATTTGTGTGGTTTTTTTTTAAACATAAAATGCCCAAAAAACAATCTTAAAAAAATGATGTATGACCCATTCTGTGTTTTCAGTTGATGAAATTTTGTTAAAAGCATACACTCTTAAAGTTCACTTGAATGTTAAGCAATGTTTAATAAATATGGCATATATTAATAGTTTGTGTGAATCACATGTTTATGATACATCACAGGAAGTAACCATCTTAATAGTTTGTGTGAATCACATGTTTATGATACATCACAGGAAGTAACCATCTTAATAGTTTGTGTGAATCACATGTTTATGATACATCACAGGAAGTAACCATCGGTGATGTTCAGCTTCAGTTCCAGACTTGATTAGGAAAATTCAAAGTTCATGGTTTTGTATGCTAGGTTTTATCAAAGTATAGTTTCTATGATGGACATAGGTTTTATCAAAGTATAGTTTCTATGATGGACATAGATTTTATCCAAGTATAGTTTCTAATGAGGGACATTCTTGTACCCATTTATATATAAGTTTCATCAAAGCATTATTATGCCTTTTTTTTTTTTTTTTTTTTTGGGGGGGGGGGGGGGCTCTTAATAAATAATTGCACTTATCATCACCGACATCATCATGTTTAATGTGCTACTTCATTTAACACAGATAACACTGGCAAAATAAAACATCACAGCTTGGCTATCCTTATTCCCATTGGTAGCCTTGATTCTTCCATAATGGACCAGGATTTTGATAAGTCTGACACATTTCTCTATCATCAGCTAAATCCCATATTGATGTCACTTCTGATATTTTTAGATTTTCTTCTTCTGCCCCTAAATCTCTTTCTCTCTTCTGGTGTTCACCCGATGACTACCAAAGGAACTGACTGTCCTCTTCATCATCCATCCATAAAAGGATGTTATGTGAGCGTAGATGTGTTATGTTGTGATTTGCAGTAGAACTGTGATACTTGTGCTCCTCGGCCCAACACATCCGACTTCAGCATGACGTCTTTTTTAGTACTGGGTTGTCTTTCCTTTTTGACCCCTACATGCTTGGCCAGACTAGATTGGATAGTCTGTTTCTAGGGGCACTTCAAAGAGATGGAGCAGGGTCTGGATGGTTCTGGTTAACTGATCGCAATGCAAGCTAACAGATGCGAGTTGCTGACAGCTTCCAGCTCTGTTGCTGTGAAGTGCTGCACCTCCAGTACCCCTAAATCATTGAGCTCAAAACAGCCTGTTCAAAAGGTTTTAGATTTAAAGCGGCAAGTTTCTAGATTGTTTTGGCTCATCATTTTTGTTATCATGACAACTGCTAAAAAACTCAGTATCATTCTATAGATGCTACCATTTTACGATGATTCATCACAACATCAGTGCACTTCCAAAGGTCTCCTGTGATCAATTTACACACATTTCTAAGTTCGACCACAAATGTAAGGAGGTATGTGTCTTGCAGAAATTTCAACCACTTGAGAAATGGATTATTTACACAAGGGCCAAAATTACACAGTTTCAAAGGATTCAACAAGAGAAAGATTTTGGGTAATTCCTGTTCTAGATGTGCTGAATAAATTAAAATTTGTGGTAAGAAAAAAATTTAAGTCAAGGAGAAAAATTGTGAATACCACAAAGATGTTGTTTTAAAAAACATAGCTGACAGTTTAAAATTGAAAAATGTTTCCATGTTTTATATAAATACAATATATTCGATATTATCAAGAATGGTCTATGTAATATATGTACATAAATTGTCCATTTAATAATGAGTTCATTTTGTAATTTATGTTCTTTTATTTATATACACTATATATATATAAAACTGCTAGGTTCTTAGTTTGTTAATAAAATCACCATTGCTGCACTTCGGCACACCAAAAATGCTTAGTCTTCCCTCTCTTAATGCCTTCCAATTACCCTTCCCCCCCTCCCCAAATGCTGATGGTTTCTACTGCTCATTTATTAAAATCTCTCAGTTAACAAAGCTCTCACTCATTTGACCTTCTGACTCATGCCATAACTTTCAGCTGTCCTGGGTTAAATCATATTTGATTGTCATTTCAGCATATAAATTGTGATCAGTTAATACTCTTAGTGTGCATCCCCATTGCCAATAAAAAATGTTCCTGCTACATGTGCCTTTCAAACTTTTTTCCCAATAATTTCTCTGGACTCCTGTACACCCATGTTAGTTGATCCACACAGGTTAATTTGTTTTTAAAAATGTAATAACTGCTAATGCTCAACCAAGTTGTTCTTCTGACAGCAAGTACAAATCAAAGTAAATGTCAGATTTAATTGAAGTATAATAAACAATGGATTTTGTTATGACTGTAATTACTAGAAAACCAGCCACCAATAGCACAACAAAACCATTACAAGAATACACAAACGCAGAACCCAACATCACAAGAATACACAAATGCTGAACCCAACATCATGAAAGAGGACATCAAAGAAGTAATCAAATATCCACCAAGAAATCAAGCAATCAAATAGATAACATTGTAGAAATAATAGCAGCAACAGGAGTTAAATGGCTGCACAGAATATTCAATGCAGCATGGATGGCACCAACAGAACAGCCCCAGAAGACTGACAACAGACAATATCATACCAATATAGAAAAAGAAAGATAGCAAGAGAGACTGCAAACAATATAGAGGTATATCCCTTCTCAGCCATGTGGGAAAGTTATACACCAAAATTATGGAAAAGAGACTCGGGCAAATAATAGAACTTCAGTTAAGTGATTCTCTAATGGGGTTCTGGAAAAACAGAGGATGTGCTGAAACACTATTCACCCCAAAATAGCTAGCGGAAAAGACGACAGAACACAATCAAAATTTGTACAGTTGCAGCATTAGACCGAGTAAGTAGAGATCAACTGTGGGAGATACTAACAACATATGGAGTAAACCAACATCTAATCAACCTAATTAAAAGTCTACATCAACAGCAGCTGTACAGACCACTTCAAAGTTAGATCAGGAGTAAGACAGGGATGGTTGGTTGGTTGCGTTCGCCCAATGACTAAAGTATTCTAGAGTATCGTAGTAGACTAGAATATTCCTCTTCATCATCTGCCCTTACAGGACGTAGTGGACGTGTCTGCGTTGTGTTGTGGTTTGCAGAATAACTGTTATATTTGCGCCTTTCGGCCCAACACATCCGACTTCAGCATGACATTTTTGAGTACCGGGCTGTCTTCCCTCTTCGATCCCTGCACGCTTGACCAGACTAGACAGGTTAGTCTGTTACTGGAGGCACCGCGGAGAGGTGGAGCAGGGTCTGGATGGTTTTGGTTCACCGATCCTGGTGCAAGCCATCAGCTGTGGGTCACTGACAACTTCCAGCTCTGGTACTGTGAGGCGCGCCTTCGCAGCAAAAGAGTGAAACTCAAAGAAATGTTGCAACAAATGTTTATGAGTCAGCAAATAAATATCAGATGATGCAAGAATATTTTAGTGGGGGAAAAGAAAAACAATGATTATGTCAAGGATATGCGTACTATCTTCCTTATTCTTTATTACATACATGGTCTACATATGCAAGTTAGCCAACATATTGAATACAAAGGAGATTAATAAGCTTCTATTTGCAGACAATCAAGCACTAATACATGGAAAAATATAAGACCTACAAGAACACTTAGACTCAACAGCACAGGCACAAAATACAACATGAAAATCAACATCAACAAAACAGAAGTCATGAATCTCACAAAAGAGAAACAGAACATCAACATGACTATAGACAGCAGACAGTTAAAAAAAAGTGGAGGAGGGAATTTAAATATCTAGGAAGTTCAGCGACAAATGACAATTCCCTAGCAACAGGAAAAATTTGATGATGCAACAAAACTTGTCAAATCATCAGACAGCTATCACCACTATTGTCCAACAAGGAAATAACTTGAGGCAAAACAGGCACTCTACATTAAAATCTTCACACCAAAATATTGTGCTACCAATGCCAGTCATGGACCCTAGATGTTGCAAGAACAAAAAGAAAAAAACCACCACGGAGATGAAATGTGTTTGACAAATAACAAGAAACAGCCTCAGAATAAGAAAGGAAATAAAGAACTGAGGAAAAGCTAGGAATAATTCCCACCATAGAATATACAAAGAAACAACAGATAAAATATTTGGCCATGTGATAAGACAGAACGATGAAAACACAACACAAAGAGCCTTCAATAAATGTTGCAAGAACACCAGACCCAAGGGCCAACCACAAAAAAGATGAATTGATGGAGTATTAGAAACACTAAAATATTAGTGCTCTGTGCACATCGTGAGCTGTGTTTTTCATTCGGATCCTGTTTTGATATTCTGATTGCTTACAATGAATGATATCGTATGATGGACAGTTCAGCTGCGTTCACTTTCTCTGCAGCTTGGCCTTATGTCTTTTGGTGTGTGCTGTAGCTGCTATGATGGGACTGCAGCTGTCTTTCTTTTTTGCATCCTTCAGTAAGATTAGTTTTAATTTGGATGATTCCACTGGCACGGGCAGTTGAGTAATTATGGATTTTAATTTGTTTGCAGTGATACTGTAGCCTTTGACTAACCATAACCATTAGAAACACTAGGAAACATAACAGCAACAGAGGCAAACAGAAGAGCAAGGGACAGCAAATTATATTTCCCCTCGACGCTGAATGGCAAAGTAGAAAAGAAAGAATTACTAGGATAATCACTATATGTTATAATGAAACATTCACATTATTTGTTATATTTACAAACCTATTCCTAAATTATGGTGAATTATTTTAAAAAGAAAGCAATTCTAAGTGGCCTAGAATGTTCAGCAAATACTGACATATCATTTTTGGCTCCTTAAATCAAAAGCACCATTCTCTGTTGTGTCATGTGGGCAGCAACAAACTCCCTCCAATTTTCATTATCTGTAACTGTTCTGGTTATTTATTTTCATCTCTCACTGGGCCTTGTTACCGAACTTTTCGTTGTGTCCCTTGTTTTAGCAGTGCACAGATAATCAAAGATCGTTGTTACACCTCAGTAAAATATAGTTCCGAAATTTTTTTTTTTTTTTTAAATACTTCTTCTAAAAGCACTTAACAGAATTTAATTATATTAATTGAACAATTGTATGTTATTCTCTTAAATATTCTCTTCGATAGCATATAAAATAAATTAGTAATAATTTATTATAAGAGAAAGTGTATCTGGGTCTATCCCCTTTGGGCCGGCTACAGTTCAAAAGGGCAATAGATTGATAGAATAATTTATAATGGCATTTTTAGAGAGCAGGTGATCTGTTATTTTTTCGCATGTGCACAAATAATCCAACCTAGATATCTCTAGAATTCCTACTGTACTATTGGAAAAAAGGAATTAATGCTTAAAAAAAAATAACTAAGCGTTGCAGACACCATTGAAATGTAAATGAATTGTGACCTACATAGTTATTACAAATGTTACTTTTAAACCTCTTTGCAACGCTTTTTTCTTGTAATCATGTTTAAATATTTAGGTCACAGACTTTTTACTGGCAACGGTTGTGATTGATGGTGACTTGTTTAAAACATTTTTTCTTAACCTAAATGAACATTGTCAGCTGTTAGATTTCACAGAATAATGAACGGTATATTCAATTATTATAATATTTTTCTTGTTAGAAAAACAAAAAACACGCAATAACAGGGAATTTTTATGTAGTTTTTTACGACCTTTTAAGAAACCACCTGTCGTCATGCATCACATAATAATTTGTGTCACAAAGTGCTAGCAGAGTTATCCTCGAAGGCAGAACTAAGGTAATCCTTATATAGAAAACAAGGCCCCATGCTCTACTTCTTTGATTTTTTTTTTTAAACCAAATTTTCTTTTATCATATTTTCTTATTCTATGTCCACACCTTTGCAGTTCTGAGTACCTTTTGGGAACATTGTCAGTTCCATTTAAATGTTTATCCATTAACATATCTGAAAGCAACATAATTGTTTGAGGTCATGATTATTCAAGGAGTTATATTTCAGAGAATATCAACAGATGTGAGGATGTTGTGAGCCGATTCATTTCCTTTTTAATTTTAGTAAGTCAAGAAACATTGGATAGCCTGCCGGGATTGTCTTCTTCTGCTACATTTGCTTGATGATTACTTCTCTTCATCTTCTGCCCTTAAATGGATGTTAAATTGAGATAAATGTGCTGTGTCATGGTTTATTGCATGTTTGAGATACCTACTGAAACATCCCACTTTAGAGCCACCTTGGGAAGATGGAGTAGAATTTTGATCAGCTGTTGTTCACTGATCCTGACACAAGTTGTCAGCTTTGATTCACTGACGACTTTTCAGCCTGAGTGCTATCTGGTGTCTTGACTCCACTTGATGTCAGAGCATAACATAATTATGTGGAATACTTGATTTATTTTTGTATGTCACAAATCCAACCTATTACAGCCCCCCAAAAATGATTGTGTGTATGTAAACAAAATATTTCAAGGAAAAAAAACCCTATTATTTGTTTTATTAACAAGGAATTTTAATGCAGGGCTTATGTTTTGAATTTGATTGTTCATCCTGCATGATTTTGTATAAATGAGAATTTGTATATATTGTTTTTAATATACAAAATAACCTAGAAAAAAATATATAATAATATTTGTTCTGCTGTTTTGTACATGCTGTTGTCTTAACAGAAATATTTTAAGATGTGTGTATATATATAATGTTCAGCTTCCTTATGTATTTTGTGATCCATAACTATCTGTTACTGAAAGACAAATTTGAGTTTTTGGAGTTACTCAATATTAGCAAATTATAAATAATGACCTACAGTGATCTACAATATGTGATAGATCAAATGTGTTCTGGTTACATATAAAATCCTTGACCTTTCATTCATACTGTTCCAGTGATAGTTTTTGTTGCATCATTATAGGTTGTTTTTTTTTTTAAACTTTTCAGTTTCTATCTTCATTTGCAAATCATCTGCCATGCAATCACTTAGTGGGACTGTGTGAGCAAGCTGTGTACGTACACGAGGCTGAGTTTTACTTTTTTTTTTTTTTAAATTCAAGTGCCACTTTCCACCCGCATCCGCTCTCAATTTTTTTAATGCTGTTAAAATATATTTATTAGATTATGGTTATACAATTATTTTAGAGGTTATAATTTAATGCAAATGGCTGTGATATGTTTTCTTTACATCTTTGTTGATGAACATTTTAGCTCATTTTATACCTGATGTCATGTTTATATTACGTTGACATCTGTTTGTTAATTACAGCCATTATTTTTTTTTTTTATTGTGCTTAATATAGTTTTTTTTTTTTTTTTTCAGTAAAGAAAACTTAAGAAATCACCGTTTTGCTATTTTGTATGAATGAAATATGCACATTATGCAGTTGTCAAAAGCTCACGCCAGGAAGAAGAATGTAGTTGCCAAGTTCAATTCAGAAATGATTACACACATTATCAGTTCTTGTGCAGCACAAGTCATCAGGCAAATCCTTTTTTCTCTTCGGGTTAATTTCAAATTCTGTCCAAATTCTCCTAATGTTTCTCTAACTATTTCTTGATCTTTCATTTTATATTTCATTGTGGAATACATCCAGAACAAGGTATATTCAAAATTATTACAACTATTTACTTCATTTGTAGTTTTCTTTACAACTGCTAGATGGCAGAACCAGTTCTTCCAATACAATACTCGGCTGGGTACTTTCACCACTTTGTATTTAGTCCAGAAGTTGTTTGAAACGGATTTGTGACACACATTATTCTCTTTTTCTTTATTTCTTCACTTCTTTGTACCTGTTTGGGTATTGAGGGAAATACAAAGTTCTGGTTCTTGCCCCCTTGATGGTTTCAATTACTGTCAGTTGATGCTGTTGTACCATTTTTCTGACTGTCCAACCCACTGTAGGTCTGCCTCCAGCTCCTCTTTTAACAAGTCTTTTATGTCGGGGAATCACATGGCATTCTTTCTAGATGGGCAATCTAGTCCACTTGTTGTCTCCGTATGTAGCCCAGGATTGTCCAATGCCCACTCTCCTACAATATATACCTCTGACACTGGCCACTCCAAGTGCCCTTCTCAGACATCTCATTCTCATGGTGACAAGCCTTCTTTCCAACCCAGTCACAAGTGACCATACCTGGCGTTAAGGAGTTTAATTCATGATTAAACATGCATTTCCCTGAAACTGGCATTAGTTATGGAACAAGAACTCGGCAGACTCCAACGATTAATATATGATTAACACACTAACTTATCAATACAAATTAGGGCAGGTTTGCTGGTAGATGATCTACTATAAAATTGAAACCTTGTTCACAAAGAAAGTAAAAACAGCGAGCAATATCCATAACTTCTGCTCAGGTGTGACATTTGTCTTATTCAGAATAATAGGCTGAAAAAGCTGCCAGTGGCAATCACACAATGTAACATCTTGTTGGACAGTTAGATTTTGCTTTGTCTGTATCTATCCTTTACTGGGATTCCACCTCTGTTTACCATCTAGTCGTTAGTCTGGTTGGTATGGTGGTTATGGAAGGCTCCGGTATCACTGCAAACGAATTAAAATCCATAACTGCTCAACCGCCTGTGCCAGTGGAATCATCCGAATTACTACCTCATCTCCTAAACAAAGAAAGGTAGCTGTAGTCTCCATCATAAGCAGTCTCAGCACATGCCAAAAGAGGCGAAACCGCACAGAAAGTTAACACAGCCATCTGTTCTCCATCATACGATATCATCATTCATTGTAAACAATCGGAATATCGAAAAATGATCAAAACAGATGAAACGCACAACTCGCAGTGTGCACATAGCACTTAACTCAGTAGCTCCTGCAATATGCTGGACTTGGAATATGAGGAAATTGCAACAAGGAACACTTTTCAGACATAGCCTTTAATAGTTCCTGCCGCCTATCCACCATATTGACCAGAAGTTCTCGTCCCTCTGAAAATGATCATCATATTTTTTTTTTTAATGTATAGTGCTTGATGATGTTAGGACATCATTCATACGACCTGCGCTTGATTTCTGCTGGATGCAGTGTCAATTGTACTCATTGGCAAAAAAAAAAAAAAAAATCCCACAAATGTGGGATGTGGATCAAGCGCAGTTATTAAAACCATATTGGTGGTTGTTTCTTATAATGGTGCAGATGTACAAATTATTTTAACAAGGGAGCCAAAACTGTTGAACATAAATAGACTGTTAGTGAGTGGTCAGTGACTCTCAACTGGCTATTTGCATCCAAATCATTGATCAAAAACCTACCTCAGTTGTTCATGGTGACTCTTGCTAGACTAGCCAGTCTGGTCAAACAAGTAGAGATGAATAGGGAAAACAAATGGGTAACACAAAATATAGATTTGATGAACCAAAAGGTGCAAATATCACAACTAGCTGTAAACCACAACGGAAATCCTCTGGTGGGTCCATTTAACATCGTTTTAAAAGTAGGTTAGTGACAGGGAGTACTCATCAGCCAAACTAAGAAGAAGAAAAGCAATCAATATTTCAAATAGATCCCATAGAAATATCAACCATCCCATTTCCCATTGATGTAAAGTCAAATATTGTGTATTGTCCATTTTTTTGTAGGAGTGTTATGTTACACCCCACCACTTGTTCCCTTATAGCAAACAAACACTATTGCCCATTTAACTAGAAAACATTGCAGCACACAAGAAATTATTTCACTTTGTTTTTATTCCACACAACAGAACATGCAAAGTAAGGGTAATTCCTATTGAGCACCACTTTCTTGCTGCTGTTCACAACAGCATTTTAGTTCAAATGGTGATAAAATTAAAAGTGGCCAAAAATCCGACCATTACAAGTTTCTTCAGTTTATAAACAATAAATTTTTTTTTTATTGGGAAATTAAAATCAAAATAATACATTATCATAAATTCTGAAAAAGACTTCTCACATACAAGGTCTGAAAATTCCCAAAAGTTTAATTAACTTACAATGACAATCTCAAATGACAAAATATAATTAATTTTAAAAAGTGCCTTTATATTTACATATGGTCACACATATTCCTAAACATTTATTATCAAAACAAGATATGTTTCCCAGCACCCAAGAAACCCAACTCTAAAATGTAATGAAAATTGACACACAACATACATGCATGCCCACTTAATGGGTGAAAGCTATTACAAATATAACAGTAGGCAGTTCTTTACTAATGTAGCTGCAAAAGCTGAGTGGATAGAAGATAGCTTGCAAGTCCCGGTTCAGTGTCTCATGTATCAAGCTGTTTTCAGTCTGACACAACTTCAAAGTTCACCAAGTCTTCTAGGAAAGTAGGGCAGCCTGACATGATGTCACCCATACAAAAATGTGCTGCTTGGTTCATTGAATTATGCGCACTAACACCATATCTCTCTCTTCCCCACCCCCCATGTGCTTTAAGAGTGTAGGGAACCATTACATATGTTAACTAACAAATACAGTCAGGCATGTCACTTCATTGAGTCCATAAAATGTGAATAGTGAGAACTCATAAAAATGAATCAAACACAAGTACTCTGTTATCAACACAATAGCCTCATATGCAGATGTGAAGATGACAATTAAAATAAAAGTTCACAAATATTCTTAAAAATGATGAGCATATTGCAGCCATTGGTTCTACGTGATATCATAAAAGAAACAAAACAGAACAATAATTATACCTCTTTACATAAATGGAAGGACAATCATTTACTTCATAACATGAAGTCTGCTCTTTCTACCATGAGTCAGTAAAATGTGTGAACAAAATGAAATTATAATTTAAGCTAGAAAGATGTTAAACTGTCATGACGTACATGAATCTCACAAAGATCACGAGTAAGCTACACACACAAACAATAATAATAATAATACATTTCAAACTGTGGATTAAAAATATGGCACATACATCAGTTTTAACAATTATAAACAATCCAAGAGAAAAGGTCATGGAGCATTGTGTTGGTTCCTTGCTCATAAAATGACCAGTGTGAATGAAGCATTAGCAATGCACTAGTTCCTTGCTCATAAAATGACCAGTGTGAAGCATTAGCATTGCACTAGTTCCTTGCTCATAAAATGACCAGTGTGAAGCATTAGCATTGCACTAGTTCCTTGCTCATAAAATAACCAGTGTGGATCATTAATGTTGCACTAGTTCCTTGCTCATAAAAGAACCAGTATGAAGCATTAGCATTGTGCTAGTTCCTTGCTCGTAAAATAACCAGTGTGGAGCATTAATGTTGCACTAGTTCCTTGCTCATAAAATAACCAGTATGAAGCATTAGCATTGTGCTAGTTCCTTGCTCATAAAATAACCAGTGTGGAGTATTAATGTTGCACTAGTTCTTGCTCATAAAATAACCAGTGTGAAGTATTAGCATTGTGCTAGTTCCTTGCTCATAAAATAACCAATTCAACTCCCGAGTGGAACAATTTTTATTCTTCATGATTAAATGTTTACCATATACATTCTATGCTAATAAAGAGATAAGAGAAATGGCTCTGCAACCAATGATCTCATCTAAAATTAGGAAGAGAAGATGAGCATACATCTGACAAGTGCTGCAAGGAGACAACAAAGTAATTTCAAAACAGGTCCTTCTATAAGAAACATGAGGATACAGGAAAAGAGGAAGACCTAGAGAGACACTAAAAAGAACATTTATAAGAGAGAGCCAAAGTTGGCAGTAAGTAAGTAAAGTACCCTCGTCAGGCCAAGTGGCGTATAGGGAAATATGGTGTTAGTGACCCTATATTTTACAGACCTTCAGCACATGATTTTTGGGGTAATGTGGTCGGTATTACGCCCGTGCTGCTTTACTTTCCCAGAAAAAAATCTGGTACCCATTTAAGGATGGGTGAACCCGGAAGCCGTTGGTTGGGATCAAACCCTACCCCTTGTCCGTGGTAGTCCAGTTCACTAACCACTGAGCTATCGCGGCCCAAAGTTGGCGGTCTAGGCTTATTAAATAAGATCGAACTGCCAGGAATAGAGAAGGAAGGCGAAATTAACTGCAAACTCTAAGTGACGTTTAGCGGCATTGGAAGGATCCAGATTAAGACATTAATTCTCTATAGTATGGAAAGAAACCTGAGCAGACAGGAAATTTGCAAATGCACCGGCAATATAGCGCAGTGACCAAAATTGTCTACAGGCTGGCTCCTGAATAGAAACAAACATCACACACATCAGGACTTTCTGACATGTTTTAGGGCTAATTATAACCCTGAAGATTTTCATGATTGATAACATGGTTCTAAATATGATAAGGGAATAGTATAGTGGTCATCAAGTGGGCTTTTAACTCCACATCCAGGAAGCAAAAATATGTTCCAGACATGTCAAGTGCAAAAAAACAGTACCACCATTTGAAAGTTACAAAAATAAAAACCTTAACCACCTCACCTTAAAACACAAAGGCCGTTGAGTAATTGTGCAGAAAGTGGTGGTTTTGAGACTACTTTTACTCAAATATGATGAAAATCAATGTGCTAGTCACAAGACTGCTTCAAAGACCTAACATTAGATCCCATCAGAGATGTAAACAAAGTCTAGAAAACAAAGTTGCTGTGTATCTTTTATGAACAAAGTCTAACCTAAGTACCTGTTGACCTGCCTAGATCTATGGCAACGTGCGAGAAGATCTAAACTACAAGAGGAGAAAAATAAATAGCAAAGTTCACTATGCATAGATTTAATTATATTAATTACTCCGTGTCAATAAACAACGGCATATTAATTAGTACCAAAACTAATCTGGGGTGTTACTCTGAATCACATGACTGTTGTCAACATGTTGTATGAAGAATTGCACATGAGCGTGGCAAAATTGTAAAATAGCAATACTTCAATTTAAGTTACATTGAAGGCAACACAAAATAAACCTCAGAATGGGAGCAGTTTTTTGTTACAGTGGTCTTAGTTAATTTTGTGACCAGCTCCAGAAATGTTTGCTTTACTGTTTCCAGGGCATGCTTCCTCTGGGGATCATATCTAGCAGATATTGGCGTTGAAGATCTTGCTGATTAGCAAAAGGGATATTGTAAGAAAAAGGAGAGCGAGAATAAGCTTGGAGACCTAAAGTGTTACTCGACCTAAGCTGGGTTTGTTGCAAAAAGTTGCGATGTTGACTGAATTGCTCTGCATTGGGTCTGAAATTTGCAACAGCAACAGCAGCATTGACAGCAGCAGCTGCGGCATTAACAGCAGAGATTTTTGGAGCAGGAGGGTTTGGGGTTGAGGGTTGGTGCTTGTTGTAGGATGTGGGGTTGGTGTTGATGCCTGCATGCGCTCTATCTCCTGCTCTTGTTGCAAAGCTTTTACGAATGCAGACTTCAACCTATTTGTGTGCTCCTGCTTCAAAGCCTTCTTTTGATTTGTTGTTACACAATACTCACAAATCACATTCTTGGAGCCAGGTTTCTCCCTCTTCCAGACTGGTGTGAAGTCTGAGCCACACTGTACACATGTAAATGGAGTGCATACAAATCGTTCATCTGGATTTTTCTGTCCACGAGCAATGAGCTGAAAGTCTATCATGTGATTCACGACCTCTTCGAGACCTAGAAGTAAGACGAAGTCAGGACATGCCAATGATGGGATGAAATTCATTTCAGGTGGTGGTGGTTTGGGTGGAGGGATCTGCAGAAGTGTTTTCTCCAGCTGTTTGCGCAAAGCTTGTTTAGCAGTCGCCTGGCGCTGAGCTGGAGTCTGTGTATCCTGAAGCTGCAATGTAGCTGGTGGAATTACAGTTTGTCTTTGAGTTAATTGTTGCTGCTGTTGCTGAATATGCTGCTGACCATTGTTGTCACTTGTTCTAGGTATACTCTGAGATAAATTGCTATTAGATGCATGGGATGACTGTTGGGATGAACGAGGAAGCATCACTAGTGGTGGGGGACCTTGTGGTCGAGAAGACTGGTTACTCAGTTGTTCTGTGCGATTGTGTGAATTCTGGCTAACAGAATGAAGAGTTTTGGAGTTATGGTGGCTACTTCTTACTAAAGGTGGTGGACCTCCATGGGGTCTCAAATGTAGCTGATTAGTTTGTTGTTGATGTGGTACATGTCTAGATAGCTGAGTTTGTTGGATAGTTTCTTGAGGATGAGCAACCTGACTCTGTCTCAGTTTTTTTAAGAGAACTAATGTAGCTTCTTCATTACGTAGCTGATTCTGTAGAGCTTTGATTTTTCTTAAAGTATGTGACCTACAAACTGTAGAATCTAGAGTGCCATCCGATAAAGCCAAAAGGGGATCTTCGTATGACAATGAAACATCAAAAGATTCAGATTTCTCCTTCTTATGTCAATGTTTTCTTTATCACTCCCTTCAGACTTTAAAGTTGACATCTCATCATCCAGATCCTCACTCTCACTTCCAGAAACCTCTGTACTAAGATCTAATTCACTGTCTGTGTTGCTTTTTGCACCAGTCATATCTGCCTCACAGTATTCTGACTTCTGAACTTCTTGCGGTTCTTTCTCTTTCTTTGAGTTTGTACTTTCTTTAGAAGGTCCTTCTACAGCTGGAACATCATCTTTTATTTCAATGTTCAACTCGTCTTTTAAATTCATAACTGTTTCTTTATTTGGTTTCAGCTCATAGTTTCTGTCGCTTGGAATAACATGGGCATCAGATTTCTTGCTACAACCACCAGAGTTACCCTCTTCATTTTCATCATCTTCAACAGTTTTCTCTTCAGTATTCTCAACATATCTCCTTTTAGACTGAATGTTCTCAGAGTCACCTTCTTGTAACCTTTGCCTGTTAAAATAATACAAAAAATTTGATGTAACAATGTAATGGAATAAAATATATGAAACAAATAATTATGTAACAAATGTTTAAACTACAGTTGTATGTGTGGGAGCAGAGAATATGTCACAGAAATTCATTAGTAAAAACCATATAAAATAGCAAAACAATGAGATAATCAGTTAGTTGCTTTGGCATAATTTTGTAGTCATTCATAATGAACATATATGAAATTAAGAAACTACTAAGAAACAACTTTTTTAACAATACGCATGCACTCACATACACATAAAGTGAAAAAAAAAAATGGTAGCCAATGAATTGGTACACAGAGGACAAGAGGTCAGATTCGATCTTGATTAATGGATTATAAGTTCACCCAGCCTTAAATAAATACTAAATTTTCAACCTTTAAGAGATATTGGGTTTTTTCTGGGAAACAAATGGTCAACCACATTTCCCAAAAATGTATTAATGGTAAAAAAAAAATTGTAGCATAGGCATTAACACACTACTCCCTATTCATCAGGGGCATGACTTTTTCTTTTCACACACACAAAATTATATTATTTTTCTTTCTGCCAACTCTGACGAAGTCCCTAGAGACTAGGAACTAAATTTTGCATGTTAATCCATTTATCCCAGGCAGCCATGTGCACAGGGGGTCCCTCACCACATGGGCAGATAACTCTGTCTTCGGAAGAACTCAGATTTTTTCCGTCGATGAGCCATTGACGTTTCAAGCCGGGCCTCGCTGCTGAGACCAGCGGTGGTTGCCGGAAAGAGAAGCCATAGATAAAAATCCCAACTGGGGAAGCCGGGATTTGAACCCACAACCTCTCTGTCTTGAGTCCGGCGTCTTGCCTTGAGATCAACCAGTCCCCCAAAAAAATTGTATATATATATATATATACCTTTCGAGCTGTAGCCGGCCCGTGGGGCATAGACACAGATACTCTTTCTCTTATCTAAATTTTTTCTAGCATTTTCAATCCTTGTAAAAATATTTTATCAAATCTCGCCATTTATCTGTTCTGAGGAAGCAACTCTATTTCATTGAGGGAGCCGATTCCTGCTGCTCTTGCTTCTATAATCAATGTTCTTCTCAAGTGTCTCTCTTGGTCTTCCTCTTTTCCTCTTACCTGTTGTTTCCCACATGAGGGCTTGCTTTGTTATTCGGTTATTATCCCTCCTCATAACATGCTTAACATATGACCATCATCTTTTCTTGATTACTGAAGATATTAGTGGTTGATTGGCAATTTCTCAAATTTCCTCATTTGTTTTTAAATCATTCCATGCTATACCAAGTATTTTTCTTAAACATTTATTTTCGAATGTGTTCAACTTTGTTTCTACTGAAGGGAGGTCAAAAAGTAATGCACACCAATTTTTTTCTCGGCTAATAATAAAGATAGGAATATGAAATTTTGCACACTTGGAATATGACATGTTCCAATTATGTGCACCAAATTGCACAGCATTCTGATAAATATTACGCAATCTATGAACCGTTAAAATGGAGCTTGTCAACAATGTCCGTTACAAACAGCGAATTGTCATAGAATTTCTGGTTGCGGAAAAAGAAACTGTGGCAAACATTCATAAACGACTGTGTGCAGTGTACAAATGTTCTGCAGTCGATAGGAGCACAGTTAGTCGCTGGGTTCAGAGAATTAAAGCTGCAGAAAGTGTACGAGTGGAGCTGCATGATTTACCGCGTTCTGGACGTGTTGCCTCGGCTACCAGCACAGACATGTTAAACCGGGCTGATGCCATTATTCGTAAGGATAGGCGTATCACTAGTCAGCAATTGGCATTGCAGCTTACAGTCAGCAAGGGAAGTGCAATCGCAATTTTTAAAACTCTCGGATATTCAAAGATTTGCGCTCGATGGGTTCCTCGGTGCCTAACAAATGATCACAGAGTTCAAAGGAAAACATTCTGTTCTGAATTGTTGGAGCGTTTCGGTGTTGAAGGAGAAATGTTTTTGTCAAAAATTTTTACCGGTGACGAAACGTGGGCACATCATTATGAGCCTGAAACAAAAATGCAGTCAATGGAATGGCATCATCCGCAGTCACCAAAAAGAAAAAAATTCAAAACATCTCCATCAGCCGGAAAGGTGATGATCACTGTCTTCTGGGACATTGATGGTGTGATTCTTGTTGATGTAATGACAAGAGGTGAGACAATCAACTCGACAGCTTACATCAATACACTGACAAAACTCAAAAATCGGTTCCACAGAGTTCGGCCTAATAAGCCATCTGCAGATTTGTTGCTTCAACATGACAATGCACGCCCTCACACAAGTCTGGTAACACGGGAAGCAATCAACAAATTTGGTTGGACTGTACTGCCCCATCCTCCTTACAGCCCTGATCTGGCTCCCTCAGATTTCCATCTGTTTGGACCACTCAAAAAATTCCTGCGTGGGACACACTTTGACAATGATGAGGATGTGATCCGTGCAGTTAAAAAATGGCTACGCGAGCAGGACAAAACTTGGTACAAACGAGGCATTCATGACCTAGTTTCGCGTTGGCGTAAGGCAATACGCTTGGACGGAGATTATGTTGAAAAATAGATAGTGTCAAGGGGATGTTCAGCTACGATCTGTGAAAATTTCACACATTTTGCCCGAATAGTTTCCGAGAACAAAATTGGTGTGCATTACTTTTTGACCTCCCTACGTATGTCTCTTGTTGTTTTCCAGCTCTCACATGCATAAGTAATGATTGATAGTTCGTTTGATTTGAATAGTCAAGTTTTGTGTTTGTGCTGATGAGTTTTGATTTCCACAACTTTTCAAGGCTTCTGAAAGACATTGCTGCTTTAGCTATTCTGATTCTTATTTCTTTACTTGTATCCCCTTCTCGATCAATGTGACTTCCAAGATAGATAAAGTGATCGATCTCTTCCACTGGTTTGTTTTCCATGTATATTCTGTCATCTGTTGGAATTAAGCTTTTCATGACTTTAGTTTTTCATGATTGATCTCTAGCCCAATTTTGCTGGCTATTGATGATAGTTCATTTGTGTTTTCCTGCATCATTTTTATCTAAATGCTGATGAGAGGGCTATGTCATCAGCAAAGTCGAGGTGTCATCAGCAAAGTCGAGGTCCTCCAAATGGTCTCCTTGTATCCATTTGATGCCTTTATTACCAGTGCAGCATTTCTTCATTATGAAGTCCATAACAACTCCAAATAACAAGGGAGATAAAATACATCCTTGTTTAGCCCCAGTTTCTATTGGGAAACATTTGCTCAGTCCTTCCTCTGTATGATCTGCACGTGTGTAGCTATCATACATGTTTCTGTTGATATTTATGATTTTTTATGGTTAGCCATATTGCTTCAGAATTTTCCACAAAGAATCTCAGTGAATGCTGTTGAATGCTGTTTTGAAGTCAATGAAGTTAAGTACAAAAGGTTTTTGCTTTTCAATGTGTTCCTCCAATATAAGTCGTAGATTTAAAATGTGGTCAAGACAGCTTCTCCCTTTTCTAAACCGAGCCTGTTCTTTACGCATTACTGTATCTATTGAATCCGTTATTCTATTCATGATGATTTTGCAGAATAACTTTGAGGCAACTGACAAAAGTGTCACGCTTTTCCAGTGGTTACAATCTCTGAGATTGCCCTCTTTTGGAATCTTAACAATGATTCCTTTTTTCCACTTATGAGGCACCTTCTCTGATTTCCAAATAGTGTTGAACATTTTCTAGAGGTGTATTAAATTATGGCTATCAATTGCCTTGAGGATCTCAGCTGTTAACTTATCCTCTATTCTATCTATTAAATCATAAATAATAAATATCTACTGCATTGTGTATTACACTACTCTGGGTTGTTATTGAAGTGCTCTGCAACTTAAATGTCATATCGCAAGGTACTACTATATGTACATCTTTTGGTGTTACTCAATGTAAAAGATAACATTTATCCTATATGTAGCTTTCAGCCAATAATTTTACTCAATAGAATATTTATTCAGAAAAATTGGCACGGCAGATGTACAGGCAGATTTATCCTGAAAATAATCGGTGCAGTAGTATTATTTGAGCAAGCAGTGCAAGTACTTAAAAACAATACCTCTTGCCTTGAAGGCATTTTTTATCATCAGTGACTAACACCTCTGTGGTGAGTTTCAATTCTGTGTCTTCAGTGCTTGACATGTTGGCTTGAAGAAAAGAAAATGTAAAAAATTAATACAAGTTCTTATGGAACAATAAGACAATACTACTTATTTCTGACATCTCGGAGATACTATTATTTTTCTATTGCTTGTCTAAGCTAATCAAAGTACCCACAGTTAAAACTCCCAATTAGAAAGGAGCATTAACCAGAAACAGTAGCACAGCAAGGGAATACTTTAAAGCAACAGGCTGCAACAGTAATATCACACATTCATGCAGGCCAAGTAGCTCTGGTAAGCAGCATCAAGGTAGCAGGAGGCTCAAGTGGGCAGGTAGGCTTGACATCAAACAGGTATGCTCACATTCATGCCAGTAGCATGGTTCTAATATTCACAGAACAAAAAGTTCTCTCTGTTGATGAAATAAGCTTTATTTGACTCTCATCACATGAACATCTTTTCACTCGTTGGTTGCTATTGTAATGTCTCTAATTCGTGATCTGGGCAACAATCTGACAGATGATCACTGCCAGGTTCTTTTCTACAGTCTTCTCTAAGAGAGTCATACCTCTGGGACCTAAGTGAAAGTCTCCAATCTACCAACTTCCTTTCTAAATTACCATTCGGTCCAGTACTACTTTACTTTCCATCATCTGATCGGTTCCCTTTTAGATGTACCTTGACTATGATTGGTCAGCCAATGGCGGCTGTTCGGTTCATGGCTAGCTGTAAAAAATACCCACAGAATGATTTCGGGTTTCCAAAGTCTCATGATGAACTCTTAGGCTAGCTTATATAACTGGTACAAATAATCTTCAACCGCACATAGCTTGGGGCCATATCATATCTTGGTATCCTAATCAAATCTTTGTTTTCAATGACTTGAAATTGTCTGGGACGCCAACAAATTCTACACTTCTGTGATTTCCCCTGGGTTGGCATGTTTGACAAGTCCCACTTTTTATTGTTAACTGATCATGCTTGGGTGAAATGTACTCGCAGGCTGGCAATTAATGTGTAATCTTACCATGCTAGTTAGCACCTCTTAATGTTTGACCAGTTTCAGAAGAGTATTACCTACTTTTAAATTGTGTATCTTTGGTAAGATTTTATACTTTAAATTCTCATAATCTCTCCTGCTTCTACTCTCATCCATTAACATAAATATAATTAACTAATACTTCTATAAGGCCTCCCATATACTATTAAATGGAACAGTACTCATGTTTAGACTCAGGATGCAACAAAGGTTGTCAAATTATAGGGCAGTTATCACCACTAACTCTATGACATAACTATAAAGGCAAAATGGGCACTCTATAGTACAATCTTCATCCCAACATTGTGCTACCAATGCCAGTCCTGAGTCCTGGACCCTAGATGCAAGAACAATAAGAAAAATAACCTATACTCACTGAGATGATTGTGTCAGACGAATGGCAGGAAACAGCCTGAGAGATAAGATCAGAAATGAAGAACTGAGAAAAATATTAGGAATAATCCACACCATAGAATATATAAAGAAACAACAGATAAAATGGTTTGGTCACATGACAAGGCAGAGTGATCAAAACATAACACAACGAGCCTTCAATAAGTGCTTCGAGAACAACAGATCCAAGGGTCGACCACAAAAAAAGAATGATTGACGGAATATTAGAAACACTAGGAAACATAACAGCAGCAAAGAACCAGTAGCACAGGGATTAGAATTGCAATGTAACTACAATTTATTCTTGTAAGTTGTCAGGGCTTCCGTTTCTAGGATGGCGGATCTAGTCCACGTTTTCTCGATCGCTGCAGAACTTGCATTCGATGTCTGATTAATTTAGATTCTCCATAGCACTCCTATGCGTTAAAATGTCAAGATAATGATCTACTTATTATATCTGCGCTGATAAAACAATGTCGTACGCCGGCAATATTCCATTTTCGACAAATCAAGTGTTGTGAATGCGACCTTCTATCGTCTAGACATGTTCTGCGCTTTACGTCACATTGGTGCTGTTCATGACCGTTGTTAGATTTGCTTGACGCAAGTTATTTCCATGTTATTAAAGTAAAATGCTTCGTCAGCTGCAGTTTTATCTCTTTAGGGAATTTGCACGGTGCTCTGTTCGCCGTAGGCTACATTCACTAAAGTAATCAGGATTCTAAAGGGTGCGTCATTGCTGTGCTTGCGACATTGTTATGTGTGCTGCGTCATCGTAATGGCACATTGTAAATCCCTAGACCAGCTTTACGCTAATCTTACGGTCTGTTGTTTGATGTGCGACGGGGATAATCTGATGACTAACTGTGTGTTTATATGTTCGAAATTGGAGTCAACAACAATGGCCTAACATCATCAAGCGCTGTACATTTTTAAAGAAATATGACGATCATCACTTTCGGGAGGACATGAACTTCTGGTATATGGTGGATAGGCGGCAGGAACCATTGCAGGCTATGCATGAAAAGTGTTCCTTGTTGCAGTTTCCTCATATTCCAAGTTCATGGGGGACCGGTTGGTCTTGAGGCAAGACGCCGGCCTCGGGACAGAGAGGTTTGTGGGTTCAAATCTCGGCTACACCGGTTGGGATTTTTATTTATGATTTCTCTCTGCGAAAACCACCCCTGGTCTCAGCAACAAGGCCCGGCTTGAAACGTCAGTTACTCATCGACGGAAAAAACATGAGTACCTCCGAAGTCAGAGTTATCTGCCTGTGCGGCAAGGGACCCCTGTGCACATGACTGCCTGAGAAAAATGGATTAACACGCAAAATTCGATTCCTAGTCTCTAGGGACTTTGTCAGAGTTGAAAGCTGGCGAACGCAGCAACAACAACAACAACAACATAACAGCAGCAAAGAAAAATACAAAAGAGCAAAATACCGCAAATTATATCTCACCTCAATACTGAAAGGCAAATAAAGAAAGAAAGATAAGTACTCATGTTATTTCAGGCTAAAAACTAACACACTCTGATGGATGTGTCAGATGGGGGCTTTATCATGGTGGATTCATCAAGTTTGCATTGGTTGAGTTTTTTTTTTACTGCCAAAACAAATTTTGGATTTCTGAAGTCTTTTTACTGATTTTGACACAGAATTTGATGCATTCATACTGTTCAAATTTCTCATTCATTTTCAGCATTGAGACAGCATTGCAAGTCGTCACAAACAAAGCAATGCTGTGTTGTACTGCTACATGAAGCCACAATGGTGTCACTTAGAATACGGACTCTTAGAACATTCACGTATAGCCATATGGTGGCACAATATTGTTCTCCGTTCCTACACAAAAGGTGGTTGTTGCCCAACAAAGAAAGGAACATGTCTCCTTTCATCACATTCATTTCAAGCCAGACGTTGTATCTTGTGAAACAGACAGAGAAGACAAAGGTGGATCAGTTTAACTAAAAACAATGCAAAGCATGGCCACACTTCCATTCACCTCCCACCTTAACTCAACAGAGCTTGTTAGGGCTACAGTCAAAGGGTAAGTAAGTGGCAGCACAAATTGCTAAGTTTAAAATGTGTGATGTTAAGGACTTAAACCCTCTCAAAGGTAGAGACTGAGAACTGGATGAAATATGAAGAGCATTTGCTCTGGGAAGAAGCAGAGTACTGGCTGCAAGATGGACTGCAGTTTGTCCAGTCAATAGTAATTGTAAACCTCTTAGAGTTGTCAGATTCTAAATGAAGCTTTTACGCCATATACACATTTTTGTTGGTGACACTCCTATCCCTCATCATCATCATCGAGTGCCATCTCTGCAATGAAGGTTGGCTACCATGGAGCGCCATTCTGCTCTGTCTCTTGCTTTGATGGTGCAGGTTGTCATAGGCTGGATTGTCCATCTTTTGAAGTTACTCGTCCCAGTTAGTCCTTGTATTTTCCCTTCCAGGATTACTTTTAGTAGGCTGTTGTGTTTTTTAGCATGGCCGTGATGGCCCAAAAATCGCATTTGTCTTGTTTGAATTGCGTTTAGTAGTTCTCTTTTCATTTTTAGTTGTTTTAAGACTTCATCGTTTGTTTTCTTTCCTTCCATCCAATTCTATCTATTTTTCTATATATCCACATTTCAAAGGCTTCAATTCTCTGTTCTGTCTTCTTGTCTAATGTCCATGTTTCTGCACCATATAGGAAATGTTGAGAAGACATAACATTTTTCTATTCTTAGTTTTAGCCCTGGTGTTATTTGTTTTGATGTTAGTATGTTCTTCATGACATTAAAATTACTTTTTGCCATTCCTATTCTTTTGTTTATTTCAGTTGTACATTTTCCATCACTGGTTATAGTATGTCCAAGGTAGATGTAGTTCTGAATTGTCTCCAGGTCTATTCCTTCAATTTTGATATCCACTTGTGGGTTTTGAGTATTTTCTTTGTTTATTATCATAGTTCCTAGCTCTACTATAAATAGTACATCATATATTCCATTTTATTGAATTGATGGAAAATTTTAGTGAAATTAATCCGTCCCGTCGCCGTATGGTCACCTTATACTAAAATAAAAGCAAACAGTCAATGTAACTATTAAAAACATACTACTAGTATACAAATAAGAAAAAGGTTGTAAAAAAAAATGTTTGCAAATATACAATTTGTATTATACATATTGATTATCAATGATGTTCATCGTTTCGTTTACATTGTCAGTGAGTAGGCGGCGGAAAAAAATGAGTGAAGTACATCATGAACATGATAAACAGACACTTTTAAACAGTGTATTTATTATTATAAAAATAAATAAATTATTTAAAAATTAAAATTAAATGCACAATAAAAATCATGAACGAGAAATTGAATAATTTTCAATTTTGACAAGTGAGTAGTAAACAGTGAATAGTGAAATACTACTCTACAGTCTACTGTAGTCTACACTACTTTGACTTTATTACTAATTACTTTATTAACTCAAAGTTTTAATTTTCAGACTTTTGACAAATGATATGACATACTCATACTTATTCTAAAAATTCAAACAAAAATGATACCAAACGACTCACTCGCACTTCCACTGACTGAATTGCGCTGTTAATTAATTTCTGTTACTGAAATATTAACTAAATTAAATTAAATACTAATATAATTATAATTAAATTACTAATAACATTTAACACACACTACACACATTGTCACATTGATTGTGACACGTGTGGTGTTTACGCTCATTATACTACCTACTATTCTTTCCATCATTACAGCGAACATCGACTCAAACAATTACAATAGCATAACTGTATATAACATAATTGAATTGCGTCAAGACTTACTTTGTAGCTCAAAGTCATCCGATAATTTTTGTTTGCAGAAACGGACACTCGACTCGTCAGCTGTGTACGTCACAAACTGTACGGTACGGTCACAAAAGTCAAATCCTGATTCACTACTAACGGTGTAACGCTGAGAGGTACTCGTAAGAGGTGCCTCACTGAAACAATATTTTGCTGCTTTTTTTGGTATTGTATATATTTTGGCAATTCGACTTTACTAACAAACACCACAATAATGGAATTAGTTGCACAGAGAAGAGGTTCTCAACAAAGTCAAAGTGCCACCCACCGATTGAGCAACATGGCGACATAGTGGCCAGTTACAACAAAAAGGTTGTAAAATTGAAAAAAAAAACATTAATTATTTTTATTTAAATCAAGTTGAAAAATGGATATATGTTGATAATTAATATGATATATATTTCTTTATTTATATATTAAAACGTAATTATATATATATACATCAACACATTGGAAAATATATTTAAAATTATTAAATTAACTTAAAAGAAAGGTATCCTTGTTATGCAAGAAAGGTCGCAGAACTTCTTGGCATATTAAAGTCCTGGGTCAGGAAATGTTAATGTGGTCTCTCTCTCTCTCTCTCTCTCTCTCTCTCTCTCTCTCTCTCTGTGCGATCAAGACTCAATCAGAGTAGGATTCCAGACTCTCTCATGAAGGCAGCTGATTTTTGTGTGGTCTGAAACATGCCCTCTTTCCTACAACCTTTCCTCTTCTCATTACATCTCTCTCTCTCTCTCTCTCTCTCTCTCTCTCTCTGTCCTTTTCTCTGTATCTGCAATCTCCTCTCTTATTTATCTCTATGTGCATCTATAAAACCCATAATACTATCATTGCGGCTTGTGTAATGAAGAGAAGTAGCCGTCGAGTGGACTGCAGAGTATTGTTAACATGTTGCATAATCAATTGATTGTGTGTTTTAATTATCCTCCTTTTTCATATTTGTCGTAGAATGGGTAAAAGCACAGACGGCCTAAATTCCAGTAAATAAAAAGAGCAAACGCTCACCCATCACTTTATTGTGTTTTTCCTTTTCTTCATTTGCCTTTCGGCGTCTATTTTTTTTCCCCTCTTCTTTTGGCCTCTCCGTCTCCGTCTATATATTTCCTAACGTTTCTAATACTCCATCAATCCATCATTATTGTGTGTTGATCTTTCTTTGTTTTATCACGCGGCCAAAAGTGCATAAATTATACCAAAACATTTGACAAAGTAAAGTACCAAGAAGTAATCAAAATATTAGAAGGCATAAATGTAGACAGTAAAGATTTAAGAATAATAAAGAACATGTACTGACAACAAACGAGTTTTTTTTCCAACCACGAGTACAACTCACACTGCTTCCAGCAGAAATAGAACACGGATTGTCCAAACGTCGGTAGCCCGGTCAGGTGGTTTTTCCACCTAGACTACCGGGGTCCCCATGATGATAAATAACTGTCGAGATCGAATGTTGTGGAAAGACATGATCACCTACGCCAACATGCATGGTACTTGATGATGATGATGGCAAGATTTTACCTAGTTACTCAAGACTATACAGATGAACAAATAGAAGCATACTATGAAGATCTAAATACAGTCATGAAGCAAGTGAAATATTCAGACATCTTGATTGTAATGGGTGACATGAACGCAAAAGTGGGGAAAGGCAGATATAAGACCATTATAGGAAATCATGGGTTAGGAAAAAGAAATGACAGAGGAGAAAGATTAATTCAATTTTGTGAAGAAAAGAGGCTAATAGTATGTAACACCTACTTAGAGAAAAGGAAATTATACACATGGAAAAGCCCTGGAGATGGAAAGAGGAATCAAATAGATTATATAATGATAAAAGACAGATTCCGGAACACCGTCAAGAAAGCCAAAACCTATCCAGGAGCAGTTATTTATTCAGACCACAATCCTGTAATGATTAAAATGAAAATCAAATTAAAGAGAAATAAACAAAATTCTGCAACAGCAATAGATACAACAGCTTTAAACCAGAAAGATGTAAAAGAAACTTATACTGTACAAGTAAAGAACACATATCAGAGACTGCTAGAAGAAGGGATTGAGCAGTACAGAAGAGAAAATCCTAAAGAAAAAGTCACAACCAAATGGCAATGCATAAAAAACAGCATACAAGAATCCTGCATTACCTTACCCAAAAAGGAAAGTAACAAAAAACAAAAATGGATAACTGACAACATTTTAGAAAAAATCGAAGAGAGAAGACAAGCGAAGAACACTGCCAAATACAGGGAAATTGATAATGAAATACGAAAAATTTGCAAAAAGGCAAAAGAAGACTGGCTCAACCAAAGATGTCTAGAAGTCGAAACTATGGAAAGTAAACAAAATTTAAGAGGAATGCACACACAAATAAAAAAAAAATGACTAATAAAGACAAAAAAGCTACAGGAAACGGATGTATTGCAAAAAAAAAAGAGGAAAGAATGCTAACAGAAAACAAAGATATAATCTATAGATGGCAGGAATACGTAACAGAATTATTTCATGACGAAAGGAACAAAAAACGATTTATAAAATGTACATCCAGCTATAAAATCCTGAAATCTGAAGTAGAAAAAGCTATAAAAACAACGAAAAAGGGAAAAGCAGCGGGACCTGACAATATACAGTTAGAGATGATACAGGCACTAGAAGATTTTGGCATTGAAGTGATCACAGACATATGCAATCACATATACCGTACAGGATACATACCAAAGGAACTAAAAACATCAACTTTTATAACTTTGCCTAAAAAGAATGGTGCATTTGAATGCAGCGATTTTAGAACAATAAGCCTAATGAGCCAGGTAACCACAATTTTTACTAAAAGTTATACAAGGAAGGATTCAGAATAAAATTAATATTGAACTAGATTAGCAGCAATTCGGATTCAGGAAAAACAGTGGAACAAAAGAAGCCATATTCAGCATGAGGACATTGATTGAAAAGTACATAGAAGTAAACAAACCAATATATGCCTGCTTCATAGACTACATCAAAGCATTTGATAGATTAAACCATGAGCAACTTATAGACTGCCTAAAAGATATAAATCTGGATGATACAGACATACAACTGATATGTAATTTGTACTGGTTGCAAACAGCAATAATAAAATATAACAAGGAGAACTCCACACCCATTGATATAAAAAAGAAGAGTAAGACAAGGATGCATCCTATCACCAAGCTTGTTCAATTTATACACTGAGCAAATCTTTAAAAACATCAATGAGATGCCAGGCCTTAACATTAATGGGAAGATAATCAAAAAACTAAAATATGCTGATGATACTGTACTACTAGCAGAAAATCCTAAAGATCTACAACAATTACTTAATGTAATAAACATGACAAGCCAAAAATATGGACTAGATATGAATATCAAAAAGACTAAAACTATGATCATAAACAAAGAAAATTTACAAGACCTACAATTAAATATCAAAGTTGAAGGAATACATCTAGAGACAGTCCAGAGCTACAACTACCTGGGACATACTATAACCAGTGATGGAAAATGTACAACTGAAATAAACAAAAGAATATGAATGGCAAAAAGTAATTTCAATGCCATGAAAAATATACTAACATCAAAACAAATAACACCAAGACTAAAACTAAGAATAGCAAAATGTTACATCTTCTCAATATTCCTGTATGGTGCAGAAACATGGACATTAGACCAGAAAACAGAACAGAAAATTGAGGCCTTTGAAATGTGGATTTATAGAAGAATAGGTAGAATTGGATGGGAAGAAAAGAAAACAAACGAGGAAGTTTTAAAACAACTAAAAATGAAGAAAGAACTACTAAACAATTTTTTTGGTTATGTCAAAAGACACAACAGTCTAATAAAAGTAATATTAGAAGGGAAAATACAAGGTAAAAGAGGCAGAGGCAGACCAAGACTAACATGGACGAGTAACATCAAAAGATGGACAAGTCAGCATATGGCAATCTGCACTATCAAAGCAAGAGACAGAGCAGAATGGCACTCCATGGTAGCCAACCTTCGATGCGGAGACGGCACTCAATGATGATGATGATGATGATGATTCTTTATGTATTCAATGGCGGGAATGTTCCTAATTCTATTCTCAGTACTTAATGTCTTATTTTATCTCTCAAGTTGTTTCTTGTCGTAGCTGTTTTGTTTGTGTACGTCAACTTTATATTTCTAGCGAGGACCTGAATGTTGTACGAATATCGCTTTTTTCCTTTAGTTTACACCGGCAGCTATATCCCTCACCATACACTCGTACAGGCAGATGCTCTTCAATTTAAGGGTACTCTCATTTTTATTGTTGAGAGTTTTCGCCTTGTGTAAATTTTTTTCCTTATTACTTTTGCTTAGTCAGTGGACATTTTTGGCCTAGTCTTTTCAACTTCCAACGTCTAAGGGTTCTTTAACGTGTGTACAGGACTTCCATTTTTTCGCCGCTACCCAAGAGGGCCGGAGCCGCGATAGCTCAGTGGTTAGTGAACTGGACTACCACGGACAAGGGGTAGGGTTCGATCCCAACCGACGGCCTCCGGGTTCACCAAGCCTTAAATGGGTACCGGATTTTTTTCTGGAAAGTAAAGCAGCACGGGCGTAATACTGACCACATTACCCCAAAAATCATGTCTTTAAAATATAGGGTCACTAACACCATATTTCCCTATACGTCACTTGGCGTGACGTGGGTACTTTACTACTTTTACCCAAGAGGGCCAGACATTTGATCTCACTACCCAATGACTAGGGAAGGTAAAGCCATAACAAGACTAAAGATTCAAATAGAAGAATTTCAACTGTGTATGGTGAGATTCGAAATTCGTGACCTTCCCGTCCAGAGATCGACGTCTCACCTCTAGATCACCCAATTTAACACCCCCACACCCGCCGCCACCCCCCCCCCCACACATACACACACATTTAAGTCCACCATTTAGTTCACTAAATAATGCGAGCAATAATGACATTGTTACTGAATATTTAATTATGAATATTTAATAATTGACATCTATTGATATGAAAAATTATCCTCGTTATACATAGTTTTTAGAGAATGTACCCATTTTAAAATGTAAAGTATGACATGATGATGCTGGGTCTTAGTTCCTATTGAGCCAAAGACGGTATCACGGGTAATTTCCCAATCTTTCCATGTTCAACGATTCCGTGTCCTTCCAACATTATCAGACTTGGCACAGAACCCTTTGTTCTGGCCCAGCCTCTCCACTTCATAAAGGAGTTGATTTCTATTATGGTTATGATTAGTCGAAGGCCCCAGTATCACTGCAAACGATTAAAATCTATAATTGCTCAACCGCCCGTGCCAGTGGAATCATCCGAATTAAAACTCATCTCACTGAAGGATCAAAACAAAGAAAGGCAGCTGCATTCTCCATCATAGCAGCTACAGCACACGCCAAAAGGCATAAAACCAAGCGGCACAGAAAGTGAACGCAGCTGAATTGTCCTTCGTCATACGATATCATCATTCATCGTAAGCAATCGGAATATCGAAACACGATCCATATGAAAAACACAGCTCACGGTATGCACAGAACACTAAACTCAGTAGCTCCGACTTCGGATTGCTATTATCTTTGCTAAGTGTTAGGCCTTGATATATCAACAATTCATTTGCACAGGCCAAATCTTATATGACAGTCACTTACAACCTGAGGCATCTATTGCACAAATGCAAACCGATATCAATGGCACCAAATTGAAGCACGGAATGTCATTGGCGGTACAGATAGTAATGATGATCAGATATAAAAAAACAGAAACAATACTTAAGGGAAAATAGAGGATCGCCTCTGAAAGAGACGAAAGACTAACAGAAAGTTGCAATTGTTCATGACAGAAAATGCAGAGATTGGTGCAACGGGCGTAAATAAATATAAATTAAACAGTTAACGTTTGCCAATTCCGATGATGTTAGGATTACTTATATATTTTTCAATTATTATATTTAATTAAAATAATGCAATTATTATAAGGATTAAGAATAGCAAAATGTTACATCTTCTCAGTATTCCTATATGGTGCAGAAACATGGACATTAGACAAGAAAACAGAACAGAGAATTGAAGCCTTTGAAGTGTGGATATATAGGAAAATAGGTAGAATTGGATGGAAGGAAAAGAAAACAAACGATGAAGTCTTAAAACAACTAAAAATGAAAAGAGAACTACTAAGCACAATTCAAACAAGACAAATGCGATTTTTGGGCCTTGTTAAAAGACACAACAGCCTACTAAAAGTAATTCTGCAGGGGAAAATACAAGGTAAAAGAGGCAGAGGCAGACCAAGACTAACATGGACAAGTAACATCAAAAGATGGACAAATCAGCCTATGACAACCTGCACCATCAAAGCAAGAGACAGAGCAGAATGGCGCTCCATGGTAGCCAACCTTCGTTGTGGAGAAGGCACTCGATGATGATGATGTTGTTAGGATCATCATCACTGCAAACTGGACGAATCTATAGGTGCTCCGATATCTCCCTTGAGAATCTCGAGAAAATTTGAGAAGAATACTGGCCCACTAGGCACGGACTCCGTAGCACGGCCTGGGATCCACAGTTCTTCTTCTTTCCTTCTTCATTTGCCTTTCACCGTCGAAGGGGGAATGTGATCCACGGTTTGGGTAGGTATCTACTGACATTTTCCACGGGCAGTGGCCTTATTTATGACTTTAAAAAAACAAAAATAAACAAAAGAAAATATTCCTGTAACTGATATATAAGTATGCTTTTTTTTCTAAAGTGAATGAAAAACACATACCGATTTTCAAGACATTGTAATATTATAGAATTTATTCTTTGTCTTTTGTTTTGTAATACAACGTCGAACAGGTAAAAGTGACAGTCTACAAAGATAATCTACATGCGGGCACAGCTAACAAGTTGCCGGAGCGATTAGTGTGCGCCCAATATACAATGATGTAACCTCAACGTAATACTCTTCTCAGAGTTCACCCATTAAATAAGTATGGATGCGTGTTGTTGCTATTTTACGGCAAAGCTGATGTATCTGCATCTTTTAACCAGACACATCCGAATTCGGAATGGGGAGATTTCAACTGCTGGCAGTGAGATTGAAACTCGAGGAGGCCAGGCATAAAACATAATTTTTAGGTTGACCTTTAACCTGATATTTTGCGGCGTTAATCTTACAGAAATTTGTGCTATGTAGAATAGTTCTTTCAGTTATTGCCGTAATTATTTACATATTTATAATTACATTGTAATATATTAGTTATTTGCATTATAAGTTATAGGGAAAAAAACATATTTTTGTTGTTTGTTAATTAAAATCTCTTACAGTTTTGTTCTGGATTTTTTCTTTATATAAAGACAGAACGCAATATCTTTTACAGGAGGCACTTCATAAATTCTCCCCCTCCCCCCCCCCCCCCCAAAAAAAAAAAATCGGCGTTACATCATTGTTTCAATAAAAAGATAGTACCGTATCTGATTTGTCCTTCTTTTGTTGCCATGGAAACGGGGAGGTAATTGTTGAAATGGACTATCTAGTTTTCATACACATTACAAGGTCAAAAGAATCCGTTGTAAGGTTGTAGTAAGTTTGACCTCCATAGACATTGAAGTCTTTTAGTATTGACTTTAGTTATTTGAACTATATCACGGCTATACTAGGGTATACGGTGGTTTGTTGTACATTGACATTTAACTTAATGAGTTGGAATGTGACTGTGTTGTGTATTCTGATAAAGTATTAGAAAACTCATGGCATTCGTTGCCTGCTTTTAGTATCCGCAGCTGGTTGATTTGCCCACACAATTGTGTGCCCGGACAGCGTCAATTTTTTTACATACTCACTCTTTACGACCACTGCCAAGGGTTCTTTCACATTCTCGAGCGCACACGAGACTTTCACTTTTTACTGAGAGGGCTAAACATTGGATCTTACTACCCAGCCATGATAAAACTACTGATTCGATTTTTGAAAAATTAAAGCCGCCAGTAGTAGGAATCGACCCCTGGACCTTCCTGTCCATAGGTAGACGTCTTAAATTCTAGACTAGACTATCCAGTCCCCATAACATGATACTATATGTGGTATCATCAACAATAGAGCAGTCAGCCATTCATCGGGCGCTCTTATCTACAATGCAATTTTCATCTCAACATTGTCACGATTGTGCTACCTAGATCCTAGATGCAAGAGCAATAAAAAAAAATAACCTATGCTCACTGAGATGAAATGTGTCAGCCATTCATAAATAATATGGTCAGGATATATATATCCTGCCTAGAACAAAATAACCAACTTATCTACAACGTGCTAAGACCCTAACAATCAAGTCAATGCTCCGAAGACGAAGGTTAAGATGGCAGGGGCACGTCCAGCGAATGGAAGAAAACCGCATTCCTAAGCAAATACTATATGGTGAACTAATACATGGAAAGAGGCAAATCGGCAGACTACAATATAGAGAAATTTGTAAATCATCTTTGAATGACATCTCCATCTGAAAAATGACTGGGAACATCTGGCAAGAGATCGCACATCATAGAGAGCCTGTTTAAAAAAAAAGTGGCATAACATCATTTGAGGTTGTACTATGGCAAAACATTGAGGAAAAAAAAACTCATGAAAAAGGATGGAAAACCCTGTGGATCAGTGGGCCTGACTTGTTCATTCTGTGGCCGTGTGTGTTTGTCAAACATTGGTAGAATTCAGCCACGAGAGAAGCTGTTCAACGAAAACAAAGCCTAAAAAAATACACTAAAAAGAAGAAAAAGTGGTATGGTGACAGCTTTACGTGGTAATGGACAAAACAAAAGTCGACGTTTCGACCAATTAGGCCTTCAGCTGGAACAAACAACAAACACAAACAATATATATAAGGAAATGTTAACATATCTAACTACATGGCGATAATATGCTAGATACTCAAGAAAAATAGCATATTATATAGTATATATAACAAAATCTAGCATGTTATCGCCATGTAGTTAGACTCCAATATTAGGAAGAAACAATCATAATTTTTTGGCCATGTAATGAGAAGAGCACAGCTGGAGTATATTGTAGCAACTGGGAAAATTGAGGTACGAAGAGATAGAGGGAAACTGAGAGAAAAGATACCAGACAGTTCAAGAGAATGGCCTGGCAGAAAGTCAACAACAGAAATGATAAATAACTGTCGAGATCAAAAGTTGTGGAGAGACATGTACACCTACGCCAGCAGGCCCGGTACTTGATGATGATATATAAGTATATCTCTGGTGCATCACAACACTGCCCGCAGACAGACTATCGTTTTAGCTGTGACGAGAGAGTGAACATGCCAAGACCAGTGAGTTCATCAGTGACAGCACCAAAGATTACCTTTCCCGAAAAAAAAGAGTAACATTCGGGAACGGAACACATACGATCCGATCAAAGGACGTTGTCTCAACGGGAAACATATTACATTTATCATGTACGGAATCTCATGAGTCAACCAACATGGCGTCTTCAGACAGAACATCGTCGGAGCATCCTTGGTACATCGCTTTGCTAGGACTCGCTGAACATTTTCGGACATCAAATCCACCAAATATTAGGTTGTGCATTCATTGTTTACAATCAGTGTTTAACTGTAACCCTCCATCTCATATCGAAGCACGGACTCATCTTCAGCTGGGCAATATTCTCTTGACTCATGCCAAAAACACAGACATTGCTAGAACTCACTTGGAGAAGGCGGTAAGTTGTTTGTAAGGAACACACTCACAGTACACAGTGTTAGTGTTTTGAAACATTTGAAACAAAAACAGAAGTAATAAATATCGCAAAAGAAAAACAAAATATTAAAATAACTATAGACTGCAGACAATTAAAACAAGTAGACTTATGGAATTTAAATTTAAATACCTACCTAGGAAGTTTTAGTCTAGTGACAAATTCAAATCAAACTAACGAAAGAAATGAATGTCACAATTCACAAACAACAGCAGAAATAGACTCAAGATAAAATGCAACAAAGTTTGTCAAATCTGATCATTGGACAACTACCAACACTATTGTCCAACAAGGAAATAACACTATAATATATAATTATATAGGCAAAATGGGCGCTCTTATCTACAATACAATTTTCATCTCAACATTGAACATTGTCACGATTGCGATTGTGCGGGTCCAATGCCAGTCTTGGACGGACCCTAGATCAGTAGATGCAAGAACAATAAGAAAAATAACCTATACTCACTGAGATGAAATGTGTTAGACGAATGACAGGAAACAGCCTGAGAGATAAGATCAGAAATGAAGAACTGAGAAAAATGTTAGGAATAATATAATCTCCACCATAGATTATATAAGCAACAGATAAAATGGTATGGTTACATGACAAGGCGGCAGAGTGATCAAAAACACAACACAATGAGCCTTCAATAAACGCTGTGAGACCACCAGACCCAAGGATTGATCAGAAAAATGAAGGATTGATGGAATATTAAAAACACTGAAACGCAAATGAACACTGAAAGGCAAATGAGGAAAGAATGAAGGACATGATTTTGACTTTGAAATTTGATGTTTTTTGTTATGATTGTGTCAAGTCAAATCAATTGTAAACACAAACTTGACTTAATGATAATAGGATTTTTAGGGTCACATCCAGGTCATACTCCCTGCAATTTGGGGACAAGACCTCTGTTACATAGCTAATTATGGAAAATAATAAAATATTACAAAGATATATTATAATATGATATTTATTTATTTTATTAAAATTTAAAGGTAAAATACGAGACTTGAACCGGCGTCTTAGCACGCGAGTTTCCACCCATATGTGCTCGGCCGCCTATCCAGAAATGTTAGGAGATTTCTTGAGAGTGTCGCTTCAAGCATCGAAACTCACGATGCAAGTCGACATTCCTCACCTTCCCAGGGTAATACCCTGGTACCCATTTCTGCCAACGGCTGGGTTGACCGTTATGGTATTTTTATTTTCCAACCACGAGTACAATTCACATTGCTCCCAGAGGGAATCGAACACGGGTTGTCCGAAAGTCGGTAATCCAGTCGGGTGGTTTTTCCAACTAGGCTACTGAGGCCCCCGATTATTAAAATTTATTATTATGAACAATATTTATTGTTATTTTATTTTTTAATTTTCTGCTATTAAAATCAGATACAATTATATTATTTTCATTAATTTCAATTTTTTTTTTATATTTAAAAATTTTAAATAGCACTGAATGTAGAAATCCAGTTATTCATAATCATGTCTTATAAATAATAAATTTGTTATTAATTTTTTAAGTGATATGTTATGATAATCAGTAATTTGGATCATGATAACCCTAACAACAGAATGAAAGTTGCCAAAAAACAGCAGACATGCCTTTATCAACTTTATGTAACTGTAATAAATCAACAATCTAGGTCACCCCTCCAACATAAAGTATGAAGGGTTAAATAAAAAAAAAATAAAAATAAATAATAGTGTTAACAGATTTGTTACCAAGGGAATTAACACATTGTGACAAGGCCATTTTTCGCAAATGTTTTTAAATTTAAAGTAACAGCAAGAAAATGAACGAAAATGTATCTAAAATAAACAGTTTCATCATACAATTTGCACAGGGAGTAAAAAAACAGGTTAAATAAGAGAATTACAAGGTATTAGCGGAAATAATTGCAGAAACATCAATAAATTTAAAAGCAACACAAATCAGCTCCTGAGTTTCTCATTTCAGTAACTAGAGCAGCGTTTTGTAGCTCCAAGTGTGGAGTGTGTTAATGGATCTTGGTTGTCTTAGCTTTTATTTCAAAATCTCACTGCTTGTGGTCAATTATTTTCAAATTTCACACAGTTATTACAAAATACACAATAAATTAAAGAATCAACCACTAATATCTTCAGTAATAAAGAAAAGACGATGGTCATACGTTGGACATGTGATGAGAAGAGATAATAATCGAATAGCAAAGCAAGCCCTCATATGGGAAACAACAGGTAAAAGAAAAAGAGGAAGACCCAGGGAGACACTGAGAAGAACATTGATGAGAGAGGCAAGAGCAGCAGGAATCGGCTCCCTCAATGAGATAGAACTGCTTGCACAGAACAGAGACAGATGGCGAGATTTGATAAAATATCTTTAAAAGAAAACTGCTAGAACAAAAATTCATATAGGAGAAGGTGTATCTTGGTCTACGCCCTATGGGCCGGTTACGGCTCGAAAGGTCAATAGATAGATAGATAGATAGATTTGCTTTACTCAATCTTAGCCATTGCTATTTTAATGACACTATAGATTCGTTAGCACATATTTGTAAAACCATTCAATATGCTGTAAGCCGACATTACAAGCTTGCTGTTTTCTACATAAGTGAGGGAGGGTTTAAATATGTGAGGAACAATGTGGATTTGTGGAAGGAAAGGGCAATTTGTAGAGGTAAAGAAAGATCTATATATGTGCTTTATAGACTACACAAAAGCATTTGACAAAGTAAAGCATGTGGAAATAATCAATATGCTGGAGAAATTAAACATTGATGGCAAGGATCTGCGAATCATAAAAAACATGTACTGGCAACAAACAGCAGCTATATGAATTAGCAACCAAACAAGTCTGGCTTGTTGCAGGAGCTACTGAGTTAAGTGCTCTGTGCACACCGTGAGCTGTGTGTTTCATCCGTTTTGATCATGTTCCGATATTCCAATTGTTTACGATGAATGCTGATATCGTATGACAGGGAACAGTTGGCCGTGTTCACTTTCTATGCGGTTTCGCCTTATGTCTTTTGGCGTGTGCTGAGACTGCTATGATGGGGACTACAGCTACCTTTCTTTGTTTGGGAGATGAGTTAGTAATTCGGATGATTCCACTGGCACGGGCAGTTGAGCAATTATGGATTTTAATTCGTTTTGCAGTGATACCAGGGCCTTCCATAACCAAATAACCAAAAAAAAAAAAAACACGATTAGAGGCCACAGAGATGGGATTTCTCAAAAGAATGTTGAAAGTTCCCTGGACAGCTAAAAAGACCAATGAAGAAATTCTCAAAGAGACCAACATAAAATGGGAACTTCTAAAAAACATCAGAAAGAAACAATCAACATTTTTTGGGTACATCATGAGAAGAGGAAAGTTGGAATACTCGGTTAAACTGGCAAAATAAAAGGAAAGAGAGATCGCGGATGACAAAGAGAGAAAATATTGGATAGCTTGGTGTCATGGCATGGAAAACAGTCAACAATAGAACTGATACGATGCACTGTATATAGAAGATTGTGGAAGGACATGATCGCCTATGCCAACCTGTATAGCACATGATGATGATGATGAGGGAGGGTCTGGTCATTTGTTACAGAAAACCACTTGCTGGTTAGATTACTTTGAAATTTCAGTTGCTTAAAACATAATGAAGAGATGCAATAAACAAAAATATAAATATTGGCTGATTCAGTCTTATGTGTAATTGCCAAATATATATCATCATCATCAAGTACCGGGCCTGCTGGCGTAGGTGATCATGTCTCTCCACAACTTTTGATGTCGACAGTAATTTATCATTTCTGTTGCTGACCTTCTGCCAAGCCATTCTCTTAAGCTGTCTAGTATTTTTTCTCTTTGCTTTCCTCTATCTCTTCGTCCCTCAATATTTCCAGTTGTTACAGTATATTCCAGTTCTCTTCTCATTACATGGCTAAAAAATTATGATTGTTTCTTCCTAATATTGGAAATTAGCTCTCTTTTTGCTTTGACCTCTTTCAAAACATTGTCATTACTCTTCTTAGCAGTCCGTGGTATTCTCAATATTCTTCTGTAAAACTACATTTCTACAGACTCCAGTTATTTTTTTATCTGTTGTCCTATTGTCCATGATTCACATCCATATGACTGGCTCTACATAACATTTAAGAACTCTTTTAATTGATTCTATTGTCAAAAGTGGATTGTATAGTATCTTCATCATTTTTTGGAAAGCTGCTTTTGCCTGAGCCATTCTGAATCTCACCTCTTTTGTACATCTTCCGTCTGAGGTTAACAAAGTTCCCAAATATTTAAATTCATTTACTTGTTTTAATATTGTTCGACTTCTCTTTATTTTGCACTGAGCTGATTTCTTTGTTGTTACCATTACTTCTGTCTTTTTGCTATTAAGGCTGAGTCCTTGTATACAAATTACCTGGATAATTCCAACTTTTAAAATGTTTTTCAGGGAATGTTTACTTTTTGCTTACTTTCCAACACAGCAAGTATATTTTTATAAGTACATAAAAGTTAATTTTCCCAAAGTTGTTCGGGTAGCTATAGATTTATTTTAAAAAGGGAAAAATAGTCATAAAAATGGTTTGTAACTTTAAAATTAAATCTAAAATGACATTTTTTTTACAAGTGAAGCACATTCTTACAAGATTGAAGGTATGTAAAAATGTATAATTAAAAATTATATTTAATGTTGTTTAATGTCAACACATATTGTAAAAGGAGATAAATTATAAGGAGACTGCGTTTTCAAGAAGTGACAAAGTTCATAAGATAAATCATGAACTACATTAAAGTAGTCCATGTTAAAAGGAATAATAATTTTGCATACGTATTTGTTTTGTATGTTGCTGCAATTATTTATTATTTGAAAAATCTTTTTTCTTTTTCAGTGGACAATAGCTTTGACAGTATCCTAAACTTATGCATTTAGTGTAATGTTTAGTTTAAACCATGTTTGAAATATATCTTAAATTATAATATTCAAGGAATTGATGGGTCTTGACTTACCCAAATTAAAGAGAGTACGTAGCAAGTTAGAAAGAACTGGAAAAGAAAATAGTTGCAAATGTGGGTGAACCTCCACAGCTCATCCAAAAAGAGGGTCTGCGAGGTTATGGCATCATGGTTCTCAAAAATACTGCCAAAATTAAAAATATTGGTCCTTTTCCTGTGACATTGCATATGTATTACCAACAAATTAAATGGTTTCTGCAGAATTTTTGTCAGTGTAGGAAACTTTCTTTCCCAGAATATCAGATATAGCATATCAAGCACAAGAAAGAAAGAAAACTATGCTCAATGTTTTTGAAATTGAAAAATGTTACTTTTCTTCTTTATTGTATAACAGCTCAATAGTTATTCAGATGTTGAAGGGTTCTCATATTAATACATTTTGTGGTGGAGCAAGGTCTTGATCATCTCTGTTGTTTGTGATTCTGGCGCATGCTGTCAGCTGTGGGTCACTGACTACACTCAGCCCAGTTATTGGATGCGTGTCTTGGCTCCCATTCCATGTCTGACATTGGTAACACAATGTGGATATAAACATTTCGATTAATACATTTTTTTTTTTTTGGCATGGTCATACTTGGATGTTTCAGTATGGTTTCCTGTTACTCAGCAACATCGATGTGATAATCCGGCTCAGACCAGACTCTGCAGCATGTCCGGCATGATTGAGTTTACAGCTTGTGTGATGCATTCCTACAGATCATGCAGGTTTGTTCCAGGTAGTGGAGGTGCATGCACCCTGTTCTTTATGTAACCCCCAAAGGAAAAAGTCACAAACGTTTAAGTTCAATGATCTTAGGGACCACTTTCAGAACACCTGGTCATTTTGTCCAGCGCGTTGAGGGGGGGGGGGGGGGGGAAGCGCCATCATGGATTTCACTGCCCTCGAGTGGTGAGAAGAGTACACAGAGATTATGTTGAACAGAGAAGGTAATTTTTAATTTAATGTAACTATTGTCACTATATTTATAAACATTTGTCACCAGTGGACACCCTGTATATTGTTATTAATAATTGATGCTTTTTTAAATGATATGGCAATTTCCTTAAATTTTCCCTAACATTACAAAGATTCCACATATTGATGATGTCCGGTTTGAGTCAGCAAGTGTTTTGGCTCAAGTTTATACTGAGAAACAGGTAAGCAGCAATCTGTGAAAAAAAAATTAAGAAATATTTGTTTAGGTCAGATGTTTTACTTATTTGTCATTTAGTAAGTAATCTTGTTCCTGACTGCACAATGACAAAGCAGTTAGTAAATGACATGCTTAATAGCATTTTGTAAGATGACAACAAAATATCTCCACAGATCTGTGGGTATCCTTCTTCACATGCTGTTCTAAGTCTGTTGTATGATGTGCATCTCTTTGTCTCCACCTTTCTTCTTTTATCTTTAGTTTTTTGTTGTTGTTTGGATAGTAGCATAGATTCTTCTCATGGCCATATCGCCAGGTTGTCTGTGTACATTGCAGAGTGTATTCTGGGTGGAATGTTCTCTAGAATGTCATTTATAAAGAGTTATAAAGATGAGGAAAAACGTTGGGGATAGTACTCCACCTTGTGGAATACCTTGTTCAATTTTGGTGTTTTTTTACTTAGTTTTCCTTGCACTTGTACTCTGGCCATTCAATCTTGTAGGTATTGGGATATCCCTTCAAATGTCTAAGTACCTAGAGGTTATCGTGCTTTATGCACGGTTCTACATGTGTCATGAAACTAGTGTTATCGTTACATGCAAGCTTTAATGGTTAAAAGAATGAAGGCTCATTCTCTAATAAACATGCTGCTGTATGCCTAACTGTAAAAATGAGAATACCTATCTCACAGAGTTAAGGAAAGTTAAATAGAATATTGGCCTATCCTCATTACAGGATGCTTGCACAGAATAGAAGGGTGGAAATGACAGGAAAATATCACTAACGTAGAATTTAGGGAAAGTACCAGTCAAATTTCAGTGGACAAAGAGATACAACAAAGATGCGCTAGATAGGACACACACTGCAGAAGCCAACTGAGAGTATTACACTGCAAGCCCTTTTTTGGAATCCCCAGGGGAGAAGACAAAGAGGAAGACAAATATATATTTAGAGAAGACAGGGGGAAGCAGAGATGAAGAGGATAGGGAAGACATGGAATGATCTTAAAAGAATGGCAAGAAACAGAATGGCTTGGAAAGTGTTTGTTGAAAACCTATGCTCAACAGGGAGCCTAAGGAAGAAGACGAAGAAAAAAATATTGACTGCTGACACACACACATCCTGCAGTGCTGAAGTTTGGTTAAAATATTTCACACTGTAGCATTATCAACCAATCAGTCACAACCCTTTAGACCGCTTTTTGGAACACAGGCCCCAAAGTATAACAAGAGGGACGGATACCTCCAACTATCAAGGAGGGATCAGGTCATTATACTTTGCCTATGTAATGATGAAGATACTATGCAATCAATTTTTGACAATAGAAACAAGAAAAAGAATTCTTAAATGTTATGTAGAGTCAGTCTTAACATATGGATGTGAATCATGGACAATAGGACCACAGACAAAAAAATAACTGGAGTCTGTAGAAATGTGGTTTTACAGAAGAATTTTGAGAATACAATGGACAGCTAAGAAGAGTAATGAAAACGTTCTGAAAGAGGTCAAAGCAAAAAGAGAGCTAATTTCCAATATAAGGAAGAAACAATCATCATTTTTTGGCCATGTAATGAGAAGAGAACAACTGGACTATATTGTAACAACTGGGAAAATTGAGGGACGAAGAGATAGAGGGAAGCAAAGAGAAAAAATATCAGACAGCTTAAGAGAATGGCTTGGCAGGAGGTCTTCAACAGAAATGACAAATAACTGTTGAGATTGAAAGTTGTGGAGAGACATGATCACCTATGCCAGCAGGCCTGGTACTTGATGATGATGTACTAGCCACATCAGAATGAGAAACCACATGTTCACCAAACTCAAAATAGGAACAACCAGCCAGTGCCATTGTACCCTGGATAACATGGCAAAAAAACATGTTCTACAGAATTGCCCCCAGTACACAGACCTGAGGAGAACAATGTGGCCCACACCCACTTCCTTGGAAGAGAAACTTTACAGAGCAACCAAATCACTGAAACAAACAGCTGCCTTCATAAGAGAATCAGGAGTCCTAGTCTGAATGAGCCATGATTGCAGAAGAAGAAGAAGAAGAAGGAACATAGGTCATGGACAAGGTCTCTACATCCATCCCTATTCTTGGACATTTTCTCTACTTTTTTTCAGTTTAGGCCAAAGTTCTATTTTCTGGATTAGCTTGCAAGATACAATTTGATATCAATCTCCTTAGGCTGAGTACCTCCATGAGATTTCAGTGGCATGGTTGCACACATCTTGTCTGATATGATCCACAGATCTGGGACTTTTTGAATATTTTATTCTACTTTTTTCCCCACATTTTCAACAAGTGTGCATTTTCCAGCCAGATATAATTCAGAATATTTAAGCAGTGTTTGTTTACATTTGATGGGGAATATTCCACCAAAGTGTGATATGATATGTAGCTATCACCAAAATCCTTGCTTACACACTGACTTGTTTTCTTACGCTTGAGGATCGACTCCTTATTGTTCTTTTCAGATTTGTTATTTCATTTTCACCAATGATTCCAGAAATCAGATGATGGCTTTGTACATATAATGCATGTTAAAAGGATTATCGTATCTTAGTGTGTATCTGTGTTAGTCATGTGTCATATCTTTGTGTGTGAGTGTCTGGGTTAGTGATATTTCATATCTTTGTGTGCATGTTTATGTTAGTCATATCTCATATCTTTTGGTGTGCATGTCTGTGTTTGTCACATCTCATATCCTTGTGTGTGCCTGGCTATGTTAGTCACATCTCATATCATTGTGGGTGTGCATGTCTATGTCAGTCATATCTCATATCTTTGTGTGCATGTCTACGTTAGTCATGTCATATCTTTGTGTGTGCATATCTCAGTCATATGATATCTTTGTGTGCATGTATGTTAGGCATGTGTCATATCTTTGTGTGTGCATATCTATGTTAGTCATATCTCATATCTTTGTGTGCATGTCTATGTTAGTCATGTGTCATATCTTTGCATGTATGTCTGTGTTAGTCATATCTCATATCTTGATGTGTGTCAGTGTTAGTCATGCCTCGTATCACTGTGTGCATGTCTGTGTTAGTCACATCTCATATCTTTGTGTGTGCATGTCTGTGTTAGTCACCTCTAGTGACTCGGGCAGATAGTGCTCATCAACCTGGGAGGGCCGACCATCTAAGGGCAGAATCCCCATATAGAAAAGACAATCTGCTGCCTTGCAGGAAGATTGGGGACAATCAAAGGCTAAGGAAAGCAAACCTGAATAAAATGCTGGCTGAAATCGGATGCACTGGGCCACTGGCGCAGAACACAGTGCAATGTTTTAATGGGTGTTCAATCAGAGTGGATCTGGCAGACTCTAATTATGATGTTCTGTCTGTGGGGGCGATCAACACACTTAACCTGACAGCTGACTTCATGTGAGAGTCTGGAATCCTACTCTGATTGAGTCCTGATCACAGAGAGAGAGAGAAAAGGATGAAGTGCACTTAACATTAATGAACACAGCACATAACTTATCTATCTATTGACCTTTTGGGCTGAAGATGGCATATAAGACAGCAATTCTGGATTCTCCATGTCTCTTTGTTATTAAGTTCAGACTTTGCATAGGACCCACATTATATCTCACATCCCTGTTCTGGGTGAGCCACTCTACTTCAACAAGAGAGCTGATGCCTGCTATTGTTGTTTCTCATCTCAGGGTTCTTTTCAGTATTTCTCTAAATCAGCCTCTTTTTCTTTTACCCTCTGGTTCTGAGAGCTTGCTCTAAGATTCTCTTGTTGTCTCCTGTCATCATATCCAACACAACTTAAGAAAGGAATTGCTTAGCTTGATTCTTCTTCTGTTTTTATCCATTGACTACTCCCCATCATTATCTTCCGTTAAAAGATGTTAGGTAAACAAAGTTGTGTTGCATCATGGTTACAGCAATCCATATTTGCTCCTTACTTTCCAACACATTTGTCTTCAGCATAGCATTATCGAATTATCCCAAAAATAAAAAAATCATGTGCTGAAGGTCTATAAAAATTATGGTCACTCACACCATATTCCCTATACGCCACGTGGCGTGATGGGCACTTTAACTCATTGTATTTTTGAGTGTTTCACTCAAGATCCATAATCACTTGGTAAGACTAGTTAGTCCGTTACTTTAGACACCACAAAAAGATGTAGTAAGTTCTGGATAGTTCTGGTTCTCTGATCTTTGCACAGTCTGCCTGCAATAAGTTACTGATTGCTTTCAGTCCTGGAGCTGACAGGATCTTTGTCCCCAGCTTGGTTCTTAATGCACTGCTTCTGGTGAGGACTGCCCAAAAAACTTTTGGATAACACAATTCATTTAAATATTTAGATTTTATATCTTTAATCTCAAATGCGATTTTTGGGCCATGTTAAAAGACACAACAGCCTACTAAAAGTAATCTCGGAGGGGAAAATACAAGGTAAAAGAGGCAGACCAAGACTAATATGGACGAGTAACATCAAAAGATGGACATGTCAGCCTATGACAAATTGCACCATCAAAGCAAAAGACAGAGCAGAATGGCGCTCCATGGTAGCCAACCTTCGTTGTGGAGATGGCACTCGATGATGATGATCTTTAATCTGTCAAACTGCATATACTAACATGTTTTTTATTCACATTTCTTTTCTATTAGAATCAGCCACATCTTGCAAAGCCAATTTTACTTAAAGGCATTGAGCTGTCACAGCAAGCACCATACTGGCACTGCCGCCTATTGTTCCAGCTTGCTGTAAGATATTGATTTATTTTACATTATGCTATTATTTAAATGGTACTGTCTTTATTTGATTCTGATTGTTTTCAGATCCACGTGTAGTGGTTAACATAGTAAAGAATATATAACAAAGGTGTCATATTATTAGATTTGTTTCATTTTTGTTCATCATCAAAGTGGAACATTTCTTTTAGTTCATGTTTTTAATTTCTTCAACACTCCTTGCGCTTTTAAAATTTTGCCGTGTTTCAACTTCTATCTTTATGTCTGTTATTATTTATATTTTAAACTGTTGTAAAGTGAGTATGTTTTTTTTAACTCATTCATCATTATCATTCATTCATCATGTCTTCATTAACCCCTTTTCATTTTAGCCAGAGTTAGCTTGAATATTGAAAGTTATGACTAGTGCAGTGAATCTGGGTTAACTCAAGTCACTTGAAAGAAAATATACACCTAATGACACTTTATAGCTGCCATTCAGACACACCATGAAGTCTGATATTTTAAGTGCCATTAACTCTTTCCGGACTTTGGCTGAACTTTAGGTTTGGACCAGATTAATTTTCAGTTTAGAAAAATTCCATCACATGTCTTTTTCATTTTACAGTTTCACGCAGTAATATAATTAGATATTGTACATGTTATACATCACCAGAAAGGAAAATGGTTGAAGAATTGAAAATAGCAATATATTAATGATATCTGAAGAAAAAAATATATTACTTATTATAAATAGTATAAAACATTAAAAATGCAGATAATTTTCAATTCAATATTTCTTGTACATCTATTTTCCCTGACTAGAAGTGTGTTGTTATCCATTCTTCTCTAAATTTTATACAAACGAATCCAAAGTTCTTCAAAATACACTTTATTTGATGCATTTATGTCCACAAATAATGAAAATTATGCACAATAAATAGTAGACTCCTAAGTAGTAGTGGGTGTGGCCACTATTTGTCAAAAATAAACATACATTTACATAGAAAATTCAATCAATCTATCTACTTAACAAAGAAAATACCTTGTGGTAATCGAATGAAGTAATTATATAAAGTTTTTGTAGATATTGAATACAAGTATTGGTGAATATTTATACAGAATCGTTACTTTACTTTAAATTATTCAACCGTACTTGGTCCGAGCCGATGTGTCGGTAGTGGTCTGGAAAAAGTTCAGCAAAGTGCCACAACTCAGTAGAGAATGGACGTACACATGGATCAGTTGCAGGAAAATGATACTCAGATCAGTACCATACAGTATAGTTTATAAAGTTTTCTGAAAAAAATTAAATGTGCCATTGGTGTTTTTTGTTGGTTGGTTTGTTAATAGATAATGCTATAGTAAGTATGATTTTTGTGTGTGCCTGTGTTTTTGGTTTATATATACAAATCTTTCTTTTTTTTATGTATATATATAAACTGAGTCTTCCTTTAATAAATTAGCTGAGCCTTCGATAGAAGAACAATCATTTATGAATTCAACGAAGAAGCTGTAAAATATTTCAACCGTCACAAGTTGCATATACTGTGTCTTAATAACATGATCAAATCACCAAATTCTTGGAACTGTCTCTGAAACAAACCTGGCCACATACAACAGCCAACACAGCAAAGTTCAAATAAATAAATAACAACCAAGATGGTTCTACATAAAAGAAACCTGCTTCAGAAATGTCCATTACTTTATCCATTTGTGGAAGATGTTCTGAAGTTATGGCCAGGCCACACAGCCTGGTTGAGGTGTCGTAGAGACATGGTCAAATCATCCAAGCAGTGAAGGCAGGTGCTGGGCGTTGCTGTTTGCTTAGGTAAACAATCAGGACTAGAAGCAGTGAGTGTCCTCCATGTTGGACTTCAATCAAACGACATCAAACTAACAGGTTTCTATGCATCCTTCTTAGCTGCATCATTGAGCACCGAATCCCTTCAATTGCTCTACTCCAACTAACCAACTCTCTAACAACTCACTCCAACTGCCCCAGAAACAACGAACTCCTACCCATGTCATCATATTTTATGTCACTTTTATCTCCTTTTGCACTGCACTGATTCCTATTTTGGTGTGCAAATCCACTTTTACATATAGATATCAGTAAATGCGAATAAAAAGTGCAAATATTCAAAAATCTTGTGGTACAATAAGAATTTTTGCAATTCGTTTAAAAAAAATTACTAGAGTCACAATTTGGTGTAGATAGTTTTTTTTATTTTTTATATAGCAACTCCATTCTGCTGAGAAAGACTGGATGGCAGCAATGAACATAATGGGAATGGGAGCAGACTATGCACTTTCTGTCAGATCAGAGTATACACGTCTGCTTTTTATGCTGAGCAGAGGAATGGTAATATGCTTGTTCTAGCATGTGTGATGTACACTAGATGTGTTATAGTATAAATACAAGTTTAGCTTAATTGGTGTTTGTTATTCGTATATGAAGTTATAATACTTGACTGTAAGTAAATAAAATATGCTTTTTGTTAATGCTAAACCTAATTCAGGTTGCCATGGTAATCAAGATAAACACTTGCCATATTTGAAACTAGGAAACACTTTGCTGTGCAAATACACACCATAGCAACACAATTTTGTAGATTTGAGTGTTATATGTGTATTAATTGGAATATAACAGAAATTTGCTGTAATATGCGGGATTTCAACATCATTTGGAAAGCAGAGAAGGTGCCTCCTTAGTAGAAAAAAGGAATCATTGTTAAGATTCCAAAAAAGGGCAGTCTCAAAGAATGTAACAACTGGAGAGGCGTGATACTTTTGCCAGTTGCCTCAAAGTTATTCTGCAAAATCATCATAAATAGAAATAAAGGATTCAATACATACAGTGATGCGTGAAAAACAGGCTGGGTTTAGAAAAGGAGAAGCTGCCTTGACCACATTTTTACTCTACAACTTATATTGAAGGAACACATTGAAAAGCAAAAACCTTTTGTACTTAACTTCATCGACTTCAAAAAAGCATTCAACGGCATTCATAGAGATTCTTTGTGGAAAATTCTGAAACAATATGGCTTACCATCAAAAATAAGAAATATTATCAAAGACATGTATGATGGATGTGCAGTCCATACAGAGGAAGGACTGAGCGAATGTTTTCCAATAGAAACTGGGGTTAAACAAGGATGTATTTTATCTCCCTTGTTATTTGGTTTGTTATGGACTTCATAATGAAGAAATGCTGCACTGGTAACAAAGGCATCGAATGGATACAAGAAGACCATTTGGAGGACCTCGACTTTGCTGATGACATCTTCATCAGCAGTTAGATGAATACGATGCAGGAAAACGCAAATGAACTATCATCAATAGCCAGCAAAATTGGGCTTGAGATCAATCATGAAAAGACTAAAGTCATGAAAAACTTAATTCCAACAGATGACAGAATATACATAGAAAACAAACCAGTGGAAGAGATCGATCACTTTATCTATGTTGGAAGTCACATTGATCGAGAAGGGGATACAAGTAAAGAAATTAGAATCAGAATAGCTAAAGCAGAAGCCTTGAAAAGTTGTGGAAATCAAAACTCATCAGCACAAACACAAAACTTAGACTATTGAAATCAAATGTATTATCAACCCTTTCATATGCATGTGAGAGATGGAAAACAACAAGAGATATAGAAACAAAGTTGAACGCATTCGAAAATAAATGTCTGAGGAAAAAACTTGATATAGCGTGCAACGAATTCAAAACAAATGAGGAAATTAGAGAAATCACCAATCAACCACTAATATTTTCAGTAATAAAAAAAAGACGATGGTCATATGTTGGACATGTGATGAGGAGAGATAATAACCGAATAACCAAGCAAGCCCTTATGTGGGAAACAACAGGTAGAGGAAAAGAGACGGACCCAGATAGACACTGAGAAGAACATTAATCAGAGAGGCAAGAGCAGCAAGAATAGGCTCCCTCAATGAGATAGCGTTGCTTGCACAGAACAGAGACAAATGGCGAGATTTGATAAAATATTTTTACAAGGATTGAAAACTTCTAGAGTAAAAATTTATATAAAAGAAAAAGTATTTGGGTCTATGCCCTATGGGTCGGCTATGGCTCAAAAGGTCAATAGATAGATATCAGGTTAATTTATATATATATATATATATATATATATATATATATATATATATATATATATATATATATATATATATATATACAGTATATAAGATATATACAGTGGACTACTCTCTCTCTCTATCTATCTATCTATCTATCTATCTATCTATCTATCTATCTATCTATCTATCTATCTATCTATCTATCTATCTATCTATCTATCTATCTATCTATCTATCTATCTATCTATCTATCTATCTATCTATCTATCTATCTATCTATCTATATATATATATATGTATGTATGTATGTATATATATATATATATATATAGAGAGAGAGAGAGAGAGATAGAGAGTAGACCACTGTATATATCTTCGTAGTAATATATATCATGAAGATAAAACAAAGAAAGAGATTAGAAGCTGGATAGCAAAGCAGCAGTAAATTTTTAAAACCTGGATAAAATATGGAAATAAAAAAATACTGTGCAAGAAAACAACATTTAAAATATTCAACTCAAACGTATTATCAACACTTACCAACACACGTGAAAGCTAGAAAACAATAAAGGGGATTGAGAGAAAACTAAACACTTTTGAAGACAAATGCCTAAGAAAAATATTCTGTGTACCATGGAATGAATTCAAGACTAATATTGAGATAAGAGAAATGGCCATGCAACCAACAATCTTATCTACAATTAGGAAGAAAAGATGGACATAGTTGAACACGTGCTGCGGAGAGACAAGAAGAGAATTCCAAAACAGCCTCTTCTATGGGAAACATCAGTATACAGAAAAAGAGGAAGACCCAGAGAGACACTGTAAGGAACACTTATAATAGATGCAAAATTGGCAAACATAGACTCATTAGATAGATAAGATCAAACATTTCGCCCAGTATTGGATAACACATCACACTTCATATTTGCCAGGTTTCATGACAATCAAATAGACAACTGATGTTTCTAGAGATAAGACATCAGCCTTTATACAAGAAGGTCCTGCTTCTAATCCTACCACGCACAGTGGACATTTTTCTTAAAATCTATGGTGTCAATGTGGTCCTTCCCCTGGTCTCAGGGTAGTGAGATCCAATAATTAGCCCTCTTGGATAATTGTGAAAAACAGGAGGTCTCATTTTCACTGTATGCACATAAAATACCCTTGGCAGTTGAAAATTGATAAGAGTAGGCCAAAATGGCCAGTCAAAACTTCAACGATATAAAATGAGAGTACCTCTGAAGTCAGATAATATCTGCCTGTTAACATTAAGGGACACCTGAGCACATGATTGCCAACATGAATATTGGAGAAAACCTGATATCCACACAAAATTTAGTTCCTCCTGACTTTCCTAGAGACACAAAGCTGGTGTACGAAAACAAACAAATTTACTCTGGTTTGCAAGTTTATGATCACACTTAGAAACTAAAATTGTGCTCACAGTCTTGACTGGTAGTTTCAAATGCATAAAGAGGTAACTAGATGTTGGTTTTGCTTTAACTTGCCTTAAAAATAATGTTTTAACACATGGTACATTATTTAGCTCATTCAGTAAACTGTAATGTACACATCTGTTAGCAAGTTGTAATTATTGCTCATGCTTGTTCACATGACCAGGTTTTGTCACATGACTGATAAACTATGTATTCCTGCTATTAAATTACATTATTCTTCAAATTAATTTTTGTGAGCCAATCAGATTTGAGATTAGTTGCTTTAGAAGTCAGGAAAAATGCAGGGCAGAGATTTTCCTTCAATATAATGTGCAGGTTGCTGTACAATTTTTTTTAAAAAAAGGTTACATTTTTATAACAAATACATTTGTATGGATGTAGTAAAAACATTTTTTAATAGAAAAATGCCATTTTATATTTTTTTTTAAAGTATGGGGAATGAAAGTAGACATTAAATACTAAGGAAAAAGTGTATGAAATGTACACATATCAGTGGCACATTACTTGAAGGTATTAACATGGTTTGAGATTAGTGGATATTTTAAGACACTCACTACCAAGTGGTTTACATGCTGTGGTTGCTCCATTTTTTAAATTATTTTTAAAATTAGAAATAACCAACCAAGGTAAAATTAATTAAAATTGATCTTAAAAAAAAAAAACACACATTTTGTTGTGACAATTATTTCACAAAGTCAAAAAATAGAATTACAAGGTTTTAGCGGGGGGAAAAAATGTAAAAACTTCGATAAATTAAAATCAGCAAATTACAGCTTTTTGGTTCATTGTGCCAACTATGAAAGCTGTTTTTTGGCTCAAGATACAGAATGTGTTGATGTCTTATCATGAACTGTACCATGCTCTAATTGCAAGTTTTAAAAAAAATATTTTCTACACAGATTGGTCTGATCAGCAAAAACATTCCATGTGTGCATGATGCTATGACTCAAGCGGGCCACCTAATTGAGACCTTTTTAGGCAGTCCACTGCACAAAGAATATTTGAAAGTGTTCTTTCTTGTTCTTCAAGTTTGCCATTATCTTATGGCTGGACAAGTATGTAATCTGTGCAGTTTGTATATATATGTATATTAAGTTTATTTGTTTTATCAAAAAGAATAGTGTACTTAAAGCAATATTTTGAAGAAAAAAAATGGCTATCAAATCTTTCTTAGATACATTTTTAACACATTAACTTTGTGAAATATTGATAGGAAATCTTGCCAAAAATACATTGAGTTTTAAAAGGGGGGAAAAAAGATGGTATGCTGTTTGATCAGTGGGAAGCATGCATAAACAACAGAAGTAAAATGGAAATGAATATTAAAGCCACACTCAGCATGAGAAACATGGATTTATTCCCTCTGTAAGTATCTTGTTTGAGGTTGTTTTTTTTCTTATTTTGGACATGCTCAAAAAGATTTAACATTATAAACATTATTAACATTAAAAAATGTAACATTATAATGGAAAGTTTCATCAAAAACTTGGCACAGCAGATGGGGGAGGGTATTTCAGTGTATTGTTTTTTTTAAAAATGATCTTTGTGGTTTTTAATTATCTCATGTTTTTCCACTTGATCCATCTTCTATCAAATTTGATTGAATGTTACAGCAGAGTTTTTGGTGGTCTAGTTTCGTATTTAAGTTCGTGTCTAAATTGTGGTTACCTGGGCTTATATTGCTCATATGATGTGATGAAATAACCATAAAATAACAAATCATGTACTAAAATAGGAAACAACAAGAACTATTTGTTAAAAAGGCCAACCGTGAGGCACTATGAAGAACACTGTAAAGAGAGGCAATGTCAGTAGACATCGACTCCCTTATTGAGATTGGAAGCTCACCAAAAACAGGGATTTATGGTGAGGTGCAAGCCAACTATGACACTTGATGGCATTGGATGATGGTGGTGATGTTTAATGTGGAACATGGGATAGTTAATCTTGTTGGTTCTTTATGTCCTGATATAATTCTATATAGATCTTTGAATTCTAATTTGTCAAGCATGTGCATACTTATATTGTTGGCTTTTGGTATATATTCATGCATTTCTGTGGCTTTTGTCTTTTTTTTTAAGTCTCCAGGTGTGATTGTTGTTAAATTTTATTATTATACTTTTTGCTTATATAATAATCATCGTGACAGACAATTTCTTTCCTATCATTACAGTAGTAGTTTTCATGTCAACAACTTGTAACTAATTTTTGCAGAGGGAATTTTATAAAATAAACATAAAATGGTATTGAGCAGCTAGACTAACAGAGAGACAAGACAAACTGAAGACTGAAGAAGTGCTGAAGATAAATGTATTTAGTTTAAAGATGCAAATACAGCATTTTTATTTTTTTGTTTTTGATATGTAAAGTTTGTTTGCTATACCTGAGGAATGCTTTTGTTGAAACGTAGTTTGTCTTGTCTTTCTGCTAGCCTAGCTGCTGAATGGTTATGTTTATTTTATATGTTTCCTGCAGCAAAACTCGCGGCCCTGCATACTATTAAAAAAATTTTGTATATTTGATATCTGTGCTTATTTCTAGAAGGAATTGTGTATAAGCGTAAAGGTACGAGACTTGAACCGGTGTCTTAGCATGCGAGTTTCCACCCATATGTGCTCGGCCACCTATCCAGAAATGTTCAGAGATTTCTTGATAGTGTCGCCTCAAGCATCGAAACTCATGATGTGAGGCAACATTCCTCACCTTCCCAGGGCAATACCCTGGTACCCATATCTGCCAACGGCTAGGTCATCCGTGGGGGTATTTTTTTTCCCAACCACAAGTACCACTCACACTGCTCCCAGCAGAATTGAGCACGGGTTGTCTGAACGTCGGTAGTCCAGTCGGGTGGTTTTCTAGGCTACCGAGGCCCCCAAGCATGTTGTTGTATAAGCATGTTTATATTATATAGTAAATACTTGTAATATGACAATTTGATTTATTGAAATACAATGTTTTCCAAAGGTGAAGAGTGTGAAACCAGTGTTGAAACAGTTGCAGCAAAGTATACAGACCATAGCCCACAACCATTCTGATGATGGTAAGTACAGCACCTATAACCGTTCTGATGATGGCATCTCTAGTAAAATCAGTTCAGGGTAGAAGTTGTTAGCTCATATACTGTTAATATAGGATAGTAATGTCAAGGTCTATTCCATAGGCAACTCATAGGCTGAAAGTGGTCATCAACTCTTAGGTAACTTTTAGAGCCAGGATTAGCAAACAAAAGCTGATAAAGATCCCACAACATCTCCCAGCAGTGACCTTTAAAACACACCAACCAGTATGATCAAGGGCTTAGTGATTGAAGAAGAAAGGTAACTCCAGTTCCCAAAAAATGCAGTGCTGAGGACAAATGTGTTCAGTTGAAAGATGCAAATATAACAGTTTGCTATAAGCCATAAACAAACACAATTACACCCCTTGTAAGGAACAGTGTTGCGGGTAATTGTTGGGTGAATGCCAAAGAAAGAAGACAAAGAGTAGCATATAGTTGAACAATTTAAGGTTGTTTTAAAATGGTTTCTTAATTCTTCCTACTATACATTTGTAGAGTTGTACTGTCCACACTTTGAGGCATTAACTTAAAAGACACACATTCTAATAAAGTAAATATAGGATATAGTGTTGCAAATGTTTGAAATAAGTAAATTAATTAATGTGACCAGCCTATGACAAGGTGAATTGCTCATTTACTTCCTCTCTAGAGACAGAGGCTTCTGACAGCAAAAACTAAAAGGCCAGCAATATATAGCTGATGGCTTGCACTAGGATCAATGAACTATCCAGACCCTGCTACACCTCTTCACTGTGCCTCTAGTAACACAGCACATTTATACCCATTTAATATCCTTTATCAGGCAAAAGCAGCTTTTCAAAAAATGAGGAAGATACTATGCAATCCATTTTTGACAATAGAAACAAGAAAAAAGTTCTTAAATGTTATGTAGAGCCAGTCATAACATATGGATGCGAATCATGGACAATAGGACAACAGACAAGAAAATCACTGGGGTCTGTACAAATGTGGTTTTACAGAAGAATGTTGAGAGTACCATGGACAGCTAAGAAGAGTAATGAAGATGTTCTGAGAGAGGTCAATGCAAAAAGAGAGCTAATTTCCAATATTAGGAAGAAACAATCATTATTTTTTGGCCATGTAATGAGAAGAGAACAACTTGAATATATTATAACAACTGGAAAAATTGAGGGACGAAGAGATAGAGGGAAGCAAAGAGAAAAAATAACAGACAGCTTAAGAGAATGGCTTGGCAGAAGGTCAACAACAGAAATGATAAATAGCTGCCAAGATCGAAAGTTGTGGAGAGAAATGATCACCTAGGCCAGTAGGCCCGGTACTTGATGATGATGGTACTCCTTTAAAGAGCGGAATTACAAAGAGATCCGCCTATTCCTTTAGCCATCAGGTGAACACAAGAGAGAGAGAGATTTCTTTCTAGCTACTATGTTGTCATTTCCTCTTCATGGGGGCTAACAACAGTCACCAGGGACTGAAAACCAAGACTGGCCAGGCCTTCCTACACCCGAGCAATACCACAGTCTGCTCTAGCAAGTTTAAGTGCTGAAATCGGAGGCAACCAGCCAAAAGGTGCACTGCAACAATCAGGATGCCACGCACTCGCCAATGGGAAGTATGTCTATAACCTAGTAAGTGAGTGTGGACACATTTTATGCCACTAGTTTATGGCAGGTGACATTGTGTACACATTACAGCCTAGCACATTTATTGGCATGGGTGGAATTTTTAATAACAATTTTTGCCTGGGCAGCAGCCATTTTGGCCTACTCTTTTAGATTTTTAACAGCCAAGAGTTTAAAATGTGCAGAGAGGATAATGGGTTTTTTTTTTTTTTTTTTTTTTTTTTTGCCATTATCTAAGAGAGCTAGATGTCAAACCTCACCACCAGAGATGGAGGGTAAAGCCATTAAAACCACAGGTTCAAAGAGAACAATTGATTTATTTGAATCCAGAACCTTCTTGTCCAGAGGCAGACAAACAATATGCTGACCATTAACACTAAGTCACTGTATTTTAAGTATGCATTTTGAGCATTCTGTTCTGTGCGAACAGATCCTTGTCTAAATATACACAAGAAAAAACAATAAATGTTTTTCACATGCACTGTCTACTTTGCAATCTTTCTGCTACTATGAGATTATACATTTTTTTTCTCCATTCTATTAGGTTATAATATTCTACGTACTTTTTCTCTGACTCCTATTTTCAGACATCCAAGATCGGGTTGTGGCTTACAAGTGTGGATGTTATTTAGTCTTGTTCACAGATAATAGTATCTTTTCACTCACTCTCTCTCTCTCACTGTTTTTAAAATTATGACATGCACTTTCCTTGGGAGCACCAGATTAGACTTGTTTGTTCTGTTTTATTTATCATCACATTTATTTTATTGTTTTATTTTTATTTGTTTTATTTAACATCTAAACATTTGTTGTTGAATGAGGTTATGTGAGGTTCCTGATTCTTGTGCAGTGGTTAGTTATTTCACTTTTGTGTTGCAGACTGCTGTTTCACAATGTTTAGCCATTGATCATTTATGATTCTCCCTCCTTATTCACTGTTCCAATCTGTGTGCACAACAGTTGCATATTCCCATCAAGGTTTCTCCCATTTTACTCATGTTATTTAGTCAGTCTGCCAAGATTATTGTCTGGAGTGGAGCCCATCACCATTTTTTTTTTCAGTAAGAAAAGTTATTTCACAAAACTTCTTGCAATTTCCTTTGCTCATTTATTTTAAATTAACAATAATATGTTTATGTTACAGCTTGTATTACAGTTTAATATAACATTTATTCTCCAGTTTAAATTTACTAACATCAAAACAAATAACACAGGACTAAAACTAAGAATAGTAAAATGTTATAACTTCTCAACATTCCTGTATGGTGCAGAAACATGGACATTAGAAAAGAAAACAGAAGAGAAAATTGAAGCCTTTAAAATGTGAATTTATAGAAGAATAGGTAGAATTGGATGGAAAGAAAAGAAAACAAACGATGAAGTTTTAAAACAACTAAAAAGGAAAAGAGAACTACTAAACACAATTAGAACAAGACAAATGAAATTTTTGGGGCATGTTAAAAGACACAACAGCCTACTAAAAGTAATATTGGAAGGCAAAATACAAGGTAAATGAGGCAGAGGCAGACCAAGACTAACATGGACGAGTAACATCAAAAGATGGACAAGTCAACCTATGACAATCTGCACCATCAAAGCAAGAGACAGTGGAATGGCGCTCCATGTTAGCCAACCCTCGATGCTGAGACGGCACTCGATGATAATTCCAGTTAATAATTAAGTTGTCGTATCCTCACTCTTGAGTTTAGTATGTTTGATGTTGCTCATATTAAGAAAAAATATGGTTAACTTTTTTTGCAGTCTAGACATAGATGGTTAATTCTTGCATTTTTTTAAATTATTTATTTTAAAATTTTATGTTCTTGTATGTTACAGAACCAGTGGTATCAAATGCTGCAGAGATGTTTCAGTGGTTGCCAAAAGAGCATATGTGCATACTAGTTTATTTGGTATGTTGCTTGTTGCAGTGGTATTAACATGTATTTATTAAATTTTTGTAGCGAAGTAAATTGTCATATAAATAAATACATTAAGATTAACTGCAACATGTATGCATATTTTCATGTCATGTGAGAGCTGTTTCTGCATGAGAGTTTTGTTGCAATGTATTTCCAACATCATTTGTTATTTGTATCCATTCTAACAAGTGACTCTGCTCTATTATTTGCCAGTTTGAACTACCTTTGCTCCAGTTTAACCTACTGAAGTGTGCTGTCTCTTTATATACCCACAATTTTTCACTTATAAAAATCATTTTTTCATATTTCTGGGATTGTCTATATATCCCTAAATTGGACACAGGTTTTCACAAATTGACCCACAACTGAAGCATCAAAGAAGGGAAGCAGTGGTATCAATATAACCTGCCTTAGTGGACAGACAGAGCCATATTCTCTTCCAGTCTGAGAAAGGTGCAAACATTTTAAAGCAGAGGCAATGGTACTACACACAACCATACAAACTTTCAACATACAAGAGGTCCCAAGTCCAAAGTCAGTCATGCAGGCATTATTAAGCCAAAAACAGGATAGACTCATTCAAAATATATAACAACATATGTCTGCTATCAGAAAAAGACAGAACTAGTCTTGCAGTGGGTTCCAGCATGGTGGCCTTACTGAAAATGAAAAAGCAGATGAACTTGCTAAAGGAGGGTGAGAGCCTTCAACAGTGCAACCAACCCCAGAAACTTAAATAAATAAAAACAATCCTGAAACAAGCTTTTATATGGAAAATATGAGCCAGAACATGACAGCTTAAACCAACTCTGCAAACATGAGCAATTCAAGGTATTCAGACTCAGAACAGGTCACTGTAGTCTCAAAGTACACCTACACAAAATAGGACTCAGTGACTTTGCAACATGTGAATGCGCAGCATCCAGACAAATGCCGGAGCATATATTACAAGACTGCAGCACTCTCAACATCCTAAGAACACAAATATGGCCCACTGAAACAACCCTGCATGACAATTTGTGGGGAACTGGTGATGACCTCGAATGCACCATCTTGCTTGCGAACCAAGCTGGCCTAAATGTCTAACTACATAACAGTAGTTGATCACTGAAGAAGTCTATGTATCCATATTTCAGGTCCCTTTGCTATTTTCCATCTGCTTTTTCCTGTCTCTGCATTATTTTACACTAATTTAAAGAGTACCTATGGGAATATGATGTCTGAGTCCTGGAATATCATGTCTGAGTCCTGGAATATGTCTGAGTCCTGGAATTTGTTGTTTTTAATGATGATCTAAACATTTATGGGGAGCCGCTATAGCTAAGTGGTTAGTGAACTGGGCTACAAAGGACAAGGGGTAGGGTTCGATCCCAACTGACGGCTTCCGGGTTCACCCAGCCTTAAATGGGTACCGGATTTTTTTTCTAGGAAAGTAAAGCGGCACGGGCGTAATACCTGACCACATTACCCCAAAAATCATGTGCCGAAGGTCTGTAAAATTTATGGTCACTAACACCATATTCCCTATACGCCGCCACTTGGCGTGATGGGGGTACTTTACTTTTTTTTTTACTAAACATTTATGGGTGATTTGTTCAGTATCTCTCAGACCACTCTCCTATCTCAGAGGAAATCTCTGATACCCATTTGCAGAACCCATATAGGTTTAAAAAAAATAAATTGGGGATTTGAACTTGTAACATAGTAATATTGAGTAGAATAATAATCAGGAATATTTATTTTCAATTTGTTTGAACCTTCATTAACTTAGGTTACAGTCATGCACTCAATGCAAGCTGGTTACATGGACAAGGCACAGAAGTACACAGACAAAGCTCTGATGCAGATAGAGAAACTGAAGTGTAAGGCTTCATTAAAAATATATATATTGCTCAGTTTTTTTTTTAAACAAATAGTTTTCATTGTATGGGAAACGTATATATATATATATATTTTTTTTTTCTTATCTATTACTTTATCTCTTTTGTGTTTATTACTTATAGTTTAATACATTTTGTAGATAAATATGTCTTTACATTTTCTGGTTAGAAGTAAGCTTTGATTTCACTGGAACTTAGTACTATTTCTATCATTTCTTTTTAAAAATGTCTTCAATATTTTGATTTTCAGACTATTCAATATTTTCTTTATCTATTATTTTTACTTGCATATCAATCATGTCTTCTGTCTCAAGGTAGATTCGGTTTGGTAAAAATAGATTAGTTTGTAATCAGTTTCCTTATGTGACTACATTTGTTGTATGTAAAGTTGCTAACATGTTGACTTCCACTAACTGAATATATTTTAGATAGTTTCATTGGTGCTTAATCCTGCAAGCAGATTCTTGTCTTTTAGTAAGCACCAAGGTTATGGTTTGTTGATTCATTATTATAGTAGCTGGGGAAACTGGGTAGTCTAGAGGTAAGACATCAGTATCTGGACAAGAAGGCTATGGGTTTAATTCCCACCATTGGTGGTAGAAAGTTTTTTGTAAAATATAGAATCATAGTTTCTTCGTGGCCTTACCCTTCCCTGGGCTCTGAGTATTGAGATCCGATGTCTCAGATAAAAGTGAAAAAAAGCAAAAGGTCCCATGTGCATTCTGCGCATGCTAAAGAACCCTTGGAAATCGAAAGGAATAGGCCAACAATGGCCATTGTCCAGGCAAAATTAAAGGAAAAAGAATTGACCCAAGACATTTCAAACTTTCAGTGTATGGCGAAGGAAGCCTGAGTCTCTGGTGTGAAAAATAGGAAAAAGTGATGTTCACAGAAAATTCAGACCCTCGGGACTTGGCTAGAGATATAAAACTGGTGAATGCAAATAAACATTATAATAGCTGATAAAATAAAATATGTTTTTTTTATTGTTGTGCTTGCTTCCTGATCTGTAGGGCCCGAGTTTGATCCCCAGAAGTGGTGGATTTTTATTTAGACTGACAAGGCTCCAGGGTACACCCAGCCTCTAAAAATTGGTACCAGAAATTTTTCTGGAAAGTAAAGGCGTGATACCGGACACAATACCGAAAAATGTGCCATCATAGAAGATTATGGTCACTAACACCATATTCCCCATACACCTAGCAAGGTATGGAGAGAACCTTCTTATTGTCATGTTGAAAATTTTGTGTAGTTTTTATTTACTAATGTTTGTAAACTAATAAATAATTTTAGGAAATTTGGTTTAGGAATTTATGAAAGTTACAGAAATTACAGTCAGAACTGTATTATGTTTCAGTTATGGACAGTAACCCTCTACTGTCGTCATTTCAACTGATGCTTCTGGAGCATATCATAATGTGTCGTCTCATAATGGGAAACAAATCCAATGCAATTCATGAGGTAAGGCAGTCATTAATGTTTGTAATTAAGGTGTTCACTATTTTTACCTGTGAACTCTAAATAAACAACATTCTGTTTTATAATTCAGTGTTAATGATCAGTTTTATAGTTTTTTTTACAGTCCACCTTATTCAATGTATACACTTTCATCACCAAAAATCAGTTTTGTTGATTTTCTGATCTAACCAGTTCTATAAAAATGACTGTACATCAGTGCTATTAAGAATACTGTTGGAGGTTGTTTGTGTTCTAGCATCAATGATTCTATAGTAGTTTTAGTAATTTCCCCCCACAATTTGACATCACCAATCCTAATCCTTATTAAGTTTTTATAAGATTCCTTATTGAAGTTGTCATTTAGCCAGGAGGCAGGTCACCCGACAGCAACAGGGCTGGAAGCTGTCAGCTACTCATAGCTGATCACTTGCACCACGATTGATGAACCAGAACCATCCAGACCCTACTCCTTCTCTTCACAGTGCCTAGGAACAGACTAACCAGTTTAGTCTTGCCAAGCAAGTAGGGATCAAAGAGGGAAAGCAACCTGGTGTTTAAAAAAGCCATGTTAAAGTTGGATGTTTTAGGCCAAAAGGCACAAATATTACAGGTCTACTGCAAACCACAAAACAATGCATCTACGTCCCTCTAACGTCCTTGTATGGACAGATAATGAAGTGGACTATCCATTCCTTTAGTAGCCATCGGATGAATGCGAAAAAGAAAGAGAATATTCAATTTCCCAATAAGAATTGCAATTCCCCCATGTCAGTATTAATGATGCATTTGTTTTGTTAATCAGATTTTCCAGGCTTGCTATGTCTGCCAGCAGCAGCCCAGACTGCTAACCACTCATGGAGCACAGATCCACACTCTTATTGTAAGTCAAGTTGTAGTTTTTTTTTCCCTTCTTGTTTTCAATTGTAAGTGATAATTTCATACACTACATTGAAATCTTCCTTTATGGTCAGGGGAAAAGATTTAATGTATTAGTTTGCTGTCTGGGTATGAACAGGGGTGACTTCTTCTTCTTCTTTCCTTCCTCATTTGCCTTTCAGCGTCGAGGGGAGATATAATTTGCGGTCTTTTGCTATTCTGTTTGCTTCTGCTGCTTTCCTAGTGCTTCTATTATTCCATCAATCAATCTTTTTCATGGTCAACCCTTGGGTCTGGTATTTTCACAATATTTATTGAGAGCTCATTGTGTTGTGTTTTCATCACTTTGCCTTGTCATGTCACCAAACCATTTTATCTGTTGTTTCTTTATATATTCTATGGCGGGGGCTATCCTTAGCTTTTTTCTCAGCTCTCCATTTCTGATCTGTCTCTCAGGCTGTTTCCTGTCATTCGTTGAACACATTACATCTCAATAGAGGTTATTTTTCGTATTGTTCTTGCATCTAGGGTACAGGACTGGCATTGGTAGCACAACGTTGGGATGAAGATTGTATTGTACAGTGCCCGTTTTGCCTCTAGAGGTATTTCTTTGTTGGACAATAGTGGTGATAACTGTCCAATTATTTGACAAGCTTTGTTGCATCTTGAGTCTATCTTTTCTGTTTGGGAATTGTTGTTTGTCACTAGACTTCCTAGGTACTTACATTCTTCTACTTGTTTTACTTGCCTGCCTTCTATAGTTATGTTGATGTTCTGTTTATCTTTGGCGACAATCATGACTTCTGTTTTGTTGATGTTGATTTTCATGTTGTATTTTGTGCCTGTGCTGTTCAGTTTATTTAATTGTTCTTGTAGGTCTTCTATTTTTCCATGTATTAGTGCCTGATCTATCTGCAAATGTCACAGGGGTGACAATCGAAAAAAACCACTGCTGTTCTCCAAATTAGGTAGATGTGGGTTCAAATCATTGGCAGGTCAAGAGGTTTGCTTCTGTCGAGGGTGAAATAAAAACTCTGACTTGAACACCTCATGGTGTCTGCACTGGGTGTGCAGCCATTATTCTTCAGCCCTAATCCAACCATACCACCCCCTCCACAGACCCAAGGAATAGGATAAATGTAGTGATTAGGGCATGCAACCATTATTCTTCACCCCTAATACATCCATACCAACTCCTCCCATACTCAAGAAATAGGATAAATGCTGTAGTTTTTTTTGGTTTTTGGTCTAAACACTACGTTGATGGTCTATATAAACAAAGAGATAGAAGATAAAATAAATTACAATTGCACTAGAACTATGAAAAGGGACTTCAGATGTTGTCTTCAAGTGAGAATGTGATTGTTCTTTATTAAAGCTTAATACTTGTTAACTTCCGGTGTGTGACTGTGCTGGCAACATGATATAATTTTCGATGGAAGTGAAATTTAAGATATAAGTGAATTTCAATGCCCGCAGTAAAAGAAATTCTAACGTTCTTGTGTTATTTCGAACAGATTTATTTGTGATTTATTCTTACAGTTTGTGTGAGCAACAACAACTTAAATGTTTTGGCCACCTGGTCAGAATGAATCCTCATCAATCACCATCAAGGGCGTTCTTCTCGAGAATGCATGGGAAAAGACCAAGAGGAAGACCCAGAAGAAGATGGATAGATGCAGTGACAGAGACATGTAACAACAAAGGAAAATCACTAATTCAGACAGTTCGAGCAGCTCAAGAACGACAAATGATATAAACCACATCTTTTAGGTATCAGTGAAAAGAGAAAAGAAGAAGACTTGTTAACTTGTTCATTTCTTTGCATTAACATATTATAAACACAAATCCTGTGATGAAAATGGATGATAATTTGTTTAATAATGTTTTTTATTTTCTGTGTTTACATTTTCATAATGAATTTATTGCCCCAGTTCATGACAGTGAAAAAGCAGATATGCAGGTCTCAGAGGCATCAGTGGTTGGAATTGTATAGTTGGATAGGGAAGGGATAATGAAGACATTGGCTACATTGTTGTTGCTTAATGCAACAGTAGTTAACCAGTCTATCATCGCCAACATTCTCATCATCATCTTGTGCCATATCGGTTGGCATAGGCGATCAGGTCCTTTCACAATCTTCTATCTACAGTGCATCGTATCTGTTCTGTTGATGACTATTTTTCGTAATCTCTCTTTTTTCCTTGTATTTTTCCAGTTTAACCAAGCATTCCAACTTTCCTTTTCTCATGATGTGCCTGAAAAATGTTGATTGTTTCTTTTTTATGTTTTTTAGGAGCACCTTTTTTTGTGTTGGCCTCTTTGAGAATTTCCTCATTGGTCTTTTTAGCTGTCCAGGGAACTTTCAGCATTCTTCTGAAAAATCTCTGTGGCCTCTAATTGTCTTTTCATTTGTTTGTTTACTGTCCATTATTTGCTTCCATAGGTCAGAATTGGTTCTATTTAGCACAGATGAACTCTCTTTTTCACTTCTATTGACATAGATTTGTTGCATAAGATATTTTTAATTTTCTGAGATGCTATTTTGGCCTGAACTATTCTGCTTTTTATTTCTGTGCCAACATTTAAAATGGAACACAGAATGAGTGAAAAAAGTTACGCAAGAGGAAATGTAGCCTGTTTGTAAATTAAAAGCAAATTTAGCATTTTAAAAATTAATGTAACCATGTATTTATATGTGCTTTCAGGGCTTATATGCAATGTCAATGAATTGTATGGAGGCTGCTGAAGCTCAGTTCAAAACAGCTATCAAGGTAAATTAACATTAGTAAATCTAAAAATGTTCCGGTGTCATGGCGACTACGTGTTGTCGTTTTTATGATTCGGCTCTTGCTGAGATATTTAAATGATTTACGTGACAGTCTAGTTGTGAAATTATGTGTTGCTATTCCCCGTTTGGTGTAATGTTTTACTTCTGACTGGAGGATAGACTGTGAACTTTACCGATATTTAAGTGGAATATGATTTATTCTTCCTTTGTGTCGTGTGTTCGCGGTTCGATAGGCAAGCACATGGTTCGACAACAATGGCGTCGTTAGTTGGGTGTGTTCAACCCGTATGTGAAAAGTCTGCGACGGTGGATGGGGCGAAAGAATTTGAAATAATCAACGGCCCAGAAAGCGAAAGCAGCAAAGTGTGTGGTACACATGAGCCATATTCAGAACATGAAAGGCGAATATGGCAGACCACCGTGAAAGAGATTGGAGCCTCATCACGTAACAATCCAAAGAAAGCCATGGAGAGAAATTCTAAATATCAGCAGGGCTGAAACTAAGAATGGCAAAATGTTACATCTTCTCAATATTCCTGTATGGTGCAGAAACATGGACATTAGACAAGAAAACAGAACAGAAAATTGAAGCCTTTGAAATGTGGATTTATAGAAGAATAGGTAGAATTGGATGGAAACAAAAGACAACAAACGATGAAGTTTTAAAACAACTGAAAATAAAAAGAGAACTACTAAATACAATTAAGACAAGAAAAATGAAATTTTTGGGGCATGTTATAAGACACAACAGCCCACTAAAAGTAATATTGGAAGGAAAAATACAAAGTAAAAGAGGCAGAGGCAGACCAAGACTAACATGGACGAGTAACATCAAAAGATGGTCAAGTCAATCTATGACAGCCTGCACCATCAAAGCAAGAAACAGAGTAGAATGGCGATCCATGGTAGCCAACCTTCGTTGCGGAGAAGGCACACGATGATGATGATGAAATCTGAAAATATGTTGTAGAGATATTTTAGAATGAACACTTTGAATACATGAAAATTTCATCTTGAGATCACCAGGCTCCAATTTCAAAATTATTTATTACTTCTCTTTTTTGTTTAGTGTATCTAATCATTATTTCACATAGTTAGTAGCACGGCACACATTGTTTTACACCCTGCATTCCTCTACGTTTCAAGAAATCTTTTTTTTTTTTTTTTAGATGGTTTCTCTAATATTTAGTATTTCCTAGGTCTTCCTGCAAAGTTGTTGGTATTTAGAGCAGATCATAATTTTCAAAGTAAAATTGTATTCTTTGTTTTGTCCAGTTGTTGACGGAGTAAGCCTATACACATGCTCGTATGTTACCAAAATGTATTGCAAATACTAACACAGCATGGAATTGTTTAACCTGGGATTGGTTGGTGATGTTTCATATTTTCAGATTGCTATTAAAATACTCTTTCCTAGTGATAATTTTTGTTTTTAAACTCTTAAAAATATATACAATGACATAATGATTAAATTAAAATGTTTTGTGTGAAAATCACTCAGCGCTTGGATCCTTCTCACAGTAGGCCTCTTTTTATGTGAACATCAAATTTATAATTAAAGTTAAACAAAACTAATTGATCAAACTTCATGTTTCATCATCTTGTTTCCATTGTGTCAAATACAGTACACACGGCTGCCAGGGAAAAATGGATTAACATGCAAAATTCAGTTCCTAGTCTCTAGGGACTTCGTCAGAGGTAAAAAGCTGGCGAACAAAAAAAAAAAAAATACAGTACATAGGGTAGAACTATACTTTCTATCTGAGAGATTGTGTTGCTAGTCCTTACCTATCTTGTGTATTTGTGAAAACCATTACTGGTCATTTCTTTATAGAGGAATGCAGGGTGTAAAACAAATGTGTGCCATACAACTCACTATGTGAAATAAAAATAATAAGATACTGAAAACAAAAAAATGAAGTAATAAATAATTTTGCAATTAAGATGTCATGATCACAAGATGAAATTTTCTTTTATTCAAAGTTTTTCTTATTAAAGTATCTCTACAACATTTTCTCAGATTTATTAAATATTGCACACCACAAGTAAGTTATTATATTTTTAGGACACCCAACTATGTACATTTCAATACCTTGTGGTTTCTTTGTATTATTTAATTTAAAATATAACGAATGATTAATGTAACATTGAAGGGGTGTATTAAATTGACCGTTAACGTTCCTCCGCCATTGTGCCGCGACAACCTCTATTTCCCTTCTAATTTTATGCTCATTGTTTCCATGCCTTGAGGACTCTGTTTTTCTTTTCTTCGTTATTTCTCTGACTCCTTCTTGATCGTTAACTCCAAGGCGTTCACTTAACACTGATGAGACCCTAAGTGACGAAGACCCTTACCTCTGACAAAATTGTACTTAATCATCAACTCAAGACATCGGCAATATTTTTCATTGGCAGCCTTTATTATTTATGTATCTTCAGTCTGTTACGATTACAATTATTATATTCCTTACTCACTCTCTCATCCTTCTCTAACTATATGGTGCTAAAATATTCTAATTTTGATGTTGCCGCTATTCTATATTGGTCCGTTCCCCATCGAACGTCCCAACCTATCCTACCTAATTCTAAATTTCGGCTTTTAATTGTTACTAATTCATTCCTGATCTGTTAATATCGTCTTGTTTCATGCTAACTGTTCTCAATCTCTAACTACTCGTTATAATTCCAACTGCTGTCCATCTCTATCTTCATTAATGCTCTGGCTCCATAGTGTACTGCTGCTCTCCTCGGGTGTCAATCTCCAAATCTTCATTATATTTCCTACTGCTCCACAGCGTTCAAACTGCTGCCAATCTCCAAATCTTCATTATATTTCCTACTGCTCCACAGCGTTCCAACTGCTGCCAATCTCTAAGTCTTCATTACATTTCCTACTGCTCCACAGTGTTCCAACTGCTGCCAATGTCTAGCTCTTATCTTCCATACATCGTCCGCTCTCCTCAGCTGCCAATGTCTAACTCTTATCTTCCATACATCGTCCGCTCTCCTCGGCTGCCAATGTCTAGCTCATTTTCTTCGTAATCCCTTCACAACCGTTTTTTATCTCCGCGTCATACAAATTCCGTCATAGATTCCTATTTCGTCATTTCTTCTTTAGTATACTTCTGTGCTTAATTTTTTTTCTTCCCCATCCTTCATCCCTTAGTGTGCAATTCCCTGTCATACTATTTTCCCTGCTATACAATTTGCCCCTAACATGTGCTAGTCGTTGCCACAACTAACGACTAATCACCTCTAGCTATACATTCCCTGCTATAACATTCTGTAGTGTTGGTACATATTTCATTGCACTTTTACTGTTTTTACAGATGACCGGAGCGACAGATCTAATGAATTTTATCAATCTAAATCTGGCTATTGTTTACCTTCGTACCAACCGACACTCTGAACTGATGAATCTTCTGGAGGCCATCAACCCAGAAACGATTCCAACAGGGTGAGTAAAAAATGTTCACATGAAAACAAAGATTGTAATTTTTAAAATTTGTGTACAAATTTACAGGATTTAAAATTAGCTCAGTGATAAAGCTAAAGCAGCAATGTCTTTCAGAAGCCTTGAAAAGTTGTGGAAATAAAAACTCATCAGCACAAACACAAAACTTAGACTATTCAAATCAAATGTACTATCAACTTATGCGTGTGAAAGCTGGAAAACAATAAGAGACATAGAAACAAAGTTGAACGCATTCGAAAATAAATGTCTAAGGAAAATACTTGGTATAGCGTGGAACGAATTCAAAACAAACGAGGAAATTAGAGAAATCGCTAATCTCACCACCTAGCAGAGACTAAGAAGGGATAAAGCCATGAAGAAAACCTTGAGTGCAAAGAGGACAATTCCCACTGCTTGTGGCGGAATTTGAAATTTGAGCCTTCTTTACAGAAGCTAATGTCTGACCTCTAGACCACCAAGTATCATGTAGTCAATATCCTTTTAAGTGCTACATCTTTGTTATGTGTATTTTAGTCATACAGGTAGAGAGTTAAAGAGAAGTATTTATTGCAGCTGTGGTGGCCCCGTAGGTTGATTGAATCATCATCATAATCATTATCATCAACCTTCAAAATCACCACCATTATCATTCATCATCATTGAGTGCCGTATCTACATCGAAGGTTGACTATCATGGAGCGCCATTCTCCTCTGTCTCTTGCTTTGATGGTGCAGATTGTCATAGGCTGATTTGTCCTTCTTTTGCTGTTACATGTCTGAAAATTGTTCCTTGTTGAAGTTTGCTCATATTCCAAGTCCGGCTTGTTGCAAGAGCTACTGAGTTAAGTGCTCCGTGCACAATGTGCTACTGTGCGTTTCATCCATTTTAATCATGTTTCAATATTCCGATTGTTTACGACGAAGGATGATATCATATGGCAGGGAACAAATGGTTGTGTTCACTTTCTGTATGGTTTCGCCTTATGTCTTTTAGTGTGTGCTGAGACTGCTATGATGGGGGACTACAGCTACCTTTCTTTGTTTGGGAGATGAGATAGTAATTTGGATGATTCTATTCCACTGGCACGGAAATCAGCTGAGGATTGCTGACAACTTCCAGTTTGGTGCTGGGAGGCGCACCTTCGCCTCCGATGGATGTCTTGTGTCCCACCAATAAAATAACACTAAAGATTTTTAGCTCTTGGAAAATTAACACAGACAAAACAATTAGTGGACATTACTAGAAGCAGTTAATAAATTTAAACACCTGGGCTCACTTGTTTCTGATCACTGTTTGTGATAGTAGCAACCCAAAAAATGCACAAACCTCAATATCTGTGGTAAAAACTACAACCAATCTGGAAAAAATAAAAACATGGTCATATACAAAATTCACATAATGAGTTCCTTATTAAGAATTTTCTTGAACACTTGCAAAACATGGACCTTAATTCCAACAAAACATTCACCACTTAAGATGTGATTTTTTTTTTTAAATCCTGAAAATCTTATACTTAGTTGCATTAACAACAAAAATGCTTCATCACAGAATACAGATGAAATAAGTGAGGTAAAGAGTCATATATGTTAATAAACATTTTCATGAAGAATTTAAAAGTAGCTCTGACTAATGACTATTTAAGGGAACCATATCTGGTGAAGTAAAATGTAACAAGATTTTATTTCCGTACAGAAGTTTTTTTTGGACGCAACGGAAGAGATTTCAGAGACAAAATTGTTCAAGGTTTTAAGAATCAATCTACATATTTATATTTATCTAACATATAACATATTATATATGAATTTTTAGATAATTGAACAAGGTATTAGATTTCACCAATATCAAGATAATACAAGACATGTAAAAAGAATATGGTTTGATGGCGTTCACACTAATCAAATTGAGCGTGGCATACTATGCAACGAAACATACGTTGCCGAAATCGGAGTGGTGCACAGTGCAGTGAAATGTACGGAAAGAGTTACGAGTTGGCCACAATGCAGCAAAGTACCATTGCAGAATGTTTAAACCCAAAGTATTTTATAAAATTTTCAAGTAAAAACAAATGTCTATCATAGTGCAAATTAAGGCATGAATGCAAGTGTGAATCGAGGCTCCATCATCAAATCCCACCCCCTCCTCCATAAACAACTTGATAAGCTTTGACAAGGCCACCTATGACAAGTTGTACAAAGAGGTGCCAAGCTACAAATTTATCACATCATCAGTTGTCTCCGAGAGTTGAAAGGTCAGAGGATCTCCAGCTAAGCAGGTTTTGAGAGGGCTTCATTCTAATTTCATTCTTGATTCATTTCCAAACACAATGGCAACAGTGTCATCAAAAGAACAGGCTTTTTCTTTTTGTGTGTGTTTGTGTGCATATGTGTGTGAAGAGAGATTAAGAGGGAGAGGTTTCTGGAAAACCTCAGACTAGTTAAAAACATCAGCTTGTATGACATGATGGGGATAAATGAAAGTGATAAAACTGCAGCAAGCGGACTGACTACATCATGTACTAAAATAATAATAAACTGCTATATTTTTCATATAAAGATTGTGGTTTGTTTTTTTCCTCCAATGCAAATCTTTGTTAGATCACACACTTTGAAGGCAGCGTCTTACTATGTGAAGGGTTTACAGTACTTCTTCCAGGCCAATTTTTCAGATGCAAAGTAAGTTATTTCAGTGTATGTTTTGTTGTAATACATTTTAATTATTTACAAGAGTTTTTTTTTTCATTTTTCAGTATTTGTTCTTTGATTTGTCATCAGCACATTTTCTTATTTCTCATGCTCTGTTTTACTGCTTTTTACAAGTCTTAATAAGGTTTAATACAATGTGTGATAAGCAAACAAGTCAGCTATAGCTTTATTTGTGTGCTTCAGCTGATATTCACCCAGTGACTACTAAAGAAACTGTTTTACCTCTTCGTCATCCATCCTTAAAAAGGACGTTGAGGGGGAGTGGATGCCTTGTGTTGATGTTTGCAGTAGAACTGTGGTATTTGCACCTTTCTGCCCAACACACCCATCTTCAGCATGGCATTTTTGGGTTGCCAGGTTGCCTTCCCTCTTCCATTACTAATTGCTTGGCCAGACTAGACAGGTTAATCTATTTCTAGAGGCATCACGAAGAGGTAGAGAAGGGTCTGGACGTTCTAGTTCACCAATCCTGGTGCCAACCATCTGCGATGAGTTGCTGGCAAGCTTCCAGCTCTGTTGCTGTCAAGTGCCTTGCCTCTGTAATATATATAATCTCTGTGTGGTGTTAGTCATTATAATTTCATTGTTCTTTGTTATTAGTTTGGCATCATGGTCTGTCCAGTTAAATATACTATAAAGTGAACAATAATAGTGAGAATATGGAAACATTGAGAATATAACATTTAATTGTAATATGGGAGAGAGAGTAGCTGAATAGTTAAGAGCTGTTATCATTCTATAAGTAAGATAGACATGTATTTGAATCACTTTAGGGTAAAAAAATGAAATTTAGGCTTGATCAGAATATCTCTCGGAGACTGCACAAGATATGTGACCTTTATTCTCCAGTCCTACAGGCTGCAGAAATGGGACAAATGTCATAATGATGGATTTCAAACTGTAATATGAAAAAAGTAGCTTCATTATTTTCATTTCTTATCTTACTATAAGCATGGGACATCATTACAGGAAACCAGAACATTCATATTCTATTAAAGTGTTAGTTATATAGTCTTAGTTACATTGCTTGCAATTTAATAGGCTATTATAACTTATTTATTTTCTTTAGAGAGAATACTTTTAAAATTACAAGTGTAATTCATTATTTTAGTTTATCTAGGAGTTTGTTCCTTCAAATTTCGTGTCATACTTTCAGATTAAACTGAAAAAATACAATGTTCCTAATTTCTTAATAAAATTAACAATAAAAAATTATTTGGAACACCTTTTTTGTGATTTTTTTTTCAGGCGTTGTTTAAGAGAAACCTTGAAAATGGCAAATTCTGAAGACTTAAATCGACTCACATCATGTTCTCTTGTTCTTTTGGGTCATATTTTTCTCTCTCTTGGCAATACACAGGTAAGTCACATGATCTCTAACAATTGAGTATATTAATTTCTTAAGAGGTGGGTTATTTATGTAGAGGCCTACATATTTCTTTCATTGGCAATCCTGCTATCTTACATTATAATAAATGACATAATTTTAATTACATTCTTTTACGATTTTAATTTCATGAGATTTTTCTGGTAGTTGTAAAAAGTATTTGCATGTTGTCCAGTGATATATTGCTTCGTATGATAAAATACAATCGCTGGTAAGTTAACACCAGTCAATTTGCTTTAATATTGTTGACATCTGCCTTTTAGGTACATAATGTGGTCAGTACGATAGTTGTGTTTCTATCTATGGAACCACATTGCAATTGAGAATTCTCCATATCCACTCCACCACTTATCACAGCATTTCTCAAAATGTATTTCTCAAAATCATATGAAACTGGCTTCCTATTTCCTTCTTTTTTTTCTTTCTTTATTTCTGTTGTTCTTCCGATGACGACTAAAGGAATTATTGTCATCTTCATCATCCGTCCTTGAAAGGATATTAAGTGGGCGTGGATATGTTGTGTTGTTGTTTGCAGTAGAACTGTGATATTTGCGCCTTTCAGCCCAACACATCTGACTTCAGTATGTTACTTTTTAGTACTGTGTTGTCTTCCCTCTTCTAATTATACTTGATTGGCCAGACAAGACAATCTGCTTCTGAGGACACCTAGCACCATGGGGTAGGGTCTGGATGATTCTGGTTCATCAATCCTGGCACAAGCCATCAGCTGTTGGTCCAGCTCTGCAGCTGTGAGGCACCGTTGCCTCTTATTGCTTTTGGACCATTATAACAGGCTTCAGAGCAAATATGGGAGAGTGAGCTCATTTCTTTCCCAGGTGACTAGGAATTTGATTGCACCTGAACTTTGCTACTATGTCCAACCTTCAATTATGTTCCTGAAGAAATTGCGAGACTTGCTGAGGAGGGGTCTGAGCACCTATGGACATGTTCGGAGTGCAGTGATGATGACCCGCTAATAACTCAATAACTCCTGAGGAAAATAGGGCCCACTACATGTAGAGGAGGGGAGGCGAAGGCACGCCTTCCAGCACCAGAGCTGGAAGTTGTCAGCGACCCACAGCTGATGGCTTGCGCCAGGATCGGTGAACCAGAACCATCCAGACCCTGCTCCACCTCTCCGTGGTGCCTCTAGTAACAGACTAACCTGTCTAGTCTGGCCAAGTGAGCAGGGATCGAAGAGGGAAGACAACCCGGTACTCAAAAATGTCGTGCTGAAGTCGGATGTGTTGGGCCGAAAGGCGCAAATATAACAGTTATACTGCAAACCACAACACAATGCAGGCACACCTACTTAATGTCCTTTTAAGGGTTGATGACGAAGAGGAATTCTACAGTCTATGAATACTCTAGAATACTTTAGTCATCGGGCGAACGCAAGCAAGCATGTAGAGGAGGTGGACTTGGGTATGGATGATTACAAGACTTCAGGTGTGTTAAGTTATTCATGTCCCGTTAGTACCTTGGATATGTTGTTGAATCTTCAAGCAAGAAAAACACATAATCTAAAATGAGAACTGGATGTTGCAAGAAATATCCATATAATAAAAATAAACACATGATAACATGTATTTCATCTAACTTTGATGACTCTTATATGTAGAAATGAACTTAATGAGACTGGATTATTTTTTTATTTTTACTGTAATTTTTATATTGTTCAATTTTATAAAACAAATTGATTTACCCCATTTACTAATCGTGTATTATTGTCTTTGTTGGCAGGAAGCAATGAACCTTGTCACTCCAGCCATGCAACTTGCTGGGAAAATTCCTGATGTTCATGTCCAATTATGGGCCTCATCTCTTCTCAAAGGTAACCATTAATTTATGGTCGGACACAGTTGATAGTCTGCTTTATTAAATTCTTTCAAGGTTTTTAAAAACAGACTTTAAAATATTTTTTAAAGATTGATATTGTCAAATTTTTTTTAGTCAAAGGCTAGCGGAGCCAACCATAAACAAACCGGAAGCCAACAGAAAACCACCGTCGTAACTTCGTTGTACAATCATGAATCGCCACAACAATAAAAATAACGACAACAACGTTAAGGGGGATTCAAATGGAAAACCCTCGTTCGGTAGTGGACATCATGTGCTACAGGTGATACCCGATCATCATCAAGTTACTGTAAGCAAAATAAAGATAAAACAAACTCTAAAGATAGGTACTTGGAATGTGAGAACACTTATGCAGAAGGATAAACTAGAAAACATCATACAAGAAATGAAAAGAATGGGTTTACAATTACTGGGACTTTGCGAAATAAAATACACCGGATCAGGGGAGATGTATTCTGATAAACATAAAATAATCTATTCTGGAGGTACTGAACACCAAAGAGGAGTAGGTATTATCTTTGATGCAGAAAGAGCAAGAACAGCGACAGCCAATATTTGACAGAGTCCTTTTAGTGAAATTGTATGGAAAGCCAAAAGACATAAATCTTATACAAGTTTATGCACCAACAGTAGATAGTCTAGAGGAAACAATTGATAAATTTTCTATCTATTGACCTTTCAAGCCGTAGCTGGCCCATAGGGCGTAGACCAAGATACTCCTTCTCTTATCTGAATTTTTGAGGAAACAATTGATAAATTTTACAACGAGTTAAATGAGGCACTTCATAAATGCAAACCACATGAAAACACCATAGTTCTAGGGGATTTTAACGCAAAAGCAGGAAAGGAAAGAGTCGAGGAAGTAGTTGGTCATTATGGCTTAGGTGAGAGGAATGAAAGAGGTGAGAAACTTATTCACTGGGCAAGGACACACAACATGATGATAGGAAACACCTGGTTTAAGCAACCTCCAAGATGTCTGTGGACATGGAAAAGCCCAGGGGACAACGCACGTAATCAAATTGATTATATAATGATAAGCAATAGATTTAGAAACAGTCTGGTGTGTGTGAAAACTAGACCAAGGGCAGATTGCAATAGTGATCATGTACCAGTTGTGGGAAAGCTTAGAGTAAAATTAAAAACAAAACGAGCCTCAGTTAACATCAAGTTAAATTTAGATTTACTAAAATCAGACAAGAAGCTGCAAGACGAATATAAAATCACAATTCAGAACCGGTACAATGCAATAGAGAAGATACAAAGCATTGATGAACAGTGGGAAATGCTAAAAGAATCAATGCAACAAACATCAAAAGAGTTCATACCACCAGTGAGGACAAATTCAAGAAAGAAAAGGATGCCAGATGACATTTTGCAGCTAATGGAAGAAGAAAAAGAAAATAAAGATGAGTATAAGAAATTAAATAAAGAAATTGTAGTAAAATGCAATGAAGCAAAAGAAGCATGGCTAAAAGAGAGATGCAAAGAGATTGAAATGCAACAAAAAGGAGATGCTAAAGCTATATATAAACAAATTGAGGAATTAACAGGAAGAAAAATGCAATAAAAAACTGGATGTTTAAGATCAAAGGAAGGAGAACTGTTGATTGATCAAGAAAACATAAGGGAACGATGGACAGAATACATTAAAGATCTTTATAATGATGAACGAACGGAAGTAAATATTAAGGATAATGGAGAAGGACCAGAAATACTCAGAGAAGAAGTGGAAGACACCTTGCGCAATATGAAAGCAGGCAAAGCTCCTGGACCAGGTAATATAACTAAAGAAGAGATTGAAGCCATGGGTGATTTTGGAATAGAAATAATAACAAAAATGTTGAATGATATCTACAACAGTGGATATATACCAGACAACATGCTCAAATCAATATTTATAGCCCTACCAAAGAAATTGGGTGCGATTGAATGCAATGATCATCGCTCAGTAAGCCTTATGAGTCATATTACTAAGATATTACTAAGAATCATGCGAAGAGTGCGAAACAAAATCAGTCCAGAAATTAGCGATGAACAGTGTGGTTTTGTTAGAGATAAAGGAACAAGCAATGCCATTTATATCATAAGATCTTTAGTAGAAAGAGCCATAGAGGTGAAAACAGATCTATACCTATCTTTCATAGATTACACCAAGGCAGCTGATAAAGTAAAGCACCAAGAAATAATCAACATTTTAGAAAGCATAAACGTAGACAGCAAAAATCTAAGAATAATAAAGAACATGTACTGGTAACAAACAGCGGCCATAAGAACTGGAAATCAATTGGGAATGTTTCAACAAATAAAACAGGGTGTTAGACAAGGTTGTGTGCTGTCACCAGATTTGTTTAATATTTATAGTGAGATTATTTTAAGATCCATAAGGGGCATGCCTGGAATAACAATTGGAGGTCTTAACATAAATAATCTAATGTATGCTGATGATACCGGTTGGCTTACCACGGCAACAGCCGGGGTTCGTACCCTGGCGAGGACACCTGGGTTTTACTAATTCCCTAAAAATTAGTGGGAGCCGCGATAGCTCAGTGGTTAGTGAACTGGACTACTACGGACAAGGGGTAGGGTTCGATCCCAACCGACGGCTCCGGGTTCACCCAGCCTTAAATGGGTACCGGATTTTTTCTGGGAAAGTAAAAGCAGCACGGGCGTAATACCGACCACATTACCCCAAAAATCATGTGCTGAAGGTCTGTAAAATATAGGGTCACTAACACCATATTTCCCTATACGCCACTTGGCGTGACGGGGGGTACTTTACTTTTACTATGCTGATGATACAGTCTTAATCACTAAGAGTGAAAATGAGTTACAAGAAATGTTGGACATTATAGTGAAAGAAAGCAAAAATAAAGGACTCAGCTTTAATAGCAAAAAGACTGAGGTAATGGTAACAACAAAGAAAAAGACATCACCTCAGTGCAAAATAAAGACAAGTGGAACAATATTAAAACAGGTAAATGAATTTAACTATTTGGGAACTTTGTTAACCTCAGACAGAGGTGCGCGTGGCCGTGCGGCTAAAACCACTGTTCCGCTGGCTGAAAAGCTGACGTACGTTGTTCGAAGCCCGCGGTAGACAGAAAGGATTTTTTTCTATCGGGGGTGAAATAAAAATCCTGAGTCGCACACATCGTGGCGACTGCTTGACCAAGCGGCCTTTATCCCTCTGGTTCTATCGTTGCCCCCCCCCCGGAAAGATAGTTAAGCTCAGACGAAAGATGTACAAAAGAGGTGAGATGCAGAATGGCTCAGGCAAAAGCAGCTTTCCAAAAAATGAGGAAGATACTATGCAATCCATTTTTGACAATAGAAACAAGAAGAAGAGTTCTTGAATGTTACGTAGAGCCAGTCTTAACATATGGATGCGAATCATGGACAATAGGACAACAGACAAGAAAATCACTGGAGTCTGTACTGTACAAATGTGGTTTTACAGAAGAGAGTTGAGAGTACCATGGACAGCTAAGAAGAGTAATGAAAATGTTCTGAAAGAGGTCAAAGCAAAAAGAAAGCTAATTTCCAATATTAGGAAGAAACAATCATCATTTTTTGGCCATGTAATGAGAAGAGAACAACAGGAATATATTGTAACAACTGGAAAAATTGAGGGATGAAGAGATAGAGGGAAGCAAAGAGAAAAAAATAACAGACAGCTTAAGAGAATGGCTTGGCAGAAGGTCAACAACAGAAAAGTTAAATAGCTGCCGAGATCAAAAGTTGTGGAGATCACCCACGCCAGCAGGCCCAGTACTTGATGATGATGATTGTCAAATTTATTGTTTCAAGTTTAATATTTTTAATGATACTACCTATCTACCTCGTCATAAAGTGCCATCTTTACAATGAAGGTTGGCTACCATGGAGCACCACTCTGCTCTGTCTCTTTTCTTTGATGATGCAGGTTGTCATAGGCTGATTTGTCCATACTTTGATGTTACTCGTCCATGATAATCTTGTCTGCCTCTGTTACCTTGTATTTTCCCCTCCAAGATTACTTTTAGTAGGCTGTTGTGTCTTTTAACATGGCCCAAAAATCGCATTTGTCTTGTTTGAATTGTGTTTAGTAGTTCTCTTTTCATTTTTAGTTGTTTTAAGACTTCATCGTTTGTTTTCTTTTCTTTCCATCCAATTCTATCTATTCTTCTATATATCCACATTTCAAAGGCTTCAATTCTCTGTTCTGTTTTCTTGTCTAGTGTCCATGTTTCTGCACCATATAGGAATGTTTAGAAGATATAACATTTTGCTATTCTTAGTTTTTGCCCTGGTGTTATTTGTTTTGATGCTGGTATATTTTTCATGGCATTAAAATTACTTTTTGCCATTCCTATTCTTTTGTTTCTTTCAGTTTTACATTTTCCATCACTGGTTATAGTATGTCCAAGGTAGTTGTAGTTCTGAACTGTCTCCAGGTCTATTCCTTCATTGTTGATAACCACTTGTGGGTTTTGTGTATTTTTTTTGTTTGTGATCATAGTCTTAGACTTTTTGATATTCATATCTAGTCCATATTTTTTGCTTGTCATGTTTATTTCATTAAGTAATTGTTGTAGATCTTTAGGATTTTCTGCTAGTAGTACAGTATCATCAGCATATCTTAGGTTATTGATTATCTTTCCATTAATGTTTAGGCCTGGCATCTCTGTGATGTTTTTAAAGATTTGCTCAGTGTATAGATTGAACAAGCTTGGTGATAGGATGCATCCCTGTCTTTCCCCTTTTTATATCAATGGGTGTTGAGTTCTCTTTGTTATATTTTATTATTGTTGTTTGTTCCCAGTATAAATTACACATTAGTTATCCATGTTATCTAGATGTATCTCTTTTCTACCTACCTATCTATCTATTTTCCTTTCAAGCTAATGACATGACACATAGGGCAGAAATTATCGACTGTGTGTCTAATGATTTTTATTATCAAGCATTGGACCTCACACAGGATGCAAATTTGTTTTATCGCCATGTCTCTGTTCTGGAACCTAAAATATACATTGATGTGCCAGAAACTCATAACTGATAGACAGCATCAGGATTACTTTTATTTATCTATTTTTTTTTTAATTAAAAAAAAAATTAAAATATAATCGCTACTATAAGCATAAAAAAAGGATAATACTCAAAACCTATAAGTGGAAATCAAAGTTGAAGGAATAGACCTGGAGACAGTTCAGAGCTACATCTACCTTGGACGTACTATAACCATTGGTGGAAAATTTAAAACTCAAACAAAAAGAATAGGAATGGCAAGAAGCAATTTTTATGCTATGAAAAATATACTAACATCTTTTCAATATTCCTATATGGTACAGAAACTTGACATTATACCACAAAAAAAAACAGAACAGAAAATTGAAGCCTTTGAAATGTGGATTTATAGAAAAATATGAAGAATTAGATGGAAAGAAAAGAAAACAAATGATGAAGTCTTACAACAACTAAAAATTAAAAGAGAACTACTAAGCACATTTCAAACAAGACAAATGAGATTTTTGGGACATGTCAAAAGACACAACAGCCTACTAAAAGTAATCTTGGAAGGGAAAATACAAGGTAAAAGAAGCAGACCAAGACTAACAAGGACGAGTTACATCAGAAGATGGAGCAAGTCAGCCTATGACAAACTGCGCTGTTAAAGCAAGAGACAGAGTGGATTGGCACTGCATGGTAGTCAACCTAGAATGCAGAGATAGCACTCAGTGATGATGATGATAATGATAATAGCTACATTGCTCTTGACCAGATCAAAATGATACCTCATTCACATGTGTATGTCAATTGTTAAAAAAGCTATGCACTTTTAGTCAACATTAAATCTGTTGTTGATTTTATCAAGAATCTAGCCAAATGTAGGTTGGCAACGCTTTTAAGTTACAGCCATAAAAATCATGAAGCAAACGTGGCATTATGCATTGGGTCAATGGGGATCAGTTTCCAGAATTGAAATTCAAGTAATTCAGCTCCTAGCTGCCTCATAGCTTTCAAATCACACCATTAATGTGAATAAATGAATTATTAACCCAAATATTCATATTAAATAACTTTTCATATTAGTGTTTTTTTTATATACTAATTTTTCAATGACACAAAAATGTAAAGTGCTATGAAAATGCATGAAAGTTTTTACTTTGAGGATAAATTCCATAAAAATTCCTTAAGAAATAATGTAGACTGGAAACTTAATGTACTTATGTAGAATTTGATGCCAAATCTAAATATGCACACCAATTTGCCTTTAGAAATCTCTATTTCATTGAACAATTAGAGGTCTGCTCTATGAAGTTAGAAAACTCATTTTTAGCAAAGATAATTCGATTCGGATACAACTTCGCCATTATTGAAAGGAAATAACTTTTGTTTTATTTGCTATATTTAGGCATGTTTGTTTTGTTAAATCTAGTCACAAATGAAACAAAACACGAATTCAGATGGTTTTAGGAGTCCCTAGTTCAACTGTAAAAGATGACTAGTTGCCTTTCTACAGCAATATCCTTTATTGCATCTTTAACAATATTGAGATTGCTATATTAGTGAACCAGAACAGACCAAGATCTTAGACGATATCAATGTAGTGATGATGAGAGCAGGCTACTCATTCTGACCAATGAGAGGGGATCAAAAGTGAATGGCAACCTCGGTCAGACCAAAAAATGCAAATAAATAAATCACTGTAAACTACGTCACAATTATGATGCAGAAATACAAGCAATAAGGTTGGCAATAGAAAAACTGCTGAACAGTAATCTTAGTCCACAGCCTGTAGTGTTTTTGACAGATGCAAGATCAGTACTCCAGGCACTACAATCCAGAAAATTACCACATCTGCAGACCTTATTGACTGAACTCTGCAAGCACCACAGGGTTGCCCTGCAGTGGATCCCATCTCACTGTGGAATACCAGGAAATGAGAAAACAGATCAGTTGGCAAAGGAAGGTTCAACAGGCACACAACTAGATACACCGGTTACATACCATCATAAGAAACAGATAATCAAATCAATCAGAGGACCACAAGCCTCAAATCAGGATGCCTTTCATAATATGAATAGATATGAACAAGTTATCATTATACGCCTCAGAACAGGACACAATCGACTCCATAGTCACACGTATACAAAATTCAAGATCGGCACATCAACTACTTATTTGTACATGTGGACAGGCACTCAAGACTGCTGAACACATACTTCAAGATTGCACAGAATATAGTAGACTGAGGAAAATCCATTGGCCCATAGATACAACACTACAGACAAAACTATATGGGCCACTGCAAGAATTACAAAAGACAGTAAAATTTATACAGGAAATGACATTGCAGATATAGACAATACTTCAGGCGAACGAAAGATAGATAGACTGTAAACTACAACACATCACAACACATACCCTTTTCAGGACAAACAAGAGGAAAGTGTTGTGAATGTAATTCTTTCTCTCAGATCTGTATAGACAATGTGGAGATACTGTCAATGAAGCTGAGGGTTACAGGTTACACACAAGCTTCTCGCAGGCATTACTTAAAGATCACTTTCAGTCCTCCCAGATGCCAGAGCATGGTATCATACAGGTAAATTAATTGTATAATATGTTATGATATACCTTTAGATGTCAATACTAATAAGTTCAGAGAAATCAATTGTCAGCTCAAGGCTGGAACATCCACACAGTTTGTCCCAATATGGTACTGGTGATGGCCATAAGAGCCTTCTCTGTTATCATATGTTGGCATAACAGATGTTCAGCAGCCATTTTGTTATTAAATGACATTTATTTGCGTAACATAATAATTGAAGCATTTTGTTACAATGCAAATTCACTATTTTTTTTTTTTTTACTAAATATTAACATAAAAGTTTTCAAAATCTGTTGAACCACATACACATGATAACAGAATGTAAGTATTCCTTTCATGCTTTGTCGTACAAGGAGCAAAATTCAAATGAAACAAAGCAGGATGAGAAGCCTTGTGCACATAACCTTGAAATTGTTTATAAATGCTTGTGTATCTGTGGTTAGAGCTGATAACATTCATTTCTGTGAAAGTGCCAACTCTAAGGGGAAAATAGATATATGACCCATAGAGACAATACTGCCATAAAATAAACTAATATGGAGTTGTTGTTTAATTGTTACCTAGTTTCATTTCTTTCTGTCATTTTACTGCATTTTATTGTCTGCTGTGTGTAACAGCAATTTTAAAAAAAAAAAGAAAAAAGTGGTATGGTGACAGCTTTACATGGTAATGGACAAAACAAAAGTTGACGTTTCGGCCAAGTAGGCCTTCAGCTGGAACAACAAACAACAACACCAAAACAATATATAAGGATATGTACACAAATCTAACTACATAGCGATAATATGCTAGATATGTCTCATTTATCGCCATGTAGTTAGATTTGTTTTCATATTCTTATATATAATTTTGTGTGTTGTTGTTTGTTGTTCCAGCAGAAGGTCTACTTGGCCGAAATGTCGACTTTTGTTTTGTCCATTACCATGTAAAGCTGTCACCATACCACTTTTTTCTTTAAAAATTGCCATTATTATCAGCTTTATAGCAGCTTTGCATCTCTACGCATCTTGGTGCCTTTACTTCTTTGCATGTAACAGGCAGTTTAAGTAACATTCAATCAATCACTTAATCAGTATTCATTGTGCTTTTTGCCATTTAAGGTCACAATAAAAATCACTATAGCTTTTGTCCTGAGACAGTCTTTTAAAAGTCCACTTCAAATAAAATCATTCCCTTCATGTTCTTTATCAACTATCCTTTGCTGTCAATCTTGGTCTTCCTCTAGCTTTTTTTAGCAACGATTAGGTCGATTATAGAACTATTTTTGGCTAAGCTTTTTAAGGTTTTCAGAAAGCATGGACTATCCGGTCCCTATTTTTTTCTCCTCTATTTCTATAATGGTAACTTCCATGCAAATTTTGACATGGAATTCTGCTGGTGATGTTGGATCAGATGACTGTAATGGGACAGTTGTCTTCAATTTCTTCTAGCATGTGACAGATGGATTTGATGAATTTTCAGCATGCTTATTACATTAATTTAGAAAATACATACTGTAGTCTTTGCTCTAATTTGTGTTGACTTTGAATGTTTCAATATCATTTTTTTTTCAGTGGACAGAGGGCCAGTGTCCTTTCCATTTGAGCAGCTCAGCATCCACATCAAATGCTATGCTTTAAACTCTTCATTCACTGGTTTCTATTTATGTGTATAAAGCATTGGCTTTAGAATGTGCCTGGTGGAACATTTGTAATTTGTTCTGTATGTAAATTTTTAGCAACATAGAAATTATTGAGGATTTTAAAGACGTTTTCAAGAATATTCCTTTTTTATTTTGTTTTTTTAACACAACCCTATTTATACAACTGACTTCATGAAGAAAATGTAAATAAAATAAGAATTATTAGCAGATAATGTTAACATCAGTTTTGTCTCAACATGGGTTGTTCTGTAGTGTCATTTAGTCGTGCATTTTTTTTATTGCAAGCAGTAATTAAATTATTGACATTGTCTTCTCCAAACATTACTCATTCAAACAGGATTTCATTTTCACTATACAAAGATTCTATAAAATCTCCCTTGGCAGGCCCCAGTGATAGGGTAATGCTGTCAAGATAGCAGAAGATAGAAGTGTGAACCAAATCCTTCTCATCATGGTGGAGACCATCTTGTATGACATATTTTGCTGTTATGTCTGGCAGGGCACAACTTGGTGGTACCTATCTTGAATTCAGAGTACTGGTAGTTTCTCATTTTATGGGTATTCACATCTAAGTACTTTTCTGTGATTTTTTGTGTGTTTACCTTTACTGTTATCTATTCTTGGTGCTTCTTTTACTTTAAATTCTGGTAATGTGACCAGAAATAAATGGTGCTGACTGAGTCTTGGTTTTGTCTGAGGCAGTGATGGATCTTCGTGAGTCAAATCCTTTGAGATTGCCACAGAACTGTTTTTTTTTGTTTTTTTGGCCTGCCTGTGCCATAGTAAATTATTGTTTGGACTGTGGTTCTGGGATCTTTTGTACTCAGATTCTTCTGAGACGTAAAGGTGGTCTGGTGTGATACATGGCCATATCACTCAAAAATATGCCATGGTCATGGAAAAATATGATCACTAACACAATATTCCCCATATGTGAAGCAAGACATGGAGGAAACTATTTTTTTTTCTATAGAGATAGAAAGTTGTGGAGAGTCATAATCACCTACACTAGCAGGCAAGATACTTGAAAGTGTTGATCTTCCAAACACTGGAGGTTGTCATTACTTTAAGCCTTAATTGGTGTGGATTTTATAGGTTAATTTATAATGTGTGCAATCTGGTTCATTACCTGCTAATGTTGCATATGTTTCTGTCTGTACCCTGATTGGTATATGCTAATTTTTTTCACTGTCCATTTATTGTCAGAATTTTCTCAATATCTTTAGACTTTAGAACAGAATGACATCACTTCAGGTGGGGCATTCACATATCTGCTCATCCCAGCAACTAACATAGTGGTCATTCTGATCATTCATACCATTCTAGTGAACATGCTGCGTTTTGAAAAAAAAGGTGCGCAGTTCATGATGCACACTTCCTGGTCGCTGTAACAACTGTCATGGTTAGCACAAGCCTCCATGCATCCACACCAAACTCATGTAGACTTTATGATCAGTGAGTGTGCCTCAGGAATCGTCCCAACAAATGAAGTCAGGCCTCCACTTCGGTGACACATTTGATCCAACCGAAGTCCAGCTGGTGGAGAATTTGCAGCCGAACACAGATTCAGATGCAGGGCAAAGTCAGGGCCTTATTCCGTTCCACTTCAATAAATGGTCTGTTGTTTGCAGCACAAATCTCTGTACGCAAATGCCACAACCATGTTGACTTTGTGTTCAGGTGAATGTGACCAGCCCACCACTGTCTCCATAAGTGAAAACCTCTTTAACTACATCGTTCAAATCATTCTGTTGTCTATAGTAATACCATCATTTACTGGTTTTGGTCTATATGGAAAAATTGATATTTTATTGTTAGTTCTTCTGGCTGTTTCTAAGATTTTATTGTCATTGATGGCCAGTAAACATGAGCTCTCATCGATTTTTAGCAGATTTTAACAACTGAATAGTTAATATATTGATAGAGGTTTGAATAACAGCTGAATAGTAAAGATATTTATAGAGGTTTGCAATAACAGATGAATAGTAAAGATATTTATAAAGGTTTGCAATAGCAGATGAATAGTAAAGATATTTATAAAGGTTTGCAATAACAGATGAATAGTAAAGATATTGATAGAGGTTTACAATAGCAGCTGAACAGCAAAGATATGTGACTTTTTTTTAGTGTTATTATTTTTATTCAGCAGTCTGTGAGTTTTTATTCAGAATATATTTTCCCAGATAGACCACTGGGAATGAATGGTAAACCCAGTACACAAACTCACATATACAATACTGCTACAATTACATCCTTATAGTTATACAACTCATAATTAGCAGTGTATCTTTTCCCTGTATAAGTTCTAGAGTGAAATCAAGTCAGGGCACGAAAGCAGGAAAAGTTTAAAACAAATGTTATCAGTTTTTATTTTATCAGTGACAGCTAAAAATGGCTAGCAGCCTTCCAGTTGTCCTTGTGTGTACCATGTTCTCTTGGCAGAATCAACAAGAGAATATTATAGTTTCAAACTTCAACCATGCCCACCCAAATGAAATGTAACATAGCAATATATTTTTATGTTACTGATAAATGCTGTTTATTTCTCTCGCATGAACATGATCATTTATTTAAGGTAATGTTTGTAGAAAATACATTTTGTTCTTTGAAATAATGTAGTTACTCAACAAGACTTTAGTTATGTGTGAGATATTGATAAATTCTCATTAACCATTCATTTCATTTGCTTGTGGTTGCATTAAATTTACTACATTATTACTTTGATACATAACATTTTCTTTATATGTGTGTACATAGAAAGGAATATTCCGATATTGAGTTTCAGAAAGGCAAATGCGGTCTTATAATTTTGATTAACATTCAAGAAAGATAATGTTGAAGGATAATTTTTACACTTTTTCCCCAAATAATGCCAACTCCCTACTTAACCATAACTTAAGAAAAATTAAATAAAGACAGTTGAAAATAAGTATTGCTGTTTTGAGACACAAAAATTGAAACCATTACCTCTAGTAAATGGAAATGCACGATTGCAACTTACAACATTTTGGATAATCGTAAAGGAGGAATAAAGAACTTCACTTGTGGTGTCTAGAAAATATAGTGTGCCTATATTTTTTGGACCATCAACAGATTTTGGGGCAATGCAATCACCTCCATGTCTGGCCATATTTTTTTTCCAGAAAAACCTCCATATAACCATTTAGGGCGAACAGAGAAGCCACTTTAATGGAATGAACTTCTTGTCCTTGGTAGACAATTAATAGCTTAGAATTAAAATACATTTTAAAATGAGAGTATTAACACAGCCTATTTTGCTTGATGCTGAAGAATGACATTTTCATAATTTATGGCTTTTTACACAGAAAAAATATATATAACATATTTCATGTTGTATGTCAAATAAAAACTTTATGTTCTTTTTTTCTGTGCTTTACCACTGATTACACTATTTTTGTTGCTTGCACATAAAAATGTTAATTGGACGTAGTAGTTCTTTTTGTGGGTTACAGCAAACTAATAGACACACCTAGACCAACACATTTCACGTTAGCACAATATTTTTGACTAGTGAGTGATCCCTACTCATTTGCCCAGACTGTCTCTAGATGTGCAGAGAGGAGTTGTAAGATCTTGATCAGTTCCATGCCATTGATCCTGATGCAAGCAGTGAGCTATTAGTTGCTAACAGTTTTCACTTCATGGTCTAACCATCTTGTTACCATAAGCTTAGCAAAAGCAAATACAGAATGGGTACCAGACTTTTATAGAAAAGAGGAATCATGTTGTTTGGTCAGTGACCACCGGATTTCATTCCCTTTGCTCTGTTATTCTTATGTTCCAATCTATTCCACAAAGGGAAGCTGGAGATAGCAGACACCCTTGCTTCACTACTGTTTTTATTTCAAATGCCTCTGTAAGTCCTTCATGTAACATACTAGATTTCATTTATTTTTATATTGCTGTTATCGGGCTAACTAACTTTGTAGGAATTCCACATTGACTCTGCAACTTCCATGATATTTTTCTGTCCTAACTATCAACTATACCTTTTCATATACCACAAATTCAGTATAGTGTGGGGACTGCAGTACCAAACTTTGTACAAGTAGTATATCTAAAGTGGTTCTTTTGGTCCATGCATGATCTAATTTTCAGAAAACCCTCTTGTTCATCTTTCAAATATCTATCTATAATGTCTTTTAGTCTCTACATGATGATTCTACTGAAAATTTTTGTGCTACTGATAACTGCACTCTATAGTTTGTGCACTGCTGTAAATTTCCTTACTTGGGTGGTTGAATCATATAACCATCTTTCTAGTTTTTAGATATTTCTTCTTTCTTCCCATATTTTACCTAGTGGTTTATGTAACACCCACATAGAAATGTTATCTGCTTTGATGGCCTTTGAAGGAATTACATCTGATCCTGTGGTTTATTAGCTTAAATATTGAATATATTTAAATATATTAACTTGAGGTTTTTTTATTATCACTTCTTTTCTCAGCTTTCCACAGTCAACTTGCAACTCCAATTCTACTGGTAGTGTTTCTGGAGGATTATGTGGGCCATGTCTTTTCCAAGTTCTTCAAAGTGCTCTTCCCTTATTTATTTATTTTTTTTCAATTTCTATGTGTTGTTTTACAGTTCTTTCATATTTCCTCTGCTGTTAGGTTGGGTGGTCTAGAGGTAAAAACAAGTATACAACAAATGTACAGAGTACATGATCTTTTGACTATTGTGAAGCAATGCACAATGAAATGGTTTGGCCACTTCTGGTCTGGCAACAACAGTTCTGCAGGGAAATGTGAAAGAAGAAAGAAGGAGAGGTCGATAGAAAAAAAGGTGAAAAGATAGCATCAAAGAATGGACAGGCAGAGTTTTTGGCAGTACCATGACTGTTGACTGTTGTTACATGTGGTTGAGGAAGTCTGTCAATTATGCCCCAACGACCCCCAAGGTTGTGGAAGGAAGGTAGCCAACCTCATGTCCAACCCTCCAAGTCACCTTTTATGACTTGCCTGGTAGGATACAGAGTCACTATTCTTTATTCAATTTCAGGTTTCAGTAGCACATAGTATACACACAGGCACATTTTTCGGGCTACAGAAATGAATCTAAGCCAATATTAATTTGTTAAGATGTCAGTTATGGGCAGTAGACGAAAAATACTAATTATATATTAGCAGTAGCAGAGATGTGGTCGGTTTCAGAAAGCAGTAATCCATAAACTATGGACAGCTAATAAATTAAATGTAAAAACAGAACTATGGATGCTGAGAAGAGTATTGTGCATATTTGACAGTTAACAAAGTGTAGAAATATTGTATTAAAAGAAGAAATAAAGCAGAACTGCATTTAAACAATAATTAGAGTAAAAAGATCTGCATAAACCTTTTGGAAATATACCTAGAAAGAAAGATCTGAAAAACTGGTGGCAACAACAAAAAATAAAAGATGAAAAAAACAGAAGACGGAGAGAAAATATCTAGAGTGGAATAACAAAAAGGCTGAAAAAATAAAAGTGTTAAAAAAAGAAAGATGGTTATGGATGTAATTAACAACTACACAATGCACACCTCATTGGTGATTATCGTAATGAAGTGTGATACAACAGTATTGCTTGCCACCATGTATCTCATAATAATAGTGACCTTATATGATAAAATAGTGCAGCTTTTTAATATGTGTACTTCTTTTATTGTTGCTAAATGTAAACAGTCTTTATGAGCACAACTGCATGTTTACTGTTCTTATTATGAGATCTTATTTATTTTCATGGTCTAGTATTAATGTACATTACATTTTGAAATGTAATTTTGTGTTAACTAGTTTGCAATTTGCCTAGTATCCATTATTTGGCTTTCGTTGTGTAGTATATACAAGAACTCTGTTGTGAGAGTGCTTCCAGAGTGGTTTTAACCGCCGTAGTGTCTGTTGTGCAGTTTTATGCTTTTTATTTGAACAATTAGCCATAACTCCAAACATGGTAGACTAATGTACTGTACTAGTCTGAATGACACAAACACATGTCTAGACATTAAAGAAAAAAAATGTAATAGGGTGGGTTCAGCAGTGTCCGGGCAGCTTCTACCATACAATAAAGAAAACTTCTACATCAATCCGAGACCCAGTCTGCCAAAACTGGAGTGTGTTTAGGTGGAGGGTTAGGACACGCATATATATGGCTCAAGTTGAGGTGAAAGAATAGGACATGCATATATATGACTACCAACCATGTAAATATGAGCACTGACCAAGCAATTAGCTCATCTTGTGTCTTGAAGTTGTTCCTACTCCACCAACATGAAATAGGACAAAGAGTCAAGTTCATTTGATCAAAAGATTTGAATACAGAAGAAGAGCAGCAACAAATGATAAAATAAATATATGATGTCATTCCCCTGAGATGGGATTTCTCAGAAGAATGTTGAAAGTTCCCCGAACAGCTACAAAGACTAATGAGAAAATTCTCAAAGAGGCCAACACAGAAAGGGAGCTCCTAAAAAAACATCACAAAGAAACAATCAACATTTTTTGGGCACATCATGAGAAGAGGAAAGTTGGAATACTTTGTTACCACTGGCAAAATACAAAGAAAGAGAGATTGTGGACAACAAATAGAGAAAATACTGGATAGCTTGGTGTCATGGCATAGAAAACAGTCAGCAACAGAATTGATACGATGCACAGTAGATAGAAGAATGTGGAAGGACATGATCGCATATGCCAACCAGTATTGCACCTGATGATGATACACATGTAGAATAACACAACGAGCCATCAATAAACATTGCGAGAACACCAGACCCAAGGACTGACCATGAAAAAGATGGATTAACAGAATATTAGAAACACTGGGAAACATTACAACAGAAGAGCAAAAGACCGCAAATTATATCTCTCTTCAACGCTGAAAGGAGGGAAAACTTCCTCAATAAGGAAGGAAAGAAGATGCACAATTAGAATAAGAAATAGCAAATTTTCTTAAATTGAATCTACCAGCTTTTAAGACTAGACTTTTCAGTACTGTCTACCTCCAGCTGGATCTATCTTTAGCAAGCTCATCCCAGGTCATTTATGTTAATATCAAGAGCTCTCATGCTACACTTGCAGACAGACATCTTTTGTGGCATAGTTAGGGTTTTCTGTTATTTCTTTTGCTTCTAGAATGTTTTAGAGACTTGTCCATTCTGCATTCAGTACATGTCCCCAGCTTTTCTAGACGATGCTGCTGGAGTGGTGAACATACATGGGATTATCCAGTAATAGTGTTCATTTTGGGAACCTCGGTGGCTGAGTAGTTAGTGTGCTCGCTTCCTGACCAGAAAGATCCGGGTTTGATCCCCAGCAGTGGCGGATTTTTTTTTCGGACTGACAAGGCTCCGGGGTTCTCCCAGCCTCTAAAAATATGTACCAGAGATTTTTCTGAAAAGTGAAGGCAGCCTGGCGTGATACCGACCACATCACCCAAAAATGTGCCATGGTTATAGAAAAATATGGTCACTAACACAATATTCCTCATACGCCTAGCAAGGCGTGGAGGGAACCTTTACTTTTTAGTGTTCGTTTGATCTCTCCAGAAGATTTAAAATGTCTCAGAAAGCGAACGTGAAGAGTGCTAACTCCTTCCCTTTCATTAGTATTCATAGTTCAGGATTTACTAGCACAGAGTGTTTAACATGCTTGCTTTATATACAATGACCTTGGTGTTGATGGTGAGTAAGGTGCTTGATCACATTTTCTGTGTTGGATTCATTAACTTTAGTGAGACCATACCACTGCTTTATTTTTTTTACAGCCATACACCAGTAAGAGATTATAGGTAATGTTGGATCCAAAGTAGTTAAATTTGTTTACAGCCTCAAGTTTGTAACCACAAATACCAATGTGTGAAAGATCTGAACCATCAGGTCTATTATGTGTGTGTGTGTGTGTAATATTCTTAATATAGGGCATTGATGGTCAGAACAAAGAATTTGTCACACGGTTGGTATGTGTAAAACTGCTGAACATTTCTTCTGTTTCTTTTTACCATTTACAATCTTTGTTGCCATTGTCAAAATTCATTGCCATTGTCAAAATTCATTGCCATTGTCAAAATTCATTACATTGTATTGTGCTTTTATTATATTAGAAACTGTTTTCCTTGGTTTGTATCAAAACTCTTGATGCTTACAGTTTGTGTGAATGTTGATGAGTGATCTGGATATCTTTTAACTATCAGTTGTGCTATAGCTCTACATTTACACATTAATTCATATATATTTTGTATAATATTTTTATGTATTTTTACAGTGTATATTTAATATTTGTATGAATATTCACAAATTGAATATGGGATTTATGTTCAGAAATGTGTTTATATTGATATACATCCAATTACATATAGATTGAAGCATGATAGTTATATAGTTTTAATAATGTTTTGTGAAAATCTTTATGTTGCTTGCTATCACCCTCACTTTTTATTGAAAGTAAAATTTGTTGTACAACAGATTAAGGATTTTTTTAAAACAGTGTCTGCACCTTTTAGTCTGCCACATCTTATTTGAGATCAAACTTTATTTTTTATTTTCCTTAATTTTTTGCTGTTTTTAGGAGATTCTTTTGGATAAAAACTTTCCCCACAGTGTGGGTGCCAGGAGAGGCTTACAAGACTCATCTTGGTTTGGGATGTGAGCCATTATTTTTAAAATTACTATCAGGCATGGGGACTGTTTACTTTAATGTGGGTTCTCTTTGCTTGCTTGTGTTCACCCAATGACTAGAAAAATAAACTACTTCATCATCTGCCATTAAAAGGATATTAAGTATGTGTGAAAGCATTGTATAGTGGTTTGCAGTAGAACTGTAATATTTGCACCTTTAGGCCCAACACATCCAACTTCATCAAGGCATTTTTGAGTGCTGATCTTCTTTTTCTCTTGATCCCTACTCACTTGGCCAGACTAAATTGGTTAGCCTGTATCTAGGGGCACTATGAAGAAGTGGAGTAGGATCTTAACTGTTCTGATTCACCGATCCTGGTGCAAGCCCTCGTCTATGATTCATTGACTCCTTTCAGCTCTATGTTGAATGGCACCATAACTTAAATTGTCATCAAAAGATTATAGGCTTTATGTTATTTGATATAAGAGTGCACTGTAGACAGAAGATTGTGGAAGGACATGATCGCCTACGACAACCAGTATAGCACATGATGGTTACGACATAATAGTAAATGCTCTCTGCTGATGATTAATGCCTGATATACATAAACAGAAGAACATCTATAATCGCATATAAATTCGCTGCAAAAAAATTGTTATCAGAACGATATGAACATGTAGATAAAAGTAGACAAAACTGATATCTTGAACATAGTAGAACACCAAGAAACATGAATATCTCAATAGATAATTACAAATAAAAGCAAGTACAAGAATTCAGATATCTGGGTAGCGTTTTTACAGAGGATGGAAGGCTTTAGCAGAGAGATTGAAGCAAGAATTCAAAGTGCTTACAAAGTTACAGACCAAATTTCATCAATTTTAAAATGCTATCTCATTGGAAACAAAGAGGAACTTGATAAACTCTATCTTTATTCCAACTCTTTGCTATCAATGTCAAACGTGGACTCTGACTAAAGATCAAGAAAGAAAACTAACAACATGTGTGATCAGATGCCTCAGAAAAGCTGCGAACAAAACACAAAGAGATCATGTAAAGAACGATGAAATCAGAACACATAAGAATTCTACCAGTAATTTAATACATAGAGAGGCAAAGACTAAAGTGGTTTGAACATTTAATGCGTATGAAGCCATCAGCACCAGCGTCAAGGGCTTATAACAACAAAATGGAACAACTAAAATACAGAGGTCGACCAAGAATAAGATGGATTGAAGGAATTTACGACTTAATATAAAAAAATACAATATCACTATGTACCAAGCCTATGTAAAACACATCACTGCAATGCACAATAAAGACAAGTGAAACAGTATTAAAACAGCTAAATGAATTTAAATATCTGGGAACAATGTTAACCTCAGATGGTAGATGTACAACAGAGGTGAGGTGCAGAATGGCTCACACTAAAGCAGCTTTCCAAAAAATGAGGAAGATACTGTGCAATCCATTTTTGACAATAGAAACAAGAAAAAGAGTTCTTAAATGTTATGTAGAACTAGTTTTAACATATGGATGTGAATTATGGACAATAGGACAACAGACAAGACAATCACTGGAGGCTGTAGAAATATGGTTTTAAGGAGGAATATTGAGAATACTATGGACAGCTAAGAAAAATAATGAAAATGTTCTAAAAAGGCCAAAGCAAAAATGAGAGCTAATTTTCAATATTAAGAAGAAACAATCATCATTTTTTTGGCCATGTAATGAGAAGGGAACAGCTAGAATATATTGTGACAACTGGGAAAATTGAGGGATGAAGAGATAGAGGGAAGCAAAGAGAAAAGATACTAGACAGCTTACGAGAATGGCTTGGCAGAATGGCAATAACAGAAATGATGAAAAACTATCGAGATCGAAAGTTGTGGAGAGACATGATCACCAACGCCAGCAGGCATGGTACTTGATGATGATGACCAAGCCATAGAAAGTGCTCTTAATAGAAAATACATTTTGGGGTTAAGCTTGCGACGCCTACCAGCAAAAAACAGGATAAAAGAAAAGAGGAGATTTTTTTTTCCCCCGTGTTCGCCAGCTTTTTACCTTTGATGAAGTCCCTAAAGACTAGGTAGCTGAATTTTGCTAGTTAATCCATTTTTCCCTGGCAGGCGTGTGCACAGGGGTCCTTCACCGCACAGGCAGATAACTTCGTTTTCGAAGGTACTCATATTTTCTCCGTCCATAAGTAAGTGGCGTTTCAAGCTGGGCCATGCTGCTGAGACCAGGGGTGATTGCCGCAGAAAGAAATCATAAATAAAATTCCCAACTGGTGCAGCTGAGATTTGAACCCACAACCTTTCTGTCTCAAGGCCGGAGTCTTGTCTCGCGACTAACCTGTCCCTGAAAAGGAGATGCAAGAGCTCCCAGTCTCCTAGATACATTTTTACAAATCTTAATTCAGATTTGAAGTGAGTGTTTCTCCTTCTCCTAGATAATTTACCATATTATTCTTCATATGCAATTATACAAATGTTTGCATATTGTAGTGTAGCAGGCCTATGTTTAATATGTTTTTCCATTCTGTATATTGATTTTGATTGGATGTTGTTTGATAGTATTACCTTCCCTATCATAGCCCTCTTTAGTTACCTTATATGATATGCTAGAGAGGGTTCAGTAGGCCTATTCCTACCAAGGACCCACACAAAGGAATTAACTTTCAGATGCTTACAATTTACATCTTAATTTGAGCTATAAACATTACATATAGATACAAATTCCTCTTATGAGCTTCATCTGCACTATTTTAGAAAGATATTCTAATCAAGTTAACAGATGGAATGGGAGCTGGGTGGTCTAGAGATAAGACATCAATCCCTGCACAAGAAAGTCCCAGGTTTGAACCACACTGCAGGCAGTGGGAATTTTTTTTTTTTTTTAAATTTGTGGTTTTCTCATGACTTTACACTCCCCTGGTCTCTGGGTAGTGTAATCTAAGGTCTAGCCCTTTCAGATAACTGCTAAAAATAGGATGCCCTGTGTGCATCTGCACATGTTAAAGACCACAAATGCAACTTTCCAAAAAATGAGGAAGATGTTGTGCAATCCATTTTTGTCAATAGAAACAAGAAAAAGAGTTCTTAAATGGTATCAAAAGCCAGTCTTAACATATGGATGTGAATCATGGACAATAGAACAACAGACAAGAAAATCACTGGAGGCTGTAGAAATGTGGGTTTACAGAAGAATGTTGAGAATACCATGGACAGCTAAGAAGAACAATGAAAACATTCTGAAAGAGGCCTAAGCAAAAAGAGAGCTAATATCCAATATTAGGAAGAAACAATCATCATTTTTTGGCCATGTAATGAAAAGGGAACAGCTGGAGTATATTATAATAACTAGGAAAATTGAGGGACGAAGAGATAAAGGGAAGCAAAGAGAAAATATACCAGGCAGCTTAAGAGAATGGTTTGGCAGAAGGTCAACAACTGAAATAATTAAAAATTGTCAAGATCAAAAGCTGTGGAGAGACATGATTACCAACGCCAGCAGGCATGGTACTTGATGATGATGAAACACCACTTGGCAACTGGAAGTAAAAAAGAGTATACCAAAATGGCCAATCTAAGAAAAATTCATAGGAAAAAGTTACCAAAATCACATAAAAATTCTCAACAATAAAAAAAATTAGAGTGCCTCTGAATTGGAGACTACCTGCTTGTATGGCAAGGGACACCTGAACACATGGCTGCCAGTGTGGAATTTTTTTTTAATGGGGAGAAAATAATATCCATGTAAAATTCAGTCCCTCTGGGCTTCACTAGAAAATAAAGCTGATGCAAACAAACATACAAATAAACAACAGATAGAAAAGAAACAAAAATGATGTTTATAACTAACTGTTAAAATGACTGGCTAATGAATCACACCATTAGTATCCAAATCTGGAAGAGATTAAATTTGATTGTGCTTTATTTGTTACACAATTTGCAGTTTATAGAGGTAAGGTGGTTATTCCAATTTGGAAGTGACTTAATTGTGTTTTATTCATTACACAATTGCCAGTTCATAGGGGTGGTTATTCAAATTTGGAAGTGAGTAAATGATGTTTTATTTATTACACAATTGGCAGTTCATAGAGGTAGCTATCCAAATTTGGAAGTGACTTAATTGTGTTTTATTCATTACACAATTGCCAGTTCATAGGGGTGGTTATTCAAATTTGGAAGTGACCAAATTTGATTGTGTTTTCTTTGATACACTATTAGCAAAATCTATCAGTGGTTTTATGCGTCACTTTTTTGCTGTAGATTTGGTGTTCATTCTTAATTATGACATACTCTTCTGTAATAAATTACTCCAAACTGTAAGTGCAACATTGGTTTTTGGCTTAATTTTCTTTATTTAAACTATATGTATATTTTTGTTGTTGTTGTTGTTCATGATGATGATCTAATGCCATGGAGTTCAGGCCCTGAACGCTGGTGTGGCAGATAGCAGTGGTTTCTTGCTTCCCAGGTTCTACTGGAGAAACTGGAGCTTGTTCAAACTAGAGGCACTGTAGTACTGTCTTCTGTATAAAAAAAATGCCACCACTGCAGGGCATAAGGCAATCTCCACTTCATTTTCATCTGCAAATTGTTTCTGGGGAACCTCATAGGAGTTGAATTGAGGTCTTGACAAGTTTTTGGTTGGTTAGTCTGCCACGTCACTGCAAGTTGTTTAGCTTGTGCTCCCTTTGTGTGTGTGTGTTTATCTGCTGTACAAAGCCCTACGATGTTGTATCACTATTTTATTTTTGTATGAACTTTACACACATAGGTTAAAGCTAATAGTAGTAGTTTTTTAAATTGTTAGTATTTCCATAACTTTTAATAAAAGGGTCAAGATTTACTGATTCCCCTTACAATCTGAACAACAAAACAAGAAACTAAAAGTAGGCTTTTACAAAAGCTGATGATCTCAACTAATCTATGAAGCTTGTATAAAACATAATATTTTTAGTATGTTATATAGATTTCAATTTGTTTGTTATTAATATAACTATAAAAAAAATAAATAAAACATACAGTTTTGTCATGTTATAGATTTGAATTAATCTTATTATCATTTTGTGCCATATCTGCATTGAAGTGTGGCTACCATGGAATACTCTTTCATTCTGTTTCTTGCTTTGATTGTACATATTGCCCCCTGTTGTACAAGTTCTCCTGTCCATCTCTTCATGTTAGTCCACTTTAGTCTTTTTGTGCCTTTATTTCATCTACATGTATTTTCATCTACATGTATTTTCCCCTCCATGATGACTTTCAGTGGGACATTGTGTCTTTTCATGTGCCATAAATGTTGTTTTCTTGTTTGAGTTATGTTAAATAATTCTTTCTTCATTTTCAGACTTTATTATTTGTTTTCTATTCTGGCCAACTATTTTTTGTTTTCTATTCTGGCCACCTAATTCTTCCCATTGTCTGTAAATCTACATTTCAAGTGTTTCAATTTTCTTTTCTTTTCTTATTTAGTGGCCAAGGTTCTGCACCTTCTTTTCTTATTTAGTGGCCAAGGTTCTGCACCTTCTTTTCTTATTTAGTGGCCAAGGTTCTGCACCTTCTTTTCTTATTTAGTGGCCAAGGTTCTGCACCTTCTTTTCTTATTTAGTGGCCAAGGTTCTGCACCTTCTTTTCTTATTTAGTGGCCAAGGTTCTGCACCTTCTTTTCTTATTTAGTGGCCAAGGTTCTGTACCATACATGAGTTTTGAGTAAGTATAACACTAAATATCTGGGATCTGTGGTAACTAACAATGGAGACTGCCAAAAAGAGATCAAAAGAAGATTATGTAAAAGTAAAGTAAAGTACCCCCGTCACGCAAAGTGGCGTATAGGTAATATGGTGTTAGTGACCATAAATTTTACAGACCTTCGGCACGTGATTTTTGGGGTAATGAGATCAGTATTACACCCGTGCCGCTTTACTTTCCCAGAAAAATTCCAGTACCCATTAAAGGCTGGGTGAACCCGGAAGCTGTCGGTTGGGATCGAACCCTACCTCTTGTCCTTTGTAGTCCAGTTCACTAACCACTGAGCTATTGCGGCTCCCTAAAAGAAGATTAACAATCTATCTATTGTCTTTTCAAACCAGAGACGGCACATAGGTCAGAAATTCCAGACTCTTGGGTTTGACAATTTTTAAACTGTCAGACCTTGCACAAGACCTGCATTGTGTCTTGCCATACAGCTCTGTTCTGGGTGAGCTGATGCCTGCTGTTGTTGCACCTTGTTTTAATGTTCTTTTTAGTGTTTATCTAGGCTGGGCTCTTTTTCTTTTACTCTCTGGTTCCCTTTTGAGGGCCTGCTTTGAGATTCTTTTGTTGTCTCTTTTCATCACATGGCCAGCATATGACCACTTTCTTCTCTTGATTATAGTTGATATTTTTTATACCAGATTAGCAAGAGCAACACAAATATTTAAAAATTCATAAACAAATGAAAAGACACGATTAGAGGCCACAGAGATGGGATTTCTCAGAAGAATGTTGAAAGTTCCCTGGACAGCTAAAAAGACCAATGAGGAAGTTCTCAAAGAGGCCGACACAAAAAGGGTGCTCTTAAAAAGCATCAGAAAGAAGCAATCAACATTTTTCGGGCACATCATGAGAAGAGGAAAGTTGGAATACTTGGTTACAACTGGCAAAATAAAAGGAAAGAGGGATCGTGGGCGACAAAGAGAGAAAATACTGGATAGCTTGGTGTCATGGCATGGAAAACAGTCAACAACAGAACTGATACGATGCACTGTAGATAGAAGATTGTGGAGGGACATGATCACCTACGCCAACCGGTATGGCACATGATGATGATAAAGAACATGTAGCACAATACCTGCAAGACAGTAAAATTAAAATTATTGAGACCATCTGTCTTCCCATAGCAACCTATGGTTGTGAATCATGCACAATCTCACAAACAGCATGGAAGAAAAATTGATTCATTCGAAACAAAATGCTACAGAAAAATTAAGATACCCTGGATATTGAAAAAAGAGCAATGAAAACATACTAAAAACTTAAACATTAAAAATAACTGGCTTATAAACACTATTCATCATCATCGAGTGCCTTCTCCGCAACGAAGGTTGGCTACCATGGATTGCCATTCTACTCTGTTTCTTGCTTTGATGGTGCAGGTTGTCATAGATTGACTTGTCCATCTTTTGATGTTACTCGTCCATGTTAGTCTTGGTCTGCCCCTGCCTCTTTTACCTTGTATTTTCCCTTCCAATATTACTTTTAGTAGGCTGTTGTGTCTTTTAATGTGCCCCAAAAATTTCATTTGTCTTGTCTTAATTGTATTTAGTAGTTCTCTTTTTATTTTCAGTTGTTTTAAAGCTTCATCGTTTGTTTTCTTTTCTTTCCATCCAATTCTACCTATTCTTCTATAAATCCACATTTCAAAGGCTTCAATTCTCTGTTCTGTTTTCTTTTCCAATGTCCATGTTTCTGCACCATACAGGAATACTGAGAAGATGTAACATTTTGCCATTCTTAGTTTCAGCCCTGCTGATATTTGTTTTGTCGTTAGTATATTTTTCATGGCATTAAAATTACTTCTTGCCATACCTATTCTTTTGTTTATTTAAATTTTCCATTGTTGGTTATAGTATGTCCCAGGTAGTTGTAGCTCTGGACTATCTCCAGATGTATTCCCTCAACTGTGATATTTAATTGTAGGTCTTGAGAATTTTCTTTGTTTATGATCATAGTTTTAGTCTTTTTGATATTCATATTTAGTCCATATTTTTTGCTTGTTATGTTTATCACATTAAGCAATTGTTGTAGGTCTTTAGGATTTCTGCTAGTAGGACAGTATCATCAGCATATCACTATCATCTTAGGTTAACGCTATTATACAGAGGAAATGAGAATACTATCTATCTGTCCGTCTGCTTGTCTGTCTGTCTGCTTGTCTGTCCGTCTGCTTGTCTGTCTGTCTGCTTGTCTGTCTGTCTGCTTGTCTGTCTGTTTGCTTGTCTGTCTGTTTGCTTGTCTGTCTGTTTGCTTGTCTGTCTGTTTGCTTGTCTGTCTGCCTGCTTGTCTGTCTGCCTGCTTGTCTGTCTATCTGCTTGTCTGTCTGCCTGCTTGTCTGTCCGTCTGCTTGTCTGTCTGCCTGCTTGTCTGTCTATCTGCTTGTCTGTCTGCCTGCTTGTCTGTCCGTCTGCTTGTCTGTCTGCCTGCTTGTCTGTCTGTTTGCTTGTCTGTCTGCCTGCTTGTCTGTCTGTTTGCTTGTCTGTCTGCCTGCTTGTCTGTCTGCCTGCTTGTCTGTCTGTTTGCTTGTCTGTCTGTCTGCTTGTCTGTCTGCCTGCTTGTCTGTCCGTCTGCTTGTCTGTCCGTCTGCTTGTCTGTCCGTCTGCTTGTCTGTCCGTCTGCTTGTCTGTCCGTCTGCTTGTCTGTCCGTCTGCTTGTCTGTCTGCCTGCTTGTCTGTCTGTTTGCTTGTCTGTCTGCCTGCTTGTCTGTCTGCTGCTTGTCTGTCTGCCTGCTTGTCTGTCCGTCTGCTTGTCTGTCCGTCTGCTTGTCTGTCTGCCTGCTTGTCTGTCTGCCTGCTTGTCTGTCTGCCTGCTTGTCTGTCCGTCTGCTTGTCTGTCCGTCTGCTTGTCTGTCTGCCTGCTTGTCTGTCTGCCTGCTTGTCTGTCTGCCTGCTTGTCTGTCTGCCTGCTTGTCTGTCCGTCTGCTTGTCTGTCCGTCTGCTTTTCTGTCTGCCTGCTTGTCTGTCTGTTTGCTTGTCTGTCTATTATTCTTTCGAGCTGAAGATTGTACATAGGGCAGAAATTCTAGGCTCTTGTGTTCAACAATCTTTAAAACTGTCAGACCTTGCACAGGATCTGCATTGTGTGGCTCACCGCATGACACTGTTCTGGGCGTGTTACACAATTCAACAAGGAAGCTGATACCTGCTGTTCTTGCCTCTCACTTTAATGTTATTTATAGTGTTCCTTTAGGTTGGCTTCATTTCCTTTTACCGTCAGATTCCCATTTGAGGGCTTGCCTTGAGATTATCTTGTTGTCCCTTCTCATCACATGTCCAACATATGACCACCTTCTTCTCTTGATTGTAGTTTATGTTTTTGGATGCTTTGTCATGTCTCTTATTTCTTCGCTAGTCATGAACTCATTCCATGGTATTAAAAATATTTTCCTCTGGTATTTGTTTTCAAAGGCATCCAGTTTATTTTCTGTTTCTTTAGTTATTTTCCAGCTCTTACGTGCATACGAGCGGATAATACATTTGATTTGAAAGTTCTGAGCTTATTTTTATGCTTAGTGATTGTGATTTCCATATCTTATCAAAGTTTCTGAAAGGCATTGCTGCCTTCGCTATTCTGATTGAAATCTTCATCCGTGTGTCTCCCTTCTGATCTATTCAGCTTCCAAGATATACAAATTGATTTACTTCTTCTACACACCATTTTACAGAGGAAATTAGAATATTATGGCCATGTCAAAAGACATAAGGCGTATCAACACCGAAAGTGAGTGAACACAGTTGAATTGTTCTTCATCATACGATATCACAATTTATCGTAAGCAATTGGAATTTTGAAATACTATCTGAACGAAAAACACAGCTCACTGTGTGCACAGAGCACTAAACTCAGTAGCGTAGCTCCGGCAGCAAGCCGGACTTGGAATATGAAGAAACTGCAACAAAGAACACTCTTCAGACAGTGTCTCAACGGTTCCTGCCGCCTATCCGCATTTTTACCGGAAGTCCCAATCTGAATTAATCCTAACTGTTCTCAGCAAATAATTGGGGATAAACAATCACATCAGATGGAAGATGCACCACAGAAATAAAAAGCAGAATAGCACAGGCCAAAATAGCATTTCAGAAAATGAAAAAGGTCTTGTGCTGCAAGTCTATGTAAATAGAAGTGAGAAAGAGAGTTCACCTGTGTTATAGAGAGCTATTTATGACCTATGGAAACGAATCACGGACAGTAGAATAACAAAATCAAAAGACGATTAGAGTCCACAGAGACGAGATTTCTCAGAAAAATGTTGAAATTTCCCTGGACAGCTAAAAAGACCAACCATGAAATTCTTAAAGAGGCCAAAAAAAAAAAAAAAAGGGAGCTCCTAAGAAACATCAGAAAGAAACAATCTACATTTGTCGGACACATGAGAAGAGGAGAGTTGAACAACTTGGTAACAACTGGCAAAATACAAGGAAAGAGAGAGATCAAGGACGACAAAGAGAGAAGATACGTTTAGTGCAATGACATAGATAACAGTCAACCACAGAACTGACAAGTTGCAGTGTGGGAAGAAAATTGTGGAAGGACATGATCGCCTACGCATATGATGATTCTCCGCAATCTTGACCCTGACTGACTGAATAGTATAAATGCTTGCTCTATTTTCCCTCACACATCTGAAATAAAGTCTACCGAATAAATTCTCTCTCGCTATATATATATATATATATATATATATATATATATATATATATATATATATATATATATATATATATATATACACACACACATCACACATAATATGCCTTAAATGGGTACCGGATTTTTTTCTGGGAAAGTAAAGCGGCACGGGCGTAATACCGACAACATTACCCCAAAAACCATGTGCCGAGGGTCTGTGCAATTTATGGTCACTAACACCATACCAGGGAGCCACGGTAGCTCAGCGGTTAGCGAACTGGATTACAATATGGTAGGGTTCGATCCCTACTGACGGCTTCCGGGTTCACCCAGCCTTAAATGGGTACCGAATTTTCAGGTCAGGTAATTTTACCTGCTACTGTATACAGTAAACAGTACAACCTGTGGCTGCCTTGCAGGTAAGCTCGGGAGAGTAAAAGGCTAAGGGAGGGTACCCCGAAATAAAACAACCCCACTGCCTTGTGGGTGAGACTTTTTAGTCAAAGCTAGCGGAACCAACTGTAAACAAACCGACGGAAGGCAACAGAAAACCACCGTCGTAATTTCTTTGTACAATCATGAATCGCCACAACAATAGAAATAACGACAACAACGTTAAGGGGGATTCCAATAGAAAACCCTCGTTCGGTAGGGGACATCATGTGCTACAGGTGATACCCGATCGTCATCAAGCTACTGTAAGCAAAATAAAGATAAAACAAACTCTAAAGATAGGTACTTGGAATGTGAGAACACTTATGCAGAAGGGTAAACTAGAAAACATCATACAAGAAATGAAAAGAATGGGTTTACAATTACTGGGACTTTGCGAAATGAGATGTGAACTGGAAAAATTGAGGGACGAAGAGATAGAGGGAAGCAAAGAGAAAAAATAACAGACAGCTTAAGAGAATGGCTTGGCAGAAGGTCAACAACAGAAATGATAAATAGCTGCCGAGATCGAAAATTGTGGAGAGACATGATCACCTACGCCAGTAGGCACGGTACTTGATGATGATGATGAACACCATATTCCCGATACGCCACTTGGCGTGACGGGGGTACTTTGCTTTTTTTTTTACATACATAATATAAATATATATATATATATATATATATATATATATATATATATATATATATATATATACACACACACACACACACACACACACACACATGGTTTAGAAAAGCATCCTACTGCTTGAGTAGACGGCAGATGCCATCCAAGAAAAATTACTTTGGTTGCTTCTTGAACCATTTTGTCATTGAGGCCATTACGTCTGAACCGGAGTGGAATCGTTGTCACTTTAGAGATTTTGTTAAGGTTCCAAGAAATTAATGGGGAAAAGGGGGGGGGGGAGAGAGAGAGAGGAGAGAGAGAGAATTGGGAAAAAAAGAAAAAATGGCAAAAAGGTTTACGTGATTGATAGACGACACAAATTTGAACGACGTTTCGGCTCAATAGGCCTTCAGCAGGTACAAACAAACAACACACACACACACATATATGCAAGTAAATAAAACGAATCCTACATAGCTAACTAGCAAATAAACATTTAAAAAATAATAATAATAATAATAATCGAAACTGGTTTAAGCAAAGAAAAATGTCTTCCCTGTGTCGTGGACAGTGGCCGGAATGAGAAAGAGAGATTCGCGGGTGTGGGCTGTAAACACCCTGCTGGTCGGAGGGTCAAAACCGTGTAAAGCGTTCTAAAAATATATGAATGGGGGAACACTGTCTAGGTTACCTCGACTACAAAGACACTGGCAATGTTGTGTGTGTGTGTGTGTGTGTGTGTGTGTGTGTGTGTGTGTGTGTGTGTGTGTGTGTGTGTGTGTGTGTGTGTGTGTGTGTGTGTGTGTGTGTGCGTGTGTGCCCTTAGATACTTATAAACATTGTCAGTGTCTTTGTAGTCGAGGTAACCTAGACAGTGTTCCCCCCCATTCATATATTTTTAGAACCCTTTACACGGTTTTGACCTTCCGACCAGCAGAGTAATTACAGCCCACCGTTTCCTTGTCAATGCTGAACAAATATTATGAAGAAATTGGCAGGAACTGTCTGGGGAGCAGACAGCAATATTTTGAAAAGACTACACGTAGGAAGAGTCAGACCAGTTCTAGAGTAGGGAGGCACAGCCTGGGCTATGGCTTCCAAATCACACCTTAGCAAAATTAACAGAACACAGAACCAAGCTGCCCGTATCATCACTAGTGCTATGAAATCTACACCTACCAAGACTCTAGAAACAGTAACAGGTTTACAGCCCTTAGATGACAGACGGGTCACTAAAGTATTGCAACAAGCGGAGAAATATAGAAGGCTCCTTAGCCACCCCATGCTCCAAAGAATAACTGGTTCCGGAATTGTACGACTAAAGAGGAGCAACTTCGCTGCAATTGCCAATGAACTAACTACTGGAGACCCAGTACTTTCCCAAACAATATCGAAACACTTGGGCCCATCTGATATGTCTCCTCGTGGAAAACATAAAATACCAGAATTTAAGGAAAATATAACAGGAATCATGAAAAAAGGCACCCAATCAGAATCAGAAAGAAAACACGTAGCAGAAAAACACATACACGATATTTACCCACAGGACTCTTGGTCCCACATATACACAGATGCACTGCTACAAATGCCACCAGAAATGGAGGGGGATGTGTGTTCTTGACGCTGAATAATCAGGACGAGATCACCAAGTCAATAGCTACTGAAAATTCTCAAACAACTTTAAAGCAAAAACTGAGGTCATCAGAGATGCTGCAACACTGGCTACTCAACACAAAAATAACATGCACAATAAATTGGTGATTCTGACTGATGCACTGTCAGTATTATCAGCTCTAAAAAGCCCCAAGAACAATGAACTAGATGGCTTGAGAACTACCATGGACCAAATATGCAACAACTTCCAGAGAGTAGTCATTCAGTGGATACCATCACACTGTAATATACACGGGAACGAATGCGCAGGCAAATTGGCTAAAGAGGGAGGGAGATTACCGCAAGAGAACCATCCGCTCAGTTATGATGAAGCCAAATCCATCCTCAAGGGTCAGTTCTATGAAAAATGGAAACGAGAACACCCAAAGCATAACGAGAGTGACGGATACCACCAACTATCAAGGAGGGATCAAGTCATCAGACTTCGCCTACGCACTGGCCACAATAGAATGAGAAATAACATGTCCACCAAACTCAAAATAGGTACAACCAGCCTATGCCACTGTACACTGGACAATATGACTACAAAACATGTTCTACAGGATTCCCCCAGTACACGGACCTGAGAAGAGCAATGTGGTCCACGCACACCTCCCTGGAGGAGAAACTATATGGGGCAATCGATTCGCTTAAACAGACAGCTGCCTTCATGAGAGAGTCTGGAATTTGGAATCCTACTCTGATTGAGTCTTGATCGCAGATAGAGAGAGAGAGAGAGAGAGAGAGAGAGAGAGAGAGAGAGAGAGAGAGAGAGAGAGAGAGAGAGAGAGAGAGAGAGAGAGAGAGAGAGAGAGAGAGAAAATCACAACACGCGAAAACATGCCGAGTCTCTACTTTGTATGACTGTATATGTAGGTTGTCTAGTGTGTCTTTGTAGTGGATGGCGTTAATGTCCACACGAGGTTTTTTATAGTCTGCCTATAGAAGCCCTTAATTGTAAAGAAAACTTAGACGAATTCCATATCACACCTGCCATTTTTCCAACGGCCTGCAGCAAACCCAATGTATACAACACAGTAACACAGAGAATAAAAACACAAAGAGCTGCACGTACGTTGGTGTGCACTTAATACGTCATATGTGACTCCAGCATGCTTCCTACGTGTGTCCACTTGGCTCAGCAGCGCAGGCGGGTGAATTATTTGAACACGTTGTGTGCGTATATACGTGTGACACACTACACTTAGAACGAAATGGCTTCACTGCAGGCAGGACATTCCCATATCATCTCAGCCCCCGTTTGAGCAACCAACAAGTGTCCAATCCCGATCGTTCATACTGTTCCATTTAACGTGTTGCGTTCTGCGAAAATGACGCATAGAAGTATATGTACACACACACATACACACATGGCTTTGTTTATCTGAAATTTAACTCATCCCACAAAAAGACGAAAATTGAGATATACTAGGTCTCCGATGTTCCGGTGTGCTTACGTTTGTCGAATGGATATTATATTTATCACATTTATTTAGTAAAAAGACCAACAAGGAAAATTTCAGAGATTGATGTTACTTTGTCGTTTCGGTTGCATGTAGGATAGTCCAAATTATGTAAAGTTTGGTGCAAATACTAATTGGTAACTATAATTAATCCTGTATGGTGAAGAAATATTGACATTAGACCAAAAAAAAAAAAAAACAGAACAGAAAATTGAAGCTTTTGAAATGTGCATTTATAAAATAAAATGAAGAATTGGATGGAAAGAAAAGAAAACAAATGATGAAGTCTTACACAAGACAAACACTATCCAAGCCGTTCTGGTTCTTGCCATTCTTTTAAGATCGTTCCATATCTTCCATATCATCTTCATCTCTGATTCTATCAGTCTTCTCCAAGAATTCATTGGTCTTCCTCTTTGTCTTTTTCCCTGGGGATTCCAAAAAAGGGCCTGTTGTGTAATACTATCAGTTGGCTTTCGCAGTGTGTGTCCTATCCAGCACCATCGTCTTCGCTGTATCTCTTTATCCACTGGTATGTGACTGGTACATTTCCATAATTCATAATTCTATGTTAGTGATTTTGTCCTGCCATTTCCATCCTTTTATTCTGCGTCATCATCATCATCAAGTACCAGGCCTACTGGCGTGGGTAATCATGTCTCTCCACAACTATCGATCTCGACAGTTCTTTATCATTTCTGTTGTTGACCTTCTGCCAAGCCATTCTCTTAAGCTGTCTGTTATTTTTTTTCTTTGCTTCCCCCTATCTCTTCGTCCCTCAGTTTTTCCAGTTGTTACAATATATTCCAGTTGTTCTCTTCTCATTACATGGCCAAAAAATTATGATTGTTTCTTTCTAATATTGGAAATTAGCTCTCTTTTGCTTTGACCTCTCTCAGAACATCTTCGTTACTCTTCTTAGCTGTCCATGGTACTCTCAACATTCTTCTGTAAAACCACATTTCTACAGACTCCAGTGATTTTCTTGTCTGTTGTCCTATTATCCATGATTCACATCCATATGTTAATACTGGCTCTACATAATGTTTAAGAACTCTTTTTCTTGTTTCTATTGTCAAAAATGGATTGCATAGTATCTTCCTCATTTTTTGGAAAGCTGTTTTTGCCTGAGCCATTCTGCATTTCACCTCTTTTGTACATCTTCCGTCTGAGGTTAACAAAGTTCCCAAATATTTAAATTCATTTACCTGTTTTAATATTGTTCCACTTGTCTTTATTTTGCACTGAGGTGATGTCTTTTGCTTTGTTGTTACCATTACCTCTGTCTTTTTGCTATTAAGGCTGAGTCCTTTATTTTTGCTTTCCTTCACTATAATGTCCAACATTTCTTGTAACTCATTTTAACTCTTAGCGATTAAGACTGTATCATCAGCATACCTTAGATTATTTATATTATGACCTCCAATTGTTATTCCAGGCATGCCCCTTATGGATCTTAAAATAATCTCACTATAAATATTAAACAAATCTGGTGACAGCACACAACCCTGTCTAACACCCTGTTTTATTTGTTGAAACATTCCCAATTGGTTTCCAGTTCTAATGGCCGCTGTTTGTTGCCAGTATATGTTCTTTATTATTCTTAGATCTTTGCTGTCTACGTTCATGTTTTCTAAAATGTTGATTATTTCTTGGTGCTTCTTGTACTCTGAAGAAGGCCACGTCAGTATTGTGTTGTGTTCCTCCCTTGTAAAGCTGTCTTCATACCTTGGAGTGTTTAACACTCCCCAACACTAGCTCCTTGATACCAGCTTTACCGCAGCATTGCAATTATTTGCCTATTCCCTACCGAATAGGTAGAATTGGATGGGAAAAAAAGAGAACAAACGATGAAGTTTTAAAACAACTAAAAATTAAAAGAGAACTCCTAAACTCAATTATAATAAGACAAATGAAAATTTTGGGGCATGTTAAAAGACACAGCAGCCTGCTAAAAGTAATATTGTAAGGGAAAATACAGGGTATTAGAGACAGGCAGACCAAGACTAACATGGACGAGTAACATCAAAAGATGTATAAATTAGCCTATGACAACCTGCACCACCAAAGCAAGAGACAGAGCGGAATGGCCCTCCATGGTCGCCAACCTTTTTGTTGTGCTTGTTTTTTGTTTGTTTTATTTATTTTGCTGATGCAGACTTCGGTCGAATCGTTTTGTTTCGTCTATCATTAATGTTTCTGCAGCGTGACTTTTGCATTATTATTATTCTTCCCTTAAAAGGATACGATAATCATCATTGATCAAACTATAATCCTAAGGTGACGACAATTTTAAATCAAATATTGGGGACTGTCTGGTCTCGAGGCAAGATGCCGGTCTCGAGACAGAGTTGTGAGCTCAAATTCCGGCTGCACCATTTGGGATTTTTATTTGTGACCTCTCTCTGCAGAAACGACCCCTGATCTCAGCAGCGAGGTCCGGCTTGAAACGTCAATTACTCATCAACGGAAAATATATGAGTATCTCCGAAAATGGAGTTATCTGACCGTGCGGCCAGGGACCCCTGTGTACACGACTGCCAGGGAAAAACGGATTAACACGCAAAATTCAGTTTGTAGTCTCTAGGCACTACACCAGAGGTGAAAGTTTAGATCAGTAAAAATCAAATATTGTAACACAGAAAGAAACGATTGATTTGGAGAATAGATAAAATATTGTATTTAACCTTCTTATCAACAGCCAATATACTTCAGGCTGGCATAGGTGAATCGAGGTCCCGATAATCAACTAGTCAAGTTGCATTCTGATTAGTTATCTCACCCATAGTGCTCATCATCGTTATCATCATCAAGCACTATGTCTGCTGGCATAGGTGATCATGTCTCTCCACATCATTCGATCTTGACAGTTAATTATTATTTCTGTTGTTGACCTTCTGACAAGCCAATCTCTTAAGCTGTCTGGTATCTTTTCTCATTGGTTTCCTCTATCTCTTCGCCCCTCAATTTCCCCAGTTGTTACAATATATTCCAGCTGTTCATTTCTCATTGCAGGGCCAAAAATGATTATTATTTTTTTCCTAATATTGGATACTAGTTCTCTCTTTTTGCTTTGGCCTCTTTCAGAACGTTTTAATTACTCTTCTTAGCTGTCCATCATCATCATCATCATGTGCCATACCGGTTGGCGTAGGCGATCATGTCCTTCCACAATCTTCTATCTACAGTGTATCGTATCAGTTCTGTTGTTAATTGTTTTCCATCCCATTACACCAAACAATCTAGTATTTTCTCTCTTTGTCGTCCGCGATCCCTCTTTCCTTTTATTTTGCCAGTTGTAACCAAGTATTCCAACTTTCCTCTTCTCATGATGTGCCCCAAAAATGTAGATTATTTATTTCTGATGTTTTTAGAAGCTGCCTTTTTGTGTTGGTCTCTTTGAGAACTTCCTCATTGGTCTTTTTAGCTGTCCAGGGAACTTTTAATATTCTTCTGAGAAATCCCATCTCTGTGGCCTCTAATCGTCTTTTCATTTGTTTGTCTACTGTCCATGATTCGCCGTCCATAGTATTCTTAACATTCTTCTGTAAAACCACATTTGTACAGCCTCCAGCGATTTTCTTGTCTGTTGCCCTATTGTCTATGATTCACATCCATATGTTAAGACTTGCTCTACATAACATTTAAGAACTCTTTTTCTTATTTATATTATCAACAACAACAAAAAATGAATTGCTCACTATCTTCCTCACTTTTTGGAAAGATACTTTTGCCTGAAACATTCCGCATATCACTTCTGTTGTACATCTACCATATTAGGTTAACATTGTTCCCAGATATTTAAATTCATTTACCAGTTTTAATATTGTTCCACTTGTCTTTATTGTGCACTGTGGTGATGTCTTTTTCTTTGTTGCTACCATTTACTTCTGTCTTTTTGCTATTAAGGCTAAGACCCTTAGTATAGTGCAGCGAGGTAATCAACTAGTAAAGTTGCACCAAATTAGAGTTATCTCATCCTTGGTGCTAGCATAACATTAATTGGCTATTCGGACGCCATGATATTTGGCGTGTGTGATATGCAAAGAAGAAGCTACCAAAGTAGTACCGCAGCACTGCAATTATTTGCCTGTTCACTACCAAAGTAGTAATATCGCGGTATATACATAATAATATATTTACTTCGTGTTGAAGCAGCACATTTAATAAGTGGTAAATATGTGAATTCGTGTTATTATCATATTTTGATTGTGAGGTTGTAAAAAAAAAAAGTGAAAGAATAGAAAGTTAAGAAAGTACAGTACAGTAATACAGTACAGTACTTGAGTATTTAACTTAGACTTACACTTACACAGTTCACAGTACAGTACAGTTACAGTAGTGTAGTACTACACTCTGTAATTTGTAAAAAAATAGTAGTAGTCAAAGTCAGTGTAGCCAAGTTATTAGTATTAGTTAGGGCAGTCAGTCAGTGCAAGTAATAAAATATAAAACATACCATCATACAGTACACTACACAGTCATACAGCATACAGTGAAATATGAGTAAAGAGAAAGTTTAAATAAAACAAAACAAACTCAGAAATTATAAATTAAATCATTATTATCATTAAAATCATCTCCAATTATTTTAAATTTTTCCCTTAATTAAAATTATTAAGCCAAGCTTAAGTTACAGTTAAGTGCTTAAGTATCATAAGACATCATAAGACTACTGTTCTACACACGTTCTAACCTTAAAAATAATTACTTACTATCAAATTTCTAGCTATTAGAGCACACACATGTTTTGGTACATGTTGAATGAAATGATGTAGAAAATTTGATGAGGACTATACCAAATTATCATGCATATAATAATATTTATAATTAAATAATTTTCATTTATACTCATACTGTCACTGTGTACTAATTCAACTTTAGGTTAGGGAGTTATACTAAATAGTTTATAGTATTTATAATTTATGTTATGAAATTTATTCTTATTCTTTAAGTTTTGTGCAATATGTATTCATTTACAACTGTCAAGATCAAAAGTTGTGGAGAGATATGATCACCTATGCCAGCAGGCCCGGTACTTGATGATACTTTTATTAATTAAATCATCATCATCATGTGCCGTACCGGTTGGCGTTGGCGATCATCATGTCCTTCCACAATCTTCTATCCACAGTGCATCGTATGAGTTCTGTTGTTGACTGTTTTCCATGCCATGACACCAAGCTATCCAGTATTTTCTCTCTTTGTCTTCCGTGATCTCTCTTTCCTTTTATTTTGCCAGTTGTAACCAAGTATTCCAACTTTCCTCTTCTCATGATGTGCCCAAAAAATGTTGATTGCTTCTTTCTGATGTTTTTTAAGAGCTCCCTTTTTGTGTTAGCCTCTTGAGAACTTTCTCATTGGTCTTTTTAGCTGTCCAGGGAACTTTCAACATTCTTCCGAGAAATCCCATCTCTGTGGCCTCTAATCGTCTTTTCATGTGTTTGTCTCTATTGTCCATGATTCGCTTCCATAGGTCAGAATTGGTTCTATATAGCATCGATGAACTCTCTTTCTCATTTCTATTGACATAGATTTGTTGCATAAGATTTTTTCATTTTCTGAAATGCTATTTTGGCCTGAGCTATTTTGCTTTTTATTTCTGTGTTGCATCTTCCATCTGATGTTATCACTGCGCCCAAGTATTTGACACGTTGCACTTGTTTCAGATCTGTCCTGTTTATTTTTGTGCTGCATGATGGTGATGATTGTTTCTTCGATATAACCATTACTTCTGTTTTTTTTACTATTCAGGCTGAGACCTTTCTTGTTGCCTTCTTTTACTATTATATCTATCATTTCTTGTAGCTCATTCTCTGTCTCTGCTATTAAGACTGTGTCATCCGCATATCGTATATTATTTATGTTGTGACCATTGACTTCAATTCATTTTTTGTCTACTATTGATCTCATAATGTGTTCGCTGTACTGTAAAGTGAAAACAAATCCGGTGACAGAACACAGCCTTGTCTGACTCCTTGTTTTATAAATTGAAATTGTCCTGTTTGGTTGTTAATTCGTATAGCTGCTGTTTTGTTGCCAGTACATGTTTTTTATGATTCGCAGATCCTTGCCATCAATGTTTAATTTCTCCAGCATATTGATTATTTCCACATGCTTTACTTTGTCAAATGCTTTCGTGTAGTTTATAAAGCTCATATATAGATCTTTCTTTACCTCTATAGATCTTTCTATCAATGTTCTTAAGATGTATATTGCATTATTGGTGACCTTTCCTTCCACAAATCAACATTGTTCCTCACTTATTTCTGGTTTTATTTTGTTCCTTACACCTCTCATGATTATTCTTAGTAATATTTTAGTCATATGGCTCATGAGACTAATAGTGCGATGGTCTTCACAATCAGTGGCGCCTGACTTCTTCGGTATGGCTACAAAGATAGATTTTATTAGATCTTCAGGTATGTGTCCAGTGTTATATATGTCATTGAGTAGTTTTGCTATGATTTGTACTCACAGCTCTCCTAATGCATTTATCTCTTCGCTTGTTATATTGTTGGGACCTGGAGCTTTGCCTCTTTTCATGTGTTGAATTGCGTCCTCCACTTCACTCTGCATTATTGATGGTCCTGTGTCTTCATTTGAATTGTTTAACTCTGGTCTTTCATCATCATAAAGTTGATTTATATATTCTGTCCATCTTTCCATTGTTTTCTCCTGTCCCATTATTATATTTCCTTCCTTTGATTTCACACATCCTGAAACTTTGACTTCTTTTCTTCCTGTTAATTCATTTAACTGATTGTGCATAAATTTTGAGTCTTTTGTTGTTTTTCCATTTCTTCACATTTCTGTTTTAACCATCCTTCCTTTGCTTCTCTGCACTTGTTTTGGATCTCTTTGTGCAATATTTTGTATGTCCGTTCTTCTTTCTTATGTTTTCTTCTTTCGTCAATTAGTTGTAATATTTCTTCTGTCATCCATTTCTTTTTGTTGATTCTTTTAGTCACTGGTATTACTTCTTTTGATGTTTGTTGAATCAATTGTTTGAGCATTTCCCACTGCTCCTGGATGTCCTGTATTTTCTCAATAGCATTATATCAATTTTGTACTATCGTGCTGTACTTATCACTCATCTGTTTATCTACCCAGAGCATATCTAGTTCTAATTTTATATTTCTTGGGGATTTCTGTGCCTTCCGCAGTTTTATTCTTATCTTTCCAACTACTGGTACATGGTCACTATTGCAATCTGCTCCTGGCCTTGTTTTAACCAATGTTAGCCCATTCCTGAATCTTCTCTGTACCAGTATAAAATCAATTTGATTGTGTACTTTTTTGTCTGGGCTTTGCCATGTCCATAGTCGCCTAGGGTGTTGTTTGAACAAGTAATAAAATAAGTAATGTACCCCCGTCACGCCAAGTGGCGTGTAGGGAAAAATATGGTGTTAGTGACCCTATAATTTACAGACCTTCAGCACATGATTTTTGGGGTAATGTGGTCGGTATTACGCCCGTGCTGTTTTACTTTCCCAGAAAAAAATCCGGTACCCATTTAAGGCTGGGTGAACCCGGAAGCCGTCGGTTGGGATCGAACCCCACCCCATGTCCTTTGTAGTCCAGTTCACTAACCACTGAGCTATCGCGGCTCCCTGTTTGAACAAGGTGTTACCTATAATCATTTCATGCGTCTTTGCCCGATCTATCATTCTATCCCCGCTATCATTCATCTCTCCAAGGCCATGCCCCCCCAGTCACATTTTGCACTTTAGCTGTTCCTACCTTTGCATTGAAATATCCTGATATAATAGTTATTTCTTGGGATTTACACTGTTCCATGGTCGCCTCTAGCTCCTCGTAAAAAGTGTCAATGTTTTCTTCACTAATACTTGTTGTGCATAAACTTGAATTATATTGATATCCATTGGTCTGCCTCTCAATTTTACTAGCAGAATTCTGTCTGATACTGGCCAAAATCCTTTCGCTGTTTTGCTTCTTTCTCAATCTAACATGATGCCTACTCCTCTTTCGTGTGTGGTTTCCCCAGAGTAAATTACATTTCCACTGTCGCGTTGTAATAATCCTGCTCCTTTCCATCTCATTTCCCATAGTAATGATGTTCAATTTCATTCTCTTCATTTCTTGACTGATGCTTTCTAGTTTTCCAACCTGGAATGCTGATCTAATGTTCCAAGTTCCTATTGCTAGTGTCTCTTTATTTTTGATTTTGCGTACAGTAGCATGATGACGATCGGGTGTCACCTGTAGCACATAACGTTCCCTATTGGATGAGGTGGCTGTGAAGTCCCCATTAACGTCATTAGCTGTAAATATAAAGTTGTGGTTTGTCATGATTATTCCAGGCAAAATAAGAAGATAGTTTGCCATTCCTTTCCTTCTTGGCAGTGACTGTACTAGTTGGAGATCGCAGCCATTGTCTCTATACATGAGATCCTCTGTCTGCCATCGCTGTGTGGGGGCCATAACCAGCAATTAATTAAATAGTATTTAATATTATATTTATAAACTAAGACTAGATTTGATACAAAGACTAATTTAATATACTAATAAAGTCTAATACTATAGTTTGTTGAGTTAGGTGGTGGTAGTGTTAAGACACAGATAATATAACTAAAGAAAAGATTGAAGCTATTGGTGATTTTGAAAAATAAATAGTAACAAAAATATTGAATGATATCAACAACATGACCTGCTAAAATCAATATTCATAAAGCTACCAAAGAAATTTGGTGCGATTAAGTGCGATGGTCATCGAACAATAAGCCACATGTCTAAGATATTACTAAGAGACAATCATCATGTGTAGAGTGCAAAATAAATTCAGTCTAGAAACTAGTGATGAACAGTGTGGTTTTGTTGGAGGTAACGGTACGAACAATGCCATATACATCATAGGATTTTTAGTAGAAAGAGCCATAGAGGGGAAAACAGATCTATACCCATGCTTCATATATTATACCAAAGAAATTGACAAAGTAAAGCATACAAAAATAATTAAAATTTTAGAAGGCATAAATGGGGAGCAAAGATCTAAGAATAATAAAGACATGTACTGGCAACAAACAGTGGCCATAAGAACTGGAAATCAATTGGGAATGTTTCAACGAATAATATAGGATGTTAGGCAAGGTTGTGTGCTGTTACCATATTTATTTAATATGTATAGTGAGATTATTGTAAGATCCAAAAGGGGCATGCCTGGAATAACAATCGGAGGTCATAATATAAATAATCTAAGGTATGCTGATGATACAGACTGAATAGCTAAGAGTGAAAATGAGTTACAAGAAACGTTAGATACTATAGTGAAGGAAGGCAAAAATAAAGGACCTCAGACTTAATAGCAAAAAGACAGAGGTAATGGTAGCAACAATGAAAAAGACATCACAGCTGCACAATAAAGACAAGTGGAACAATATTGAAACAGACAAATGAATTCAAATATCTGGGAACAATGTTAACCTCATATGGTAGATATACAAAAGAGGTGAGATGCAGAATGACACAGGCAAAAGCAGCTTTCCAAAAAATGAGGAAGATATTGTGCAATTCATTTTTTGACAATAGAAGCAAGAAAAAGAGTTCTTAAATGTTATGTAGAGCCAGTCTTAACATACGGATGTGAAACATGGACAATAGGACACCAGACAAGAAAATCACTGGAGGCTGTAGAAATGTGGTTTCACAAAAGAATATTGAGAATACCACGGACAGCTAAAGAGTAATGAAAACATTCTAAAAGAGGCCAAAGCAAAAAGAGAGTTATTTTCCAAAATTAGGAAGAAACAATCATCATTTTTTGGCCATGCAATGAGAAGGGAAGAGCTGGAATATATTGTGACAACTGGGAAAGTTGAGGGATGAAGAGAAAAAGGGGAGCAAAGAGATAAGATACCAGACAGCTTAAGAGAATGGCTCGGCAGAAGGTCAACAACAGAAATGATAAATAACTGTTGAGATCGAAAGTTGTGGACAGATATGATCACCTTCGCCAGCAGACATAGTACTTGATGATGATGATGAGTTTTAAGACATAAATCAACTTAAATATCAAGTTGTACTGTGTAGCTAGAAATAATAAAATTACTGTTTAAAGTGTAGCTGAGTCTGTTCATTCCAATTTGAGATTTAGTGTTAACTTACTTAAATGTTAATTCTGACAGTATTGGTACAGTGAGCAACACTGGTAATAGTAACACTGTTACTAGTGTCACTACATACACACAGCTTGACTCATAGTAACTCACAGTGATAATTACCTGTGAATTAGGAGTGTGGTGGTTATAATGGCAATTTTATTATTATCAGAGCATGTTTATATTACCTATAGTCTTCTAACCCAAGCTTGTTCAATCTATACACTGAGCAAATCTTTAAAAACTTCTCAGAGATGCCAGGCCTAAACATTAATGGAAAGATAATCAATACCTAAGATATGCTGATGATACTGTTCTACTAGCAGAAAATCCTAAAGACCTACAACAATTGCTTAATGTGATAAACATAACAAATAAAATATGGACTAGATATGAATTTTAAAAAAAAGACTTAAAACTATGATCATAAACAAAGAAAATTCTCAAGACCTACAATTAATATTAAGAATAGGTATGGCAAGAAGTAATTTTAATGCCATGAAAAATATACTAACAACAAAACAAATATCAGCAGGGCTGAAACTAAGAATGGCAAAATGTTACATCTTCTCAATATTCCTGTATAGTGCAGAAACAGGGACATTAGACAAGAAAACAGAAAGAAAATTGAAGCCTTTGAAATGTGGATTTATAGAAGAATAGGTAGAATTGGATGGAAAGAAAAGAAAACAAACATGAAGTTTTAAAACAACTGAAAATAAAAAGAGAACTACTAAATACAATTAAGACAAGACAAATGACATTTTTGGAGCATGTTAAAAGACACAACAGCCTACTAAAAGTAATATTGGAAGGGAAAATACAAGGTAAAAGAGGCAGGGGCAGACCAAGACTAACATGGACGAGTAACATCAAAAGAAGGACAAGTCAATCTATGACAGCCTGCACCATCAAAGCAAGGAACAGAGTAGAATGGCGATCCATGGTAGCCAACCTTCGTTGCAGAGAAGGCACTCGATGATGATGATAGTCTTCTAGACTACAGAATAGTGTAATGTAGAATACTATCAACACATTAACAAATGTACTTGTCTATGAATATTATATACCTTTTAAAATGGTACTTGGTATTAATCAGTCTTACTTATAATAAATTGTACCACAAAACAATGCTAACATTATAGTAGATGTAGTGTAGCATAATACAATGTGATCAGTGATGGACTGGCCCTGACAGAATATAATTATGAGCATGATGGTTTCTCCCCAATGAATGAACATTGAAATGATTGTTTTAAAGTAAAAATTAAAATTAATAACAAGTAACAGTAGTATAAATAATGCTTACTTGATAAGTTGATTTACAAAGTGAGCATACATGCTGTACTGTAGTTGTAGTGTACTCTGTGGTTGAAGAAAAGCAGAGTTGTATAATTGCACAAAACTGGAGACAGGGAGTCAAATTGCAGCATTTTTTTTTATGGCTCCAAGTGTTACAATTTACTTGTGAAAACACTTAACAAGTTTACCTTAGAAATGTTTTACTGTGTGATTATTTTTACTTTTATTGGTTATTGGTTATGGAGGGCCTCGGTATCACTGCAAGCGAATTAAAATCCATAATTGCTCAACCGCCCGTGCCAGTGGAATCATCCGAATTATAACTCATCTTCCAAACAAAGAAAGGTAACTGTAGTCCCCATCATAGCAGTCTCTGCACACGCCAAAAGACATAAGGCGAAACCGCACAGAAAGTGAACACAGCCAACTGTTCCCTGTCATACGATATCATCATTCATCGTACACAATTGGAGTATCGAAACATGATCAAAATGGATGAGACACACAGCTCACGGTGTGCACAGAGCACTTAACTCAGTAGCTCCTGCAACAAGCCGGACTTGGAACATGAGGAAACTGCAACAAGGAACACTTTGCAGACATAGCCTTCAATGGTTCCTGCCGCCTATCCATCACATTGCCCGGAAGATCACGTCCTCCTGAAAATGATGATCGTCATAGTAAATGTATGGCGCTTGATGATGTTAGGACATCGTGTTTGACTCCAACTCCGAACATACAAAACACAGTTCGTCGTCAGATTATCCCCGATGCACACCAAACGCAAGATCGCAAGATTAGCGCATGGTCGGTCTTGGGACACACGATGATCCATTATGATGACGTAGCACGCACAATATGTCTGCGCCCATGTATTCATGATTACTCTACTGAATGCAGTCTGCAACGAACGAAACATGGTACAAACTTCCCAAAGACGCTGACTTGACGGAGCCCACCACATTAATGCGTTGTAACTTTGAAATAACTTGCGTCAACCATCTCCATCAAATGGTCACTGAACAGCACTTTGTGTGACGTAAAACGCAGACCAACATTAGACGTTGGAAGGCGCATTCACAACACTTGAATTGTCAAAACGGAGCATTGCCGTGCGTGCAACGCCAATTCAATGGCGCAGATATAATAAGTAGAACATCATTTCGACTGGAATGCAGAAAATTGGAACGGAAACCCGAAGTTGATAAGAATCCAACGGAATTTCTGCAGCGATAGAGAGAACGTAACTCAGTTCCGCCATCTTGGAAACGGAATTTTTACTTTTATTCACTGGAAAGTAACATTTTAAATTAGATTTTGCATCGGATTGTAGTAATTTAAACTATATGGAATTGAAGAAAGAATCATTGTCTTTACTAGGAGGCAAAGGTGCCTCACACCAGCAGAGCTGGAAGTTGTCAGCTACCCACAGTTGATGGCTTGCGCCAGGATCGGTGAACCAAAACCATCCAGACCCTGCTCCACCTCTCCATGGTGCCTCTAGAAAAAGATTAACATATCTAGTTTGGCCAAGCGAGTTGGATCGAAGAGGGAGGATAACCCGGTACTAAGAAATAACATGTTGAAGTCGGATGTTTTGGGCAGAAAGGCACAAATATCAGCTTTACTGCAAACCACAACACAACGTACACGCACCACTTAACATCCATTTAAGGGTGGATGATGAAGAGGTGTATTCCTTAAGTTATCAGGTGAAAGCAAGCAATCATTGTCTTTACTGTCTCTCAGGACTAGGTTTAGGCATAAGTTAAATAAGCTGCAGTTTACAGACACACAATCCAAGAGACCTCAAAAAACTTTCTAAATTTGTTTTTGAGACCACATATTTCAACTGAGACCTTATGGTCTCAATTTTTTAATGTTGGAGGGAGGGGGTCCTCAAAGTTTCATTTAGCTTAGGGCCTTGCCAAGTCTAAATCAAGCTCTGCTGTCTCTGCATCAAAATTAGATTACCATGGAGTGCTATTTTACTGTACTTCTTGCTTTTGGTGATTAATACTTTTATAGGCTCAGCTATCCATGTCTTCATACTGACAGTACTATAGTTCATACAAAAGTGTTGAGTAGATATCATGCTTTAACAGTTTTAATCCTGATGTTATTTGTATTGATATATGATATAATATATTTCATATTGTTAAAAATGCTCTTTGCCATTCCAATACTTTTGTTTATTTCTGTTTCTCATTTTCCATCTCTCATTATAACATGTCCAAGATTTCCTGAACTCTCTAGACTCTTGCCATCCACTTTGATTTGTAGGTTTTAAAAAAAATTATTCTTTATTTAATTATAGTTTTTGTCATCTTAATATTCAAATCCAGTCCATATATGCAGCTTTTCTTGTTTATTTCTTTAACTAGTTGTAGTTCTTCTGGGCTTTCTGTCAACCAACGATACATTTTCATCGTTATATCTTAGGTTGTTAATTATAAAAACGTTTAAACCTAGTATTTCCAGTGATGGGAGTCGCGATAGCTCAGTGGTTAGTGAACTGGACTACCACGGTTCAAGGGTAGGGTTCGATCCCAACCGACGGCTTCCGGGTTCACCCAGCCTTAAATGGGTACCGGATTTTTTTCTGGGAAAGTAAAGCAGCACGGGCGTAATACTGACCACATTACCCCAAAAATCATGTGCTGAACGTCTCTAAAATATAGGGTCACTAACACCATATTTCCTTATACGCCACTTGGCGTGACGGGGGTACTTTACTTTTTTTTTATTTCCAGTGATATATTTAAAAATCATTTCAATTTAATATGGCTCTGCATCATCAAGATATATATTTTTTGGACATACTCTGTCAAAAGCTTTGGTGTAATCTATGAAACATGCATAAATCATTCGAATGGCCTTTATCATAAACATCATTTTGAGAAAAAAAATGTAAACAGATAATTGTCATTAAGGTTATACCTTTAGTAACTTGCAGATGTGGCTTGAAATATATTATAGGCTTTTGTTATGTTATCCTCTTTAGGAGTAGTCACTTGGGTAATGTAAATAAAAATTGGCAAAATTTGCTCTCAGAAACAAATAGTTTGATCTATACACTGTGCATTTTAAAATACATTCTATTACTTGTTAGTACCAGTGGTGGTATTTTCATTTCTTATGTGTGTTAACTTTCACTGACAATTACAGGTAACAATTGTCAGCATGCCTGAGCTACAGATAGATGTGGCAGTTGCAAACAGGTTCATTTCTAGTCTCAGCAAATCTCTACAAGCCTTGTGTCATGGATGCATGGAGTTTGACAGTGGTATTGAAATTGTTGGCTATATCAACATTAATATTGACAGTGGGAGTAAAGTTGACTATGTTCTGAATGAAAAAGTCTTAAAGAGTACAACAAATTCCATGACTTTTGTGAGCAATAGTTTTCTGGCTAGAAAAGAGCAGCAGAAACAAACTCGTGATGGAGCTTCCTCACCAATACCACAGCTCCAGGTAATACCTTCTTATGCTTCTCAAATGCGAGGAACACATTATGGTTCACCTTATGAAAGGACAGCGGCACAGTTTTCTTCTCAATCACAATTACTGAGAGGATCACAAAAACGTACTAGATCTGACAACTGGAAATCACCAAAGAAATACCATCACAAAGATTCAACAGAATCTTCATTTTCTAGTCAAGCAATCCAACATTCTCATTCACAAAAGATGCCTCTATCAAGCACTTCCTCTTATACAGACTCCAGTTTTAAGCAACCACAAGTGCCTACAAATTCAGATAGTAATATCAATGATGCCACCTTACAGTTACAAATAAACATTAAAAAGGAAGCACTGGAAGCAGATAATCATAATGAATTAGATACAGACAATGTAGGTCATCAATCAGATGATCAGAAACTAAATTCTTCTCATGATCAAATTGATAAACTTCAAGTGAAGAGTGACCCTGATGAAGTCAGTTCATATAATGGTAAAACTGCTATCACTGACAATAATGGGGCAGTAGCTGGTGAGGATACAGACTTGAAAGACAATTTTCTAGAACCTAGTTTATCAGAACATCCTCAAAAATCAGTAGAACAAGACCAAGATCAATTAGAATCTGATAACAACCTTCCAGCATTTGACCTAGACTCTGAATCAGCGATAGTCAAAGACCAGGCTTCGACAGATGAAACAAATGTACCCAGTACTAGTGTACTTAATCTTGCTGATAGCGATACTGGAGTACCAACTGAGAATGAGTCTAATGTTCCCATAGAATATGATGAAGCAGCTGAGGAAGAGTCCTGTCCTCAATCTGCATATGATGACGCTGGTGAAGGATCTAGTGATGCAGGCCAGTTTGAAGTTATAGAAATTGATGATGAGGATGAAGACGTCCAGGCAATGTTTGGTGATCACCGTAAGTATCAGTTTAATACAATTTGAATGCAGCAATTTTATTACTAAAAGGTCATTGTTGACAAGCAAATATTTAAAATGTCTTTTCTGTGTTGTCATCTCATTCTATTCTGAGTATGTTAATAATGTACATGAATTTTATTTTAGGAATGATGATGTAATTCTATCAAGCACAACATATTTTTTGGGGGGTGGGGGGGAGAGGGGGGGGTAAGGGGAGAAGGGCTGAAAATGCCTATAGAATATTATTGAGTTTGAACTTCAAATATACTTATAAAACACTTTTTAAAAAAAAAATACTTAAACATTTTTTTCAAACGTGCATATGAAGAAATCTCTCTCTTTCTCTCTGTGATCAAGACTCAATCAGAGTAGGATTCCAGACTCTCTCATGAAGTCAGTTGTCTGTTTTAAGTGAATCGATTGCCCCATATAGTTTCTCTTCCAGGGAGGTGGATGTGGACCACATTGCTCTTCTCAAGACTGTGTACTTGGAGCAATCCTGTAGAACATGTTTTGTAGTCATATTGTCCAGTGTACAGTGGCATAAGCCGGTTGTACCTATTTTGAATTTGGTGAACATGTGATTTCTCATTCTATTGTGGCCAGTGTGTAGGCGAAGTATGATGACTTGATCCCTCCTTGATAGACGGATACCACATCCGTCACTCTCATTATGCTTTGGGTGTTCTCATTTCCATTGTGTTCTCAAGTCATCTAGTTCATTGTTCTTGGGGCTTTTAAGAGCTGATAGTACTGACAGTGCATCAGTCAGAATCACCAATTTATTGTGCATGTTATTTTTGTGTTGAGTAGCCAGTGTTGCAGCATCTCTGATGGCCTCAGTTTCTACTTTAAAGTTGTTTGAGAATTTTCCAGTAGCTATTGACTTGGTGATCTCGTCCTGATTATTCAGCGTCAAGAACACACCTCCCCCTCCATTTCTGGTGGCATTTGTAGCAGTGCCATCTGTGTACATGTGGGACCAAGAGTCCTGTGGGTAGATATCGTGTATGTGTTTTTCTGCTACGTGTTTTCTTTCTGTGTCTGATTGGGTGCCTTTTTTCATGATTCCTGTTATATTTTCCTTAAGTTCTGGTATTTTATGTTTTCCATGAGGAGACATATCAGATGGGCCCAAGGGTTTTGATATTGTTTGGGAAAGTACTGGGTCTCTCCAGTAGTTAGATCATTGGCAATTGCAGTGAAGTTGCTCCTCTTTAGTCGTACGGGGGGGGGGCTAAGGAGCCTTCTATATTTCTCCGGTTGTTGCAATACTTTAGCGACCCGTCTGTCATCTAAGGGTTGTAAACCTGTTACTGTTTCTAGAGTCTTGATAGGTGTAGATTTCATAGCACCAGAGATGATACGGGCAGCTTGGTTCTGTGTTCTGTTAATTTTGCTACGGTGTTATTTGAAAGCCATAGCCCAGGCTGTGACTCCATACTCTAGAACTGGTCTGACTCTTCCTATGTATAGCCTTTTCAAAATATTGCTGTCTGCTCCCCAGTCCGTTCCTGCCAATTTCTTCATAATATTAGTTCGTTTTCTGGCTTTTTTCCTTGCTCTTCCATCTCATTTTTCCAAGTCACTCTGCGATTCATGGTGACGCCAAGATATGTTAGGTTTTGGTCAATAGGGAGTGTATGGTCTTTTATCTTCAAGTTTGCAGAGTGTGTGTTTCTTGGTAGGCTGAAAATTGTATATGTAGTTTTTTTTCGTTGATTGGTAAGAACCAAGTGTTTGTCCATTTTTCAATTTCACCTACGGCATCTTGCATCCTGGGTCCAGCCACCGACATACTTTCCTCGCGAGATATGAAGAAATAATGCTTATATCAGGATTACAACAGAAAATTTGCTTTTGCTACCTATGTTGTAAAAAAGTAATGTCACACATTGTAAGGAATGAAAAAAAACTATAAAATTTCACTTAACTAGGGTCACATCATTTGGGGGTGTTGAGGGCCAGTGCTCTTCCTCACTGTCATTACTTTCCCTAACTCAGTGCACCAAGTATCTCTTTTTTTTTTGGCTAGTTTGTTTCTGGACATACAAAACCACTTGCTGCTTCATCTCCAAATGCTGAAACATAATGTAATTGTAAAACCATTCACACCTCTATTTAATATATAATACAAAACTACCCATATAATTTTTAGCTAATATGTCTTTAGTACTTGAAACGACATTCAAGAAAGTCAAAAGCATCTATGCAACTTTCCTAGTCATACAAAGAATATAATTACAGCATTAATCCCATTTCTGGGGTCTTCAGAGGAGAGTGGGGACCAGTGCAGAATCCACACAGTTTAAGGTCAGAGTTTTTATTTTACACGCATGCACACACACATGAGAAAATTAGAGAAATCGCCAATCAACCACTAATATCTTCAGTAACAAAGAAAAGACGATGGTCATATGTTGGACATGTGATGAGAAGAGATAATAACCGAATAGCAAAGCAAGCCCGCATGTGGGAAACTACAGGTAAGAGGAAAAGAGGAAGACCCAGAGAGACACTGAGAAGAACATTGATGAGAGAGACAAGAGCAGCAGGATTCAACTCCCTCAATGAGATAGAGCTGTTTGCACATAACAGAGACAAATGGCAAGATTTGATAAAATATCTTTAAAAGAATTGAAGACTGCTAGAACAAAAATTCAGATAAGAGAGGGATTATCTTGGTCTACGCCCTATGGGCTGGCTACAGTTCGAAAGGTCAATAGATAGACACACACACACCCTCCCCCTCCCATATTAAAAAAAAAAACAATTTTGTTGGGGTCTCACCATGATTTAAATTCACGTCCATCTAATTTGGGCAATGGCCGTGGTTTGTTATTGAGGTTGAAAAATAATTTTCTTCAATATTATATCAATCTAAACCTGTCGTAAGAAAGTTAGGTTGACTGGGTGGTCTGGAGGCAAGACGTCTGCTTCAGAACACGAAGGTCCCACATTTGATCCCTATCACAGGCGGTGGGAACTTTTCAAAAATTAAACTCATGGTTTCTTCATGGCTTTACCCTTCACTAGCATCTGGGAAGTGAGATCCAATGTTTTGTCCTCTTGGAAAACATACATAAAGTGCCTGTGGGCACATTAAAGAACCCATGACAGTATAATGTCAAAAAGACAGGGCAAAAATTGCTAAGCAAATCTACCCATTCATGCTGAAGACTGATATGCATGGGCTGAAAGAAGCAGGTATTGTGGCTTTGCAGTCAACTAGCGACACAATGTATCCACACACACTTATCTGGTGAACTCTAAGAAGAAATATGAAAGTTAATCATGGACAACAGGAATAAAAGGACTACATGTTTTCTTGACATATTGAAGTGAAACAATTTGATCCTATCAGTTTCAAAGAGAGAAGACAACTTGGCATCACGATATGATAGTCCAAGAGAGAAATTGATAAACATGGCCAGGGTGTGAAGATCCGTGATTGACTACCACTCATAACAAATAATGATGATAAGATGAAAAAAAATACACATTAAGAAAAATATTATTTGAGAGCAGATACATGACATTTTATAATATAACGAAGAATAGAGTACAAAAGCAATAATCAGCACTAAAATTTGTCACTAGTGTAATGACTACCACAAGCATATGTGGCTTAACATTGTTAAAGAAATATAAAATAATTTTCATACTTTATATTAACACTGTCTTTCTAGCTTGTAACATGTCAGTTATACTATCAGATAGTATATTTTGCATATTATAAAATAAACCCTTGACGCTGAAAGGCAAATGAGGAAGGAAAGAAGAAGATAAAATAAACAAGACTTTGGCATGTTTTTGCTTATCTTCTTCTTTCAGGTAAATAATAATATTACTCTCTTGATTGCTAACATTTTTTCACTCTTTTTTTCTTGTAAAAAGTGTCTGTTTTATTGTCTTCTGTATTTGCCCAGTAACTACACTTGTTCATCATGCACTCTTATGGGGATATTAAATAGCATTGTTGCGATTTAAAGCAAGCTACACCTTCTGACTTAGTACAGTATTTTGGGGTGCCTGATCTGACTTCGATCCCTACTCATTTTGCCAGACTGTTTAGTCCATTTTCAGGCCCTGCTTGGGGAGGTGGTGAAGTACAATCTTGATAAGTTCTAATTTACCAATATGAACAATTGACTGCTTTAGGTTAGGATACTGTTAGAAGTCATGTTTCTGCACCATACAGGAATATTGAGAAGATGTAGTAGCTCATTTTGCTATTCTTAGCTTCAGCTGTACTGTTATTTGTTTTGTTGTTAGTATATTTTTCATGGCATTAAATTTACTTTTTGCAATACCTATTCTTTTGTTTATTTCAATTTTACATTTTCTATCATTGGTTATAGTATGTCCCAGGTAGTTGTAGCTCTAAACTGTCTCCAGATGTATTCTTTCAACTGTGATATTTACTTGTAGGTCTTGAGAATTTTCTTTCATTTTTCTGTGCAGTAACAATACAAAGTATATTACCTCAGTTTATGTAGACTAAATAGCTGTCAACAAGCTGACCTTTTGGTGTTAAATGATGCTGCTGCCATGTACATTTGTCTTTAAGAATATTTGATAAGTAGGTTCTTATTATTTCACACCATAATTAATGTGGATTACACTTTACAAATTTGTTTAAGACATCTCAGACATAAAGACATTAAACAAACAGGTGCAACTACAGCTGTACAATTCCTACTTAATTTTCAACGTATGGTTGTGAAAGCAGGGGCATAATAGAGAAACTTGATACCTCTGAAAACGAATGTTTACAAAGACTAAACAACAGTTGGAAAGTTTTCAAATCAAATGATACCATGAGTTGAGATGCCAACCAAAGATTTGTCTCAGAGTTTATAAGGAAAAGATGGGCTTAATTCAGATGTATATTCAGAATGAGCAAAAATAGAATCCCTCTCCAGACACTGTTTTGGGCACTAGATGGTAGTAAGAAAAAAGAAATACAGACCAAAGCTCTATGTAGAATCTATAAAGTCAGTCATGGGCTTCAAAAATAAAAATACACAAGATCTGATGGATCTAGCAGTAAATGTTTCAGATGGAGAGCACTAATTTCAACTCTGTCATGTCTGGTATGAAGGAAATATGATGATCTCAGACATAGTTATTATTTGCAATTAGAAAATTGTTTTAAAATATACTGTTCTGTGCATTATAACTGATAGTAATGCTGCGAGAAATGGGTAAGTATAAAAAAAAAATTAAGAGGAATTTTTAGTTGATTTCAAACTAGGTGTATTTTCTCTAAAATTGCTATTTTTATATTAAAGAAAACTTGAAGCTTATCCTTTTCCATCTACTGTTAACAGCGGAATAGTGGCTGATATTCAGTTTAGGTTTAAAGAAAGAGTTAAATATTATAATCTTCTGATATGAACAGAGATTCTTTACATAAGAACATCCACAAGCATAAATTATACACTAATGAAGCTTAATAAGTTTATTAACAATTTGTTAGATTTCAGATTAATTTTTAATACACATTTTAATATCAATATTCAAAGTCCAGTAAATTAAGTCTAAACAAATATAACAATTATTTAGACATTTGTAGTTATGTCTTGTTATATATCTTGGTTGTACTAAGTACAGGAAAAGTGTCAACAATAATAAATAATAGAGGCAGAATTGTTGCTTATATGTCTTATGTAAGTTTCTGTTATTCCTGAGCAATCTACCTTCGGGGTTGTCGATAAAGAGGATTGACTTTGAAAAGCTCACTAGCTGTTTTGAGTGTTTTGAAACCTAACACCATCATCATGAAGTACCGGGCCTGCTGGTGTAGGTAATCATATCTCTCCACAACTTTCGATCTCTGCAGCTATTTATCATTTCTGTTGTTGACCTTCTGCCCAGCCATTCTCTTAAGCTGTCTGTTATTTTTTCTCTTTGCTCCCCTCTATCTCTTCGTCCCTCAGTTTTTCCAGTTGTTACAATATATTCCAGTTGTTCTCTTCTCATTACATGGCCAAAAAATTATGATTGCTTCTTCCTAATATTGGAAATTAGCTCTCTTTTTGCTTTGACCTCTCTCAGAACATCTTCATTACTCTTCTTAGCTGCCCATGGTACTCTCAACATTCTTCTGTAAAACCACATTTCTACAGACTCTAGTGATTTTCTTGTCTGTTGTCCTATTGTCCATGATTCGCATCCATATGTTAAGACTGGCTCTACATAACATTTATAAACTCTTTTTCTTGTTTATATTGTCAAAAATGGATTGCATAGTATCTTCCTCATTTTTTGGAAAGCTGCTTTTGCTTGAGCCATTCTGCATCTCACTTCTTTTGTACATCTTCCGTCTGAGGTTAACAAAGTTCCCAAATATTTAAATTCATTTACCTATTTTAATATTGTTCCCCTTGTCTTTATTTTGCACTGAGGTGATGTATTTTTCTTTGTTGTTACTATTACCTCTGTCTTTTTGCTATTAAGGCTGAGTCCTTTATTTTTGCTTTCCTTCACTTTCCTTCACTATAATGTCCAACATTTCTTGTAACTAATTTTCACTCTTTGCGATTAAGATTGTGTCATCAGCATACCTTAGATTATTTATGTTATGGCCTCCAATTGTTATTCCAGGCATGTCCCTTATGGATCTTCAAATAATCTCACAATACATATTAAACAAATCTGGTGACAGCACACAACCCTAACACCTGTTTTATTTGTTGAAACATTCCCAATTGGTTTCCAGTTCTTATGGCCGCTGTTTGTTGCCAGTACATGTTCTTTATTATTCTTAGATATTTGGTGTTTACGTTTATGCTTTCTAAAATTTTGATTATTTCTTGGTGCTTAACTTTATCAAATGCCTTGGTGTAATCTTTGAAACATAGGTATAGATCTGTTTTCACCTCTATGGCTCTTTCTACTAAAGATCTTATGATATAAATGGCATTGCTTGTTCCTTTATCTCTAACAAAACCACACTGTTCATTGCTAATTTCTGGACTGATTTTGTTTCGCACTCTTTATGATGATTCTTAGTAATATCTTAGTCATATGACTCATAAGGCTTATTGTGCGATGATCATAGCATTTAATCACACCCGATTTCTTTTGTAGGACTATGAGTATTGATTTGAGCATGTCATCTGGTATATATATCCGCTGTTGTAGATATCATTCAATATTTTTGTTATTATTTCTATTCCAAAATTATCCATGGTTTCAATCTCTTCTTTAGTTATATTATCTGGTCCAGGAGCTTTGCCTGCTTTCATATTGCGTAAGGCGTCTTCCACTTCTTCTCTGAGTCGTGGCGATTCATGATTGCACAAAGAAGTTACGATGGTGGTTTTCTGTGGCCTTCCGTTGGTTTGTTTACTGTTGGCTCCGCTAGCCTTTGACTAAAAAGTCTCACCCACAAGGCAGTGGGGTTGTTTTACTTCGGGGTACCCTCCCTTAGCCTTTTACTCTCCCGAGCTTACCTGCAAGGCAGCAGGGCAGCCACAGGTTGTACTGTTTACTGCATACAGTAGCAGGTAAAATTACCTGACCTGACCAACAAACCTAACACCATTGAGTCATATTTCTATTTTGTCGGCCACAAATGGGCTTTTATTAAGTCACTAAATTACTGCATTAAGAGTATATTTTAAAATATTTTTTTTTTCAATCTTATGTTTTTATTAGTGTGGCTTTCTCCTATATGTAAACTTGTGGGTACTTGAGACTCATTCCACCATTTCAGGAGATCATCTTTATCTGCAGAATCTTTAATTATTGTTCAAACTTACCACCTTCCTCTTCTGCTTCTTCAATTAGATCATGAGTGTCCCGATTTTATGAAATGAGGGCAGTGCTAAATTGCTAATTAAGGAGTGTGTGGGCTAGCTTGATTATTAGAAAATGATCTGCTTGCAAAATCTGTAAAAAAAACTACTACCAGAATGATATATGTTATCATCATTAGAATCTTCATCACATCTTTTCATTTGTTTATGTTTTTTTTTCATCTAATTATTTCATTTCTATATTCTCCATAAAAAATATATGGTACCTGGCACACCTTTGGAAAATTAGTGTTAGTGCCCATGTTTTCTTTTTCTCCTTGACAATCGGTACATGTTTGGGCGATGCTGTCAGTATCAGACCATCCTACTTTCCCAGAGAATATCTTCGGTACTTGTTTTAAGAGGCTGAGTGAACCCTTATGTCATTGGTCAGAAGAAACAAAATTTAGCTACTTTTGGGAATTGAATGAAGATCCATCTGGTCAGTATACAAGTGCACTAACTACTTTGCCATAGCTGTTTTGTATCTCCTATTTTCCCGTTTTATTTGTTTCTCTCTTCTTCTAGGTTTTTATTTATTAATTAAAACTGTCCAAAACTAACTTGGACATGGTAAAGCATACTGAACATCTCATATCTTTGTGTATGCATGTCTGTGTTGGTCACCTCTAGTGACGCGGGCAGATGGTGATCGTAAACCTGCGAGGGCCGACCATCTAAGGGCAGAATCCCCTACAAAAAAGACAATCTGCTGCCTTGCAGGAAGATTGGGGACAATCAAAGGCTAAGGAAAGCAAACCTGAATAAAATGCTGGCTGAAATCGGAAGCACTGGGCCATAGGCGCAGAACACAGTGCAACATTTTAACAGGTATTCAATCAGGGTGGATCTAACAGACTCTAATTATGATGTTCTGTCTGTGGGGTCGATCAATTCACTTAAACTGACATCTGTCTTCAAGTGAGAGTCTGGAATCCTACTCTGAATGAGTCTTGATCGCAGAGAGAGAGATCCTGAATAGTTTGCAAAATTAGTAATCAAATGTGCACAAATTGGTAAAATATACAGTTTTCTATCTATCTATCTATTGTCCTTTTGAACCGAAGATGGTACATAGGGCAGAACCACAATCTCAAAAACAGAAACCTTGTGTGTCAAAATGGCACATATTGCAGAGATCACTGCTTCTAAAATCTATGGCTCTGTTTCCATAACAATACTTTTTACAATGATAGCTTGTCAAGCCATCGATCAACCTCCTTAGTCACCTCTTACGACATGCTTGAAAGGACACAGTGTCACTATTCTTTACTCATAATGAGGCCCCAGTAACACACGGGATACAGTTTTACAGAGATGGGAAACAAATTTGATTTTAAAAAAGTCATTTCTGTTTCATGGGTATTTAAAACTGTAAGAGAAGCATATGAATATTATGAAAACATGTATGAAACATTGGTCTTTCATATTCAAAGAAATCATCCTATTTGATCTCTGAAAGGAAAAGAGTGGTTTTTTTTAATTTTACCCAACCCCTTCTGCACTTGGGGAAAAACATGTTTAGGTCCAATTTCTCTAACCACCTCAGAAGCCTTGCTAGAATCGTCATCTATAAGACTGTGCTCTTGCTGCTCTTGACTTTAAAAGAAATTATAATTAGGTAGCAGACAAAGGCAAATATTTGTGTGTGTATTATTTAAGTTTTATTTTGAGTAACACGGAGATGGAGGTTAGATATTGCTGCAAATTATTATGAACAAAACCAGTCATGTTGAAGTAATGAGATTCTTATCTGATGTTAAGTTAAAAGTAAAATAAAGAGAAGAAAATTAGAAAAAGTTTTGGTTGCAGCTTTACAGCGAAAAAGGATGATACAAAAACATTATGTTGCAGCAGTTGAGTAACATTTTTGTGCTATCTTCTATATCACCATGAAGTTGTAATTTTACGTTTAACTCCAGTTTTGCAAGCTTTACCACAGCTACACATGCAATATTTATATCTGACTTTTTCATGAGAATAGACAAAAAAATTCCATTGAAAGCAAATTTAACAAATATATCCAAATTTTAAAATGAAACTCAATGTGATTTAATGATTTAGCAATAACATTGCAAAAGTATTGTAATTTCTTTTCACATTTAGTTGATTCCTGCTTTCAATGCTTTGAGGCAGAAAATGCCTGAACATATTATTTTATTTTGAATGATTTGACATGTTAAAAATATACTCTGCTACAGCTGTATGAAGTTTGTATAATTATTTATCAAAATTTCTGCATAATAGTTTCTGGCGCTTTTGCTACTTTTCAAGCTCTTATGTTTCATATTTATTGCAGCACCTTAGTATTTGCTATAATTCTGATCAAGTCTAACATTGTCAATAATCTTGACATGAAATATGCCCTGTAATGGAGGTATTAAAAATGGGTTTGGTAAAGTCCAACATAAATGGGCTTCATTAAATGACAGAATGCTCCATAGTAATTTGTACACAAATTGCTATGAAGAAAAAATACTAGAATTTGTTTTTGAACTATATTGGTGTATAAACAATTTAGATAACTGAAAAAAAAATGTCTTAATTTGAGATGAAATCCTACGGAGGATTCCTTCACATATTTTTGTTTATAATAAAAAAAACAACTAAAGTATCTTAAGATAACTAAAAATAAATTTAAACTGGCTAGTGTAGATAATTAAGTTTAAAAAAATGTATTTTGTCCATATCAAATACTGTAAGAGACTTTGGAGATAAAAAGGAAAGTATAGTTACTGAAAGGTAAAGAGAAAGGAATGATATAAAAAATGAAAAGTCTAAGGCCTCAGTGAGTCTGTACTGACAGCATCAAAGAGGCAGGCAATATAGACACGAAATATTCATTCTGGCTGTTATAAAGGCTGACATCCTAGACTGGATGATCTTCTTAATGGTGATCAAGGCAAAGAAATGCAAATTAATGCATTAAAATGTGAAGCTGCAGTGAAGCTGAATGTGAGGGAGAAGAGGAGTAGAGCCCTTGTTTGTGAAACAGAATGTTGAGGGCAAAAAGGCAAGAACAGGGTGAAAAGGTTATATTGAATGTCCTGTAAATAAAAAAAAGTGTGAGAATGATATGTTTCAAGTGTGTATGTTTATTATAGACATCATATTTTGAAATGCATGAGTGAGTGGCAGGGTGATTAGATTATGACACTATCTCACATGAGGATGCAAATTTGAGTTCTTGTTTGGTCAGTTCTTTTGTTTTCCTCCTTACAGTAATAAAGTGTTAACCAGCATACTGAGTAGTAAAAGCACTAGCAAGTTCTGAATTTTTTTTTCTCAGCTCAGATTGTACAGAGCCAGAAAAATGCTGTAATGGAAGCTTATTATATATTGAAAGTAATGTCTGATGGAGTAATCATCCTATATACCAGTAATTTGTAAATTGTATTATGAATTATTCTTTCTAGCAGTCTTTGAGATTCAGTGAAGTTCCAGAATTTAACTTTTGAATTTTCGTTGATGAGTTTCATTCATCACAGTGAAGTTTGTATTGATGGAGAGCATTTTTTCTCCAAAGTTGTATTTTAATTACATTAATTTTGAATAATTATACATTTATTAAACACACACCTTGTACTAAACAAAATAATCCTCTTTATCATGTTAACTTCTGATGAAGAAGTAATACACAAGCTTAAAGTTAGTTATCTTGACACAAATGAAGTACATTTTAGAGGCAGACAACAAAGAGGAGTAATCTTTGAGCAAACATACAAGAGGAAGTTATCTAAATTGACTTTACTTAAAATGGTTTAATTTGTAGTTCATGATTTCAAGTTGGTTGTGATTTATATTTTAAAGTGGCATGTTAAAGTCTGCAGAAATATACAGTTGAAGGAAAAAAATCAAGATTATAAGTTATATGCTGTGTATGTTTGCTCATGTACATTTTCTTTTCTCGTATTCTTTGAAGGTTAGGTGCTTAATAGAGTATTAAACATTCTTTGTTTGGTTTTCATTGCTATGCTATTGACATTGTTTGCTGTTTGAGATTGAACTTTAATTTTGTCTAGCATTAGCATTTTTGTTGACATTTAAAAAGAAAAAGATTTTATTTAGAAAGTGTCACTTGGTCTTATTGAAGTCTACTTTGATTTGAAAAAAAAAATCACTTATAAAATCAAAGTTAATCAGTAAAAGTAAAGAGCCCTGAAACACCAAGTGGCATATAAGGAATATGGTGTTAGTGACCATAATTTTTACAGACCTTTGACACATGATTTTTGGGGTAATGTGGTCAGTATTACACCCGTGCCGCTTTACTTTCCCAGAAAAAAATCAGATACCCATTTAAAGCTAGGTGAACCTGGAAGGCTTTGGTCAGGTTTGAACCAGACATCTCGTCCTTTGTAGTCCAATTCACTAACCACTGAGCTATCACAGCTGCCAAAGTTAATCATTACTACTTACTGAATTCTGAATTTGTTTTCTGTAAGGTTGTGATTGGTATTATGAAGTATAATAAATTAGAGTTGGTTTATGCTTTTTTGTTGCTACTCATTAGATCATTATATTCATTAAACTGAATGACAAGTAAACATATTTTAAGTGTCACAGCAATGGAATTTTCATAACACGTCAATGACACTCTTACTCTTCTGCTGCCTATTTTTTTAAGCTTTATTATTATATAATAAACATGAAATGATATTTATTAATCATGTCTGTTATTTTAAATTTGTTGACCTATTTTGTTGTTGGTAGTAATGCTATCAAAGACATGTATGATGGTTACACATGTGCAGTTCGAACAGAGGAAGGACTGAGCGAATGTTTCCCAATAGAAACTGGGGTTAAACAAGGATGTATTTTATCGCCCTTGTTATTTGGAATTGTTATGGACTTCATAATGAAGAAATGCTGCACTGGTAATAAAGGCATCGAATGGATACAAGGAGACCATTTGGAGGACCTCGACTTTGCTGATGACATAGTTCTCATCAGCAGTCAGATAAAAACGATGCAGGAAAACACAAATGAACTATCATCAATAGCCAGCAAAATTGGGCTTGAGGTCAATCATGAAAAGACTAAAGTCATGAAAAGTTTAATTCCAACAAGTGACAAAATATACATGGAAAACAAACCAGTAGAAGAGATCGATCACTTTATCTATCTTGGAAGTCACATTGATCGAGAAGGGGATACGAGCAAAGAAATTAGAATCAGACTGGCTAAAGCAGCAATGTCTTTCAGAAGCCTTGAAAAGTTGTGGAAATCAAAACTCATTAGCACAAACACAAAACTTAGGCTATTCAAATCAAATGTACTATCAACCCTTACGTATGCGTGTGAAAGCTGGAAAACAACAAGAGATATAGAAACAAAGTTGAACGCATTCGAAAATAAATGTCTAAGGAAAATACTTGGTATAGAATGGAACGAATTCAAAACAAACGAGGAAATTAGAGAAATCGCCAATCAACCACTAATATCTTCAGTAATAAAGAAAAGACGATGGTCATACGTTGGACATGTGATGAGAAGAGATAATAATCGAATAGCAAAGCAAGCCCTCATATGGGAAACAACAGGTAAAAGAAAAAGAGGAAGACCCAGGGAGACACTGAGAAGAACATTGATGAGAGAGGCAAGAGCAGCAGGAATCGGCTCCCTCAATGAGATAGAACTGCTTGCACAGAACAGAGACAGATGGCGAGATTTGATAAAATATCTTTAAAAGAAAACTGCTAGAACAAAAATTCATATAGGAGAAGGTGTATCTTGGTCTACGCCCTATGGGCCGGTTACGGCTCGAAAGGTCAATAGATAGATAGTAATGCCTATTCATTGTAAGAACTTCAGAAGAAGCTGAAAAGTAAATGATGAAATATCAAAATGAATATTTAAAATTCAGTTTGTGATTTTCTACCTTTTCCTTTGTGCAGCCAAGGATATAGCAAGTCCTCTTTTGGGAATTTTAATTGATTATGACTTAAAAGCTACACATTTATTGTAATTTCTGCTTATTTCAGTTTAATTGATGAATTTTTATCATGTTCAGTTATAAATATTCACAATTGAAATGTTAATTACACCTCTTTGTTTGTGTATGAATTGTAAGTAACTTTTATCATTTATTGATATTTGTAAACTATTTCAGTTTGTTTCAATTTCATTTTTTTATATGCCAGTTTCATAAGTTAAGAAATGAACATTGCTCTTGATTGTAACTCTGACTACAGCATCACATTTTGGTGCTAAAGTTATATAATGTACAATGTTTTGATCAGTTAATTTAATTGTACTAGAAATAATAATTATGTTAATATAACATGCCAGAATTTGTGAAATGATATTAAGTTGATCTACGTACTTAATTTAAATATATTTTTGTAAGATAAAGGTAAAGTACGACCTGAATCGGCACCTTAGCATGCAAGTTTTCACCCATATTTACTCGACCGCCTATCCAGAAGTGTTCAGAGACTTCTGAATAGTGTCTCTTCAAGTATCGAAACTTACGATGCGAGGTGGCATTCCTCACCTACTCTAGTACCCATTTCTGCCAGCGGCTGGGTCGATCGCTGGTGTATTCCCCCACCACCACCACGAGTACAACTCACACTGCTTCCAGCAGGAATCGAACGTCATTAGCCTAGTCAGGTGATTTTCCCAACTAGGCTGTTGAGACCCTTTGGATATGGTGTTCTCACAAAATTTGCTGAAGGCTCGTTGTGTTGTGTTTTGATATTTCTGCCTTGTCACATGGCCAGATCATTTAACCTGTTGTTTCCTTATATATTCTATGGCTATGCCTAGCATTTTTCTCAGTTCTTCATTTCTGATCTTACCTCTCATACTGTTTCCTGTAACACATTTCATCTCGGTAGAGGTTATTTTTCTTATTGTTCTTGCATCTATGGTCCGGGTCTGGCATTGGTAGCAGAACGTTGGGATGAAGATTGTATTGTATAGTGCTCATTTTGCCTCTAGAGTTATTTCCTTGTTGGACAATAGTGATGACAACTGTCCAATGATTTGGCTAGCTTTGATGCATCTTGAGTCTATCTCTGCTGTTTGTGAATTATCATTGTCATTAAACTTCCTAGGTATTTGAATTCCTCTACTTGTTTTAGTTGCCTGCCTTCTATAGTTATGTTGATGTTCTGTTTATTTTTGGCGACATTCATGACTTCTGTTTTGTTGATGTTGATTTTCATGTTGTATTTTGTGTCTGTGCCTTTCAGTTTATTTAAGTATTTTTGTAGGTCTTCTATTTTTCCATGTATTAGTGCCCGATCTATCTGCAAATAAAAGCTTGTTGATCTCCTCTGTCTCTGATGGGTTGGTTAACTTGCATATATAGTCCATGTATGTAATAAACAGTAGGGGGGTTAGTATGCACCCCTGTCTTATGCCTGATCTAACTTTGAAGTGGTCTGTGCAGCTGCTGTTGATGTAGGGACTTTTAATTAGTTTGGTTAGATGTTGGCTTACTCTGTATGATGTTAGTAACTCCCACAGTTGTTCTCTGTTTACTCTGTCGAATGCTTTTCCTGGTTAGTGAAAGCTATGTATAAATTTTGATTGTGTTCTGTCGTTTTTTCTGCAAGCTGTTCTAATGTGAATAGAGCATCAGTACATCCTCTGTTTTTTTCAATCCCCATTTGAGAATCGCTTAACTGTAGTTCTATTATTGGTCTCAGCCTTTTTCCCATGATTTTGGCATACAGCTTTCCTACATGGCTGAGAAGAGATATACCTCTATATTGCTTGCAGTCTCTTTTGCTACCTTTCTTTTTCCATATTGGTACGATGATTGCCTGTTGCCAGTCTTCTGGGTTTTGTTGTTGGTGCCATACTGCATTAAATATTTTGTGGAGCCATGTCACTCTTGTTTCTCCTGCTGCTACTATTATTTCTATCGGCATGTTATCTATCCCGGTGCTTTATTTCTTGGTGTATATTTGATTACTTCTTCGATTTCCTTTTTCATGATGTTGGGTTCAGTATTTGTGAGTTCTAACATGGTTTTTGTCTTATTGGTAGTTGCTTTTGGATGTTGTATAATAGTTGAATTTGAAAATAGCTTTGGTTTATGGTCATTAAAATATTTATTTACTCCTTATTGCTTCCTTTGACACATATATAAAATAGAACTGATAACATGAGATTTTTTGGGTGGTGTAGGGGTGGGGATGATGATAGAAGATGAGTTTATTAAAATCTAAAAAAAGATTTGTATCCTTTGAGGGCCAAGATGTCCACCAACACTTGGACTGAGGGCAGTCAGTTATTCGTAGCTGACTATATGCATCAGGATCTGCAAACAACAGAGCTTATCTGCCCTGCTCTAGCCCTACTCTTCTTCTCAGTTATACCACTGGAAATAGATTTAACACTCTTGCCAAGCAAATAAGGATTGAAGAGTGAGGTCAACCCAGTACCTACAAATGCTATTCCAAAGGTGGGTGCTCTGGGCTGTTAGGTGCAGATGTTGTTGCTTACCATAAACTAACAACACCATATACCTGTGCCAACTTGGCATCCTTTTAAGGGCAGATGATGAAGAAAAGGAATTATCTGACAAAATCACTAGGTATCCACTGTTCAGATGTGCTTTACAGTTAACTAGACCATGGCACTATTATTATGATGTAGTTTAGCTAAACTAGTTGAACATTGTCTATTAATGATGTTAAACCTCAGTCTGTCTTTCGGCAGACATTGAATGTCTCTGTTGTAGTAATATAGTCAATATCTTTAATAGAATGGAAGTGTAATTATAGAGATGTGCTGATACTCCTATATGATACAGCTACCTCATAGTGCAAAAAAAGTGAGCTAGAAATTAACTTATGAATGAATAATCTTTTTGCATGTTTTTTGCATTATTTTTAATTCACCAATATTGGAATGAGTTAATGAAACCAATTGATAATATTATAGAGCCATGATGTTTGTGGAGATGAGTTATGAAACCAGTTGATAGTTTTATAGAGCCATGATGTTTGTGGAGATGAGTTATGAAACCAGTTGATAGTTTTATAGAGCCATGATGTTTGTGGAGATGAGTTATGAAACCAGTTGATAGTTTTATAGAGATATGATGTTGTGGAGATGAGTTATGAAACCAGTTGATAGTTTTATAGAGCTATGATGTTTGTGGAGATGAGTTATGAAATCAGTTGATAATTTTATAGAGCCATGTTGTTTGTGGAGATTAGTTATGAAACCATTTGATAGTTTTATAGAGCCATGTTGTTTGTGGAGATTAGTAATAAAACCAGTTGATAATTTTATAGAGCCATGATGTTTGTGGAGATTAGTTATGAAACCAGTTGATAGTTTTATAGAGCCATGATGTTTGTGGAGATTAGTTATGAAACCAGTTGATAGTTTTATAGAGCCATGATGTTTGTTGAGATTAGTTATGAAAGCAAAGGAATTTGTGGAGCAGTGTTAACAATGAAGATTAGTTTAGTGTACCAGGGATATGATTGAGTTTATGATACCACCAAGTTATGGTAAAGGTAAAAATAGTTTGATAGCTCTAGTTTGATGAAAAACAAATATCACTAAAATGTTATAGTCTTTTCTGTATGTTTTGTAGTATAAACCTTTGTTGCTTGTGTGTACAGAACAATTAGATTAATGGCAACATTTGTTTTTCTTTATACAGAAAATTGTAGTTAATATGCTTACTAAAATAGGCCATAAACAATATTATACATAGTACAGAGATTCAGCACTTGAATGGAAAAAAAAACCCATCTTCATCTTTCCTTCCTCATCTGCCTTTCAGCGTCGAGGGGAAATATAATTTGCGGTCTTTTGCACTTCTGTTCGCCTCTGCTGCTGTTGTGTTTCCTAGTGCTTCTAATATTCCATCGAATCTTTTTCGTGGTCGACCCTTGGGTCTGGTGTTCTCACAATGTTTGTTGAAAGCTCGTTGTGTTGTGTTTTGTTCTTTCTGCCTTGTCATGTGGCCAAACCATTTTATCTGTTGTTTCCTTATATATTTTATGGCGGGGGCTATTCCTAGCTTTTTTCTCAGTTCTTCATTTCTGATCTTATCTCTCAGACGTTTCCTGTCATTCGTCTAACACATTTAATCTCTGTAGAGGTTATTTTTCTTATTGTTCTTGCATCTAGGGTCCAGGTTTGGCATTGGTAGCGTTGGGATGAAGATTGTATTGTATAGTGCTCGTTTTGCCTCCAGAGTTATTTCCTTGTTGGACAAAAGTGGTGATAACTGTCCGATGATTTGACAAGCTTTGCTGCATCTTGATTCTATCTCTGCCGTTTGAGAATTATCGTTTGTCATTAGACTTCCTAGGTATTTGAATTCCTCTACTTGTTTTAGTTGTCTATCTTCTATCGTTATGTTGATGTCCTGTTAATTTTTGGCGACGTTCATGACTTCTGTTTTGTTGATGTTGATTTTCGTGTTGTATTTTGTGCCTGAGATGTTGAGTTTGTTTAAGTGTTCTTGTAGGTCTTCTATTGTTTCATGTATTAGTGCCTGATCATCTGCAAATAGAAGCTTGTTGATCTCCTCTGTCTCTGATGGGTTGGCTAGCTTGCATATATGGTCCATGTATGTAATAAACAGTAGGGGGGATAGTACACACCCCTGTCTTACGCCTGATCTAAAAAACCACCAATTTAAAAAATGTAATAGTCAAACTGGACTTAAAATCGCGCCCTGTAGCAACAGCTGGTAAACAAATAGTACCTACCGTTAGATGTATGTAGATACTACTAATGATAACTCTTGGTGATACTATATGAGACACCTGAGAAAGACATTATATTACACAACCTGCTGCAATACACACAAAAATACAGACATTAATATAAAAATATACAATTTATTATGCAGCGAAGTGTAGTCACTCAAGTGTTTATTTTTTCAGAGTCTGAACACCATGTTATTATAATATTTACTAACAGTTGTAATTGTACCATTATAACTTCTTTAGGACTCTGTCATCATGTCTCAGTCTTTCTCAACCAATCGTCTCTTTCTTTTTGTTACAGATAGTGCACATTCGTCTTTTTTCCAGCCTTTAGACACACCACGCCCCCATCATCGTCACCACAATGTACCGCATAAAACCTATCTCTCTGAGCCTGCAGCTAGACATTCCAGCAACAAACAAGAGCAATCTTACACTGTGTTTGACCCAATTAGCCACATGTACAAATGCCCCACATGTGGCAAGGAGTACAAAACCTCAACTGGAGCTCGACTCCACTACAAGATTAAGCACTTTGGGGCATTTGACCACTACTGTCAGGCCTGTGGGAAAGGCTTCCAACAAAAATCTCATCTCAAGGCTCACATGTCCTTGCACATGCAGCAGAAGGATTTTGAATGCAGTATTTGTGGCTCACAATATGCTCATAAGACCTCCCTCACTGCTCATCAAAAGATGGCCCATGGGATCTCACTTTAAAGTGTTTTAGTTCTTTATTTGAAGTCTTCGTGTAAATAATATTATTATATTATAGTTACAGACTTCTTAAATTATATGTGTGCATATGTGCATTACATTCAGACAATGACTGACGGAATCCTCTCATAGTCTTCTTTATCTGTCTTTAAAAAGTGGTTGTAGATATGTTGGTTGTATTGTCATTTTTTGTTGTATTTGAGCCTTACTGAACTGTTAATTCTGGGAAATTGTTGAAAGGTTGAGTGGGAACTGGATGGTCCAGGTTCATTTATCCTGGTGTGGTGGAATAAAGGGAATTAGATAGCTCTGGTTCATTTATCATCTATCTATTGACCTTTCGAGCCGTAGCCGGCCCATAGGGCATAGACCTAGATACTCTTTCTCTTATCTAAATTTTTATTTTAGCAGTTTTCAATCCTTGTTAAAATATTTTATCAAATCTCGCCATTTGTCTCTGTTCTGTGCAAGCAACTCTATCTCATTTAGGGAGTTGATTCCTGCTGCTCTTGCCTCTCTGATCAATGTTCTTCTCAGTGTCTCTCTGGGTCGGCCTCTTTTCCTCTTACCTGTTGTTTCCCACATGAGGGCTTGCTTTGTTATTCAATTATTATCTCTCCTCATCACACATCCAACATATGACCATCGTCTTTTCTTGATTACTGAAGATATTAGTGGTTGATTGGCAATTTTTCTAATTTCTTCTTTTGTTTTGAATTCATTCCACACTATACTAAGTACTTTCCTTAGACATCTATTTTTTAATGCGTTCAACATGCAGCTATGTCTGTCATCATTATGCCTACTCCTTCGCAGTGTTTTCCATCTTCCCTTCCTGAAAAAAAACTACTATTTTATTATCAACAGATTTCCTACCTGTTCCTAGCCAGCTCATTTCGCTTAATCCTAATATATCTAGGTCGTATCTATCCATCTCGCTCGCAACTTGTGCTTGTTACATCGGCGCGGCCATTGTTCGTACATTCCAGAATCCTATTTTTGTTATTGTTTTAGGGCCGAAAATACTATCACTATTATCTACTGCTAATTTACACATTCTCTATCAGGTCTACGTTTCATTAACAAAAGCGTTTTTACGATAGCGGCTTGTTAGACCTCTGATAACGGTTCTGTACCAAGCAGGAGAAAACATTTATCATGGTGTGGTGGAATAATGGGAACTGGATAGTTCTGATTCTTTTATCCGGGCGCATGTAGTCAGCGAACAAGCATGTAAACAAACGAGGAAATTAGAGAAATCTCCAATCAACCACTAATATCTTCAGTAATCAAGAAAAGATGATGGTCATATGTTGGACATGTGATTAGAAGAGATAATAACCGAATAGGAAAGCAAGCCCTCATATGGGAAACAACAGGTAAGAGGAAAAGAGGAAGATCCAGAGAGACACTGAGAAGAACATTGATGAGAGAGGCAAGAGCAGCAGGATTCGGCTCCCTCAATGAGATAGAGCTGCTTGCACAGAACAGAGACAAATTGCGAGATTTGATAAAATATCTTTAAAAGAATTGAAAACTGCTAGAACAAAAATTCAGATAAGAGAAGGAGTTTCTTGGTCTACGCCCTATGGGCCGGCTACGGCTCGAAAGGTCAATAGTATGTAGTCAGCTATGAGTCACTTACTGATCTCAGCCCTGGTGTTGACAGGCAAATTGAGTGATGCGTTGTGACTTGTAAGATTTTTCAATAAAATAATGGGAGTCGCTGTTGGTTGAAATATGTGAACATATTTAGCAAGGGAAGTGGTGTGATAGAACACAGTTATAAATCTATCATTGTTAATGTGAATAAATATGGCAATCATAAATGTGATTATTTTATATAATTTTTTAAATATACAGATTGTAGATGTAAAATGTATGTGTATAGTGGGCTGAAGATAACAAACATTAGCTGCTGCTTGAGTTCAACAGTAGGAAAAATATTAATGAGGAAGGAGCCAATAATTAACAAAAATCATAGTAACTTTTAGCATAATGTCAGGTCCTTAACTGCTATGAAGAGCCGCTGCTATTTGCTGTTTAAGTTTATTGGCACAGGTTATCATGTGGCATGCCCACTACACATAGATGTAGAGAATATATGTATGAGACATTGTGAATTGTGGAAGGTAGCTAAAGTTTTAGGTAAAACAACAGAGTATCTATTCTGCAGCAGAAACCTAGATTTGATACATTGAATATCGAAATTGCTGAGCAATTAGTCCTTTATTTTTCTGTGATTTCATTACATTAATGGGGAATGACTATAGCTTAAACTTAATAGAATGTGTCATATAATCATGTAATACAAATATTGGCCATACAGAATCTCTTATGTGGCTTTATAATAAACATTAATGGGGAGGGCACAAGACTTTGACAACGAGTCCACATCACTTCTTTGGATGAAAGAGATGGAAGTAAAGATGGGTACAGCCAGAAACAAGAGGCTTAGTGGGCACATAAGAGGACTTATAAACCAGCACAGCGTGGAGACGTCAGTCGCTGGATGCTGAGGGACACGCTGAGGAGGGGATCTGTGGACATGTTCTAAGTGCAATGATGATAACCCACAAATAACTAAATCACGAACTTACTATGCTTCAGTAACTCTTAACACAAGTAGTAAGAGCTCAGTCTATCCATCTCTCTTCTCAGATTTTGTTTAAAATTGAAAAATAGGGGTAGGGGTGTATATAATAAGACAATAATGTTAAAGTAAATGCAAGTATAAAGAATAGTACAAACTTATCAACCACTTCTTTTTTTTATGTGAGATATCTCTGGAATAACAAAAATTGTTATTATGACTCCTAAAGATATAATGCACACAGCGTAACAAATTTCCACTTTTCCATGTAGATCAGCTTGTGTGTCCCTATCATACCTAGAACTATACCAATGATAGCAGTACATAAAAAATTAGAGTGGTCAAAGAGCTTAGTCAGACTAAACTAGACATAAATATGTTGAAATTAAATGCACTGAGCGACTGTTGTGACCACTTGTAAGTCATGTGTTGTCCGGTACCCAAAACCCACAGCATTATTATATCTATGGAGTCAGGCATGTTTTCTAAGGAACCACATGTCCATGTAGCAGTGTACAAGTTAGAGCTATATCACCTCTGACAGAAATAGCTCGACTGTGCTTGGAACTTAACCCTCAACTACACTGTTCCTTTTATTATGAAATAATTAATGAAATAGTAAGGCTGTCATGAGCAAAACCTGTAAGTTGACATATAAACTAGTAAAAGATGTTCTGTAATATACAAAGTCATGGGCAGTGATGTATGAAATCTCACTGTAGTAGATTACAGTTTTTAAGGTGGGGGCATGGGGTGAATTGCTCTTCCTTGCAGTTAATACTTTCCCCAACTTTGGAACCCATTTTTGTGTGAAATGGATTGGCTGGAGAAGGTCAGGCTGGGATTGAACCCAAGTCACTAAGGCAGTGCCTTACTTACACTCTGATGCTAAGTAGATTAGATGAATTTAAATATTTGGACAATCAAATAAAAGTGTGCAGTACATTATCTATCTATCCATGCATCTATCCATCTTCCTTTCAAGCTGAAGACGGCATATAGAACAGAAATTCTAGGCTCTCCAAGTTTAAGGATCTTTGTTATCAAGTGTCAAACTTTGCACAGGACCCACATTGTAGCTTAACTTATAACTTGGGAATATATATGTTTGACTAGACAAATAAAGAGATAAAGTTCATCGTAATATACACTTAGTTTTACCATATGCAACCCACAGCTAGCTGACCCACTCAGCTCAGTAACTGGATGCACATCTTGGCCTCAAATTAATTTTTAAAGCATCAGTCTTATCCATTAGCTTTCATTAAGAACCACTGTTTAGCAAGGACTCTAAAACAACTGCTGACTTCATAAGAGTCTGGAATCTCAGTTTGAATGAGTTATGATTCATAGCAACAGAATTCTATCAATGTTTTTCTTTCCATCATGTTTCTTTAATATTTTCACAGTGATGTGAAAGCAAATTTGTGCTCTATAATTGTTATAGGTTCATTTTTGATTTAACACGCTGGAGTTGAATCATAATGCAAGTTACCCACATTTTGTTCATTATATTTTGTGAAGTATTTATTTGTATTAGTTTTATTGCCAAGATCCTTGAAGTAAACATAATTTCCTATTAATGTTTCTTCCTTATGGACATTGAAGTTATGTCTTTCACCCAGTGTGTTGCACAAGCAGTGAGAATACCAAACGTTTATACTTTCAGGAAATACATTTCCTAGAGGTCTAGAACAGAGTTGTCAGGACAAGACAAACTACTCTCACCAATCAGGCAATCTTAGGACTTGGGGGAGAGACCACTTTAGAGGTAGACCTACTGACATTAAACAAATGAAAAGTGATCTTATGTTCACGTACACTCAACCACCTCACTGCCCAGATGTTCTGGTAAATGCAAGACCCTACATAAAAGCTCGTCTGTCTGAGTTTCATGGACAAGTTATGCCGTACATTTGTTCATTGTGTGGAAAAGGATACATTAGCCCTTCAGGACTATCTCGACACAGGCTGCTTCACAAAGGAATGACGTACTTATGTCCTGTGTGTGACTCCAGATTTACACAAAAGAGCTCAGTGAAGACTCATCTGAGAGAAATTCACAAGTCTGTACAGTGCTCTCAGTGCTCTTCAGTATTTCTAATAGGTCAGGAATATAATGAACATGTGCTGCGGTGCATCAACAGAAACAATGTATGATGACACTTGTGCAAAACTGTAAAATTATGCAGAGAAATTGTAACATTATTTTTTTAGTGGTTTAGAAACTGTTGTTAGAATGTGTTAATGTTAAAGTACTTTTTTTTTTGATTCAGTGTGTGTGGCTTGGTGCTTTTTCTACCTATTTTTAGTTTATGCCTGATCTTTATAGAAATAGAAATTCATTCCTCTCAAGCATACACTAAAACAATTCTCAACAAGTGATGTTTTCCAAGTTTAAGACTAGAAGTAAATCACTACCAGCTGTAGCATTTGGGCCTGAGCAATAAAGATTAGCCAGTCAACAAATAACCCTCACTGCACATTGGATAACTTCATAAATAAAATAAAATATGTATAAAGATAAATCATACCCCTTTTTTGCAATTACATATTTTAACAAGACTAAATAAATTGCAATAGAAGATAATGCTCTTTAAACATTATCACTTGAACTGTTATAGTTTTAAATTGGCGTAGCTGATAGTGATGCCACTGTCTTATCCTACCATGTAATCTTATCCTACCATATCCACAAATGCTTTTAATCACTGTAGTTTTCTATTCTGGACCAAATGTGTTAGACTGTATCTATCCATTTCTCTTCTTAGCGTTCACCCTTCAAGTGGACATGGATGCATTGTGTTGCTAGTTTTATGGAAAAGCAGCAATATCAGCACCTTTCAGGCAGGACACTTCTGTCTTTTATATAGGTAGATTTCCTTAATAATTTTGCCTGAGCAACAGCCATTTTTAGCTTGCTCTTTTCAAATTTTAACTGCTAAAGAATCTTTAATGTTTGTGACATACAGACCTTCTATTTTTTGCTCTAATCCAAGAGGGCTTGACATTAGATCTCACAACTCAGAAACCAAGGGGAGGGTAAAGCCATTTAAAAAAAAAACGGATTTTATTTTTGAAAAAAATGTTCACCCTCTGTGGTGTGAATCGAACCTGAGATCTTCTTGTCTAGAGGCTGACATCTTACCTTTAGACACCCCTAATCCCCACTCTATTAATCTGACCTTTGGTCTTATTTAGGCTCTAAAGGGTCAGACGAGTTGAGTTCTTATATATGGCAATTTTTTTTTTTCACTGACATGTCTTCGAAGTGTGTCAAGCCTTTAAAAATTTGGTACCAGAGATTTTTTTCTTGGAAATTAAGGAGGTCTCTTATAATACAAGTCATAACTCCCATAAAATGTGAGCTGGTCATTGAGATATATGGACACTAACAATACATTCCCCATATGCCTTAAGATGTGTAGGGAGTCCTTACTTATGTTGTGAAGACAAATTGTGGACTATTGTATAAGCTATGCTGTAACTGGCTGGACTTCATTCTCATGAGATGAGTAAGCCAACTTTATTTTCTTTATGTGTTTGATAAAGTAGATAATTTCAACAAATTTAATGGTGGTTCATTTCTCATCCTGTTTCTTCTAGTGATATCATTTTTTCCAGCATCTCCATTTTGCATGTTATGATCTTCTTTATTGTGACTTTGATGAGGACCTTGTTTGATGTCAATAAAATGAATAGCAGCAACATTCTATTTTGTTTTTGTCAGCTTGTTACAATTTTTTATATTTGAGTTTTTGAGTAAAGTTATCAGTTGATATGTAACTAAAGGTAAAGTACAAGACTTGAATCGGCATCTAGCACGTGAGTTTTCACCCATATGTGCTCGGCTACCTATCCAGAAGTGTTTGGAGACTCCGGAGGCGGAGTAAAAATACACACACAAAATACAAAGTGGACAAAACAATGATTGGTCTGGGCACTGATTGCAATCATTTGTTATTATACATAGGACCTTGCCACTAGGCCAGTTGGATTGGTTTAATATAGTTCTTGAGACATGCTTAACCCTTTCATTAATAAGCTACAACATTTTTTCATTCCAATATTTCATTAGACTAGGAAAAAAAAAACTCAGTTTAAATAATAGCATAATGATTTGCAATAAGTAATAAGAAAAAAACACACAATGGTTTACAAAAATACTCCAAATTTGGCATTTGAATAAAGAAAATGGACACAGTCTCATATTAAAAACTAAATCTAATGTGAAGAAAATGCTAGGAATTTCAAAATCTGTTATATTTGAAGCAAACCAAACAAAACTTGATATGGTTAATGGATTCACAATAGAACATTCCATCAGTATAACTATTATCTTGTTTAAGAATCATATAGAGTCCAAATATTGCATACAAATATCATTGGCATGTTTCCAGTTCACAAATCCACTAAATTAGATGTATTTAAATAATTATTTCTAATGGCCACACTAAATAAAACGAATAATGGCCATTTGGAAAATTTAGTAATGTAAAAGGTAGATAGTAGTAAATCAGAGACATTATTAGTCTAGCTACTTTTACTTGTGCTCATATATGTTATCATTTTGACATAGTTGCAGGAGGCGTATTCAGAGGAGTAGAAATATGAATTTTAATAATTTCTTTTTTTCAGATAGAAATTCATTAATATCCAGACTGAATATAAGGAAAGCTGGATCTAGTTTTTCACATTCATCTGGTGATCCTAAAGTTGACAGTCAGAGAAGAAACCTTGGTAATGTGTTTCATTACATGCAGACTTCTGATTTATTAGACAGTCACTGCTGCAGTCATTGCCAGGAAGTACTACCAGATGGGTTTGCACTCCGCAGACATCTTCAAGAAAACCACAACATCCATTTGCGCCACATTTGTCCTCAGTGTGGAAAGGCTTATCTTGGCCGATCTGGTTTGTTTTACCACATGCAAGCATCTCATCAGATGAAATCATTCCTCTGTCCCGTCTGCAGTGCCAGATTCACTAGGAAAAGCAGCATTAAATCACATTTGATGGGCGTCCACAAAATGGGACAGTGTGTTAAGTGCTCAGCCCTAGTCAAATGTCAGGATTATCAAGAACACGTGCGACAATGTTGTGCAGTTTAATTTGGTCAACAATAGAAGCCCCTAAACAGTGCTTTAGATTTGATATTGCTGCAAACTAAATTAAACAGACTGAAGAAGAAAGAGCTATGTCATACACTGTAGTGTGTAGGAAACATGGTGTTTAGTGCCCATATTTATTTAATAGATGGAAAACTGAAAAAAATAGAAAAAATGGTATGTTAGAAGCTTTCGTCTACTAATCACGTAAAGCTTCTAACGTATCATTTTTTCTATTTTTTTTTTCAATTTTCCCTCACATTCAGCTTTACTGCAGCTTCACATTTTTATGCATTCATTTGCATTTCTTTGCCTTAACCCCTTATTTAATAGACCTTTAGCGTATTATTTATTTGAGTAATGTGGTTGGTATTATTATTATACCAGTGCTTATAACTAAGTAATGACGTAAGCAAACCATTGTCAAATTATTTGATACAGAAAGGAGCATTGCTGCAATGAACACTGTGGCCCACTGTGCAATGATAATGATCTGCTGACTAAACTAAACTGAGGAGGGGATTTTAACACCCTGGAGTTGTGCACTGATGATGATCTGCCGACTGAACTAAACTGAGTTTAGTGGAGGTGAAAGTACACATCCTTGTCATATTCCTGATCTGATAGTAAAATCTTCCGATTACCAGCAATGGTCTTACTTAAGATTGGCTGTTTTGGTAAAGGCTTTCACACATGCTGATGAGATTATTTACTCCTTAGTGATCTAATATCTGCTCTAGTTATTGTCTGTCTACTCTGTCAAATGTGTTTTCATGGTTTGCTAATTTTAATGCAGTTGTTGTTTATACTTATACTCAATATTTATTTTTTCTTTGTGTAGTACTGATCTTAGAGCAAAGATAATTTATGTGCAACTCATGCTTTTTTTCTTTCTGAATTTCATTTGTACTTCGCATATTTGAGATTGAATTATTGGTCTTAGCCCTTTCATTAGGATTTTGATAAATAATTTTTGCTCTGGTACTTAAAAGTAATCATCCGCTCTATTGTATACAATCCTTTTTGCTGCCCTTTTTCTTCCAGATGTGAACAGCAGGAAATACTCTTGAGTGTTGTTAAAAATAATGTTTTGCTGAGTTACTTAGTTATTTATATATTCTTACATGTGCTGCGTAATCATCATGTTTCCTCCCTGTAAATAAAAGCAATATTTAGTACAAGTGATATGTGACGAAGATTCTTAACTTGGGTGTAGGAAATTCAGCCATTGGATACTGAGACTTTTATGGAAATATAAATTAAGAACTTAAAAGACTGTTCCTACATTTGTGACAATCTTTAATAATCATTTTCTGTTTTGTATTATGTACTGTTATAATGTGAAATATCTTGGTTGTTTACTTTCATAAGAATTAATTTTCTATTGGCTAATGATGGTTGTTATAATTACCTTCACTGACACAGATGATAGTTGAATTTGCAAAAGTAAAGCTTGTTAGACACAAATCACTACTATTCTGTAAAACATAGTTTCAAACTAACCTCTTTTGTCTGTAGTTTAAACAAATAATGGGCAGATAGGTACATTGGTATTGGAGTTAGATCAGATAGGTACATTGGTATTGGAGCTAGATGGGGCCTCGGTAGCCTAGTTAGGAAAAACCACCAGCCTGGGCTACTGACATCACATCCGGACAACCTGTGTTCGATTTCCGCTGGAAGCAGTGTGAGTTGTACTCATGGTTGGAAAAAAATTACCCCCACGATCGACCCAGCCGTTGGCAGAAATGGGTACCAAGGTATTACTCCGGAAAGATGAGGAATGTCGCCTCGGATGGTGAGCTTTGATGCTTGAAGTGACACTATCCAGAAGTCTCTGAACACTTCTGGATAGGCAACCGAGCACATATGGGTGAAAACTCGCATGTTAAGATGCCAATTCAAGTCTCGTACTTTACCTTTACCTTTAGAGTTAGATCAGATAGGTACATTGGTATTGGAGTTTGATCAGATAGGTACATTAGTTGAGCTGTGTGTCTCATCCATTTTGATCATGTTTTGATATTCTAATTGCTTACGATGAATGATGATATCGTATGACAGGGAACAGTTGGCTGTGTTCACTTTCTGCGCGGTTTCGCTTTATGTCTTTTGGCGTGTGCTGAGACTGCTACGATGGGGACTACAGTTACCTTTCTTTGTTTGGGAGATTAGATATTAATTTGGATGATTACGCTGGCACAGGCGGTTGAGCAATTATGGATTTTAATTCGTTTGCAGTGATACCGGGGCCTTCCATAACCAAATAACCGAATAGGTATATTAGCATTAGAGTTAGATCAGATAAGTACATTGGCATTAGAGTTAGATCAGATAAGTACATTGGCATTAGAGTTAGATCAGATACATACATTGGCATTAGAGTTAGATCAGATAAGTACATTGGCATTAGAGTTAGATCAGATAAGTACATTGGCATTAGAGTTAGATCAGATAAGTACATTGGAATTAGAGTTAGATCAGATAAGTACATTGGCATTAGAGTTAGATCAGATAAGTACATTGGCATTAGAGTTAGATCAGATAAGTACATTGGCATTAGAGTTAGATCAGATAAGTACATTGGCATTAGAGTTAGATCAGATACATACATTGGAATTAGAGTTAGATCAGATAAGTACATTGGCATTAGAGTTAGATCAGATAAGTACATTGGCATTAGAGTTAGATCAGATAAGTACATTGGTATTAGAGTTAGATCAGATAAGTACATTGGCATTAGAGTTAGATCAGATACATACATTGGCATTAGAGTTAGATCAGATAAGTACATTGGCATTAGAGTTAGATCAGATACATACATTGGCATTAGAGTTAGATCAGATACATACATTAGCATTAGAGTTAGATCAGATACATACATTGGCATTAGAGTTAGATCAGATAAGTACATTGGCATTAGAGTTAGATCAGATAAGTACATTGGAATTAGAGTTAGATCAGATACATACATTGGCATTAGAGTTAGATCAGATACATACATTGGCATTAGAGTTAGATCAGATACATACATTGGCATTAGAGTTAGATCAGATAAGTACATTGGCATTAGAGTTAGATCAGATAAGTACATTGGCATTAGAGTTAGATCAGATAAGTACATTGGCATTAGAGTTAGATCAGATAAGTACATTGGCATTAGAGTTAGATCAGATAAGTACATTAGCATTAGAGTTAGATCAGATACATACATTGGCATTAGAGTTAGATCAGATACATACATTGGCATTAGAGTTAGATCAGATACATACATTGGCATTAGAGTTAGATCAGATACATACATTGGCATTAGAGTTAGATCAGATAAGTACATTGGCATTAGAGTTAGATCAGATAAGTACATTGGCATTAGAGTTAGATCAGATAAGTACATTGGCATTAGAGTTAGATCAGATAAGTACATTGGCATTAGAGTTAGATCAGATAAGTACATTGGCATTAGAGTTAGATCAGATAAGTACATTGGCATTAGAGTTAGATCAGATAAGTACATTGGCATTAGAGTTAGATCAGATAAGTACATTGGCATTAGAGTTAGATCAGATAAGTACATTGGCATTAGAGTTAGATCAGATAAGTACATTAGTAATGGAGTTAGATCAGATACATACATTGGAATTAGAGTTAGATCAGATAAGTACATTGGCATTAGAGTTAGATCAGATAAGTACATTGGCATTAGAGTTAGATCAGATAAGTACATTGGTATTAGAGTTAGATCAGATAAGTACATTGGCATTAGAGTTAGATCAGATAAGTACATTGGCATTAGAGTTAGATCAGATAAGTACATTGGCATTAGAGTTAGATCAGATAAGTACATTGGCATTAGAGTTAGATCAGATAAGTACATTGGCATTAGAGTTAGATCAGATAAGTACATTGGCATTAGAGTTAGATCAGATAAGTACATTGGCATTAGAGTTAGATCAGATAAGTACATTGGCATTAGAGTTAGATCAGATAAGTACATTGGCATTAGAGTTAGATCAGATACATACATTAGCATTAGAGTTAGATCAGATACATACATTGGCATTAGAGTTAGATCAGATAAGTACATTGGCATTAGAGTTAGATCAGATAAGTACATTGGCATTAGAGTTAGATCAGATACATACATTGGAATTAGAGTTAGATCAGATAAGTACATTGGCATTAGAGTTAGATCAGATAAGTACATTGGCATTAGAGTTAGATCAGATACGTACATTGGAATTAGAGTTAGATCAGATAAGTACATTGGCATTAGAGTTAGATCAGATAAGTACATTGGCATTAGAGTTAGATCAGATAAGTACATTGGCATTAGAGTTAGATCAGATAAGTACATTGGCATTAGAGTTAGATCAGATAAGTACATTGGCATTAGAGTTAGATCAGATAAGTACATTGGCATTAGAGTTAGATCAGATAAGTACATTGGCATTAGAGTTAGATCAGATAAGTACATTAGTAATGGAGTTAGATCAGATACATACATTGGCATTAGAGTTAGATCAGATACATACATTGGAATTAGAGTTAGATCAGATAAGTACATTGGCATTAGAGTTAGATCAGATAAGTACATTGGCATTAGAGTTAGATCAGATAAGTACATTGGTATTAGAGTTAGATCAGATAAGTACATTGGTATTAGAGTTAGATCAGATAAGTACATTGGCATTAGAGTTAGATCAGATACATACATTGGCATTAGAGTTAGATCAGATAAGTACATTGGCATTAGAGTTAGATCAGATACATACATTGGCATTAGAGTTAGATCAGATACATACATTAGCATTAGAGTTAGATCAGATACATACATTGGCATTAGAGTTAGATCAGATAAGTACATTGGCATTAGAGTTAGATCAGATAAGTACATTGGAATTAGAGTTAGATCAGATACATACATTGGCATTAGAGTTAGATCAGATACATACATTGGCATTAGAGTTAGATCAGATACATACATTGGCATTAGAGTTAGATCAGATAAGTACATTGGCATTAGAGTTAGATCAGATAAGTACATTGGCATTAGAGTTAGATCAGATAAGTACATTGGCATTAGAGTTAGATCAGATAAGTACATTGGCATTAGAGTTAGATCAGATAAGTACATTAGCATTAGAGTTAGATCAGATACATACATTGGCATTAGAGTTAGATCAGATACATACATTGGCATTAGAGTTAGATCAGATACATACATTGGCATTAGAGTTAGATCAGATACATACATTGGCATTAGAGTTAGATCAGATAAGTACATTGGCATTAGAGTTAGATCAGATAAGTACATTGGCATTAGAGTTAGATCAGATAAGTACATTGGCATTAGAGTTAGATCAGATAAGTACATTGGCATTAGAGTTAGATCAGATAAGTACATTGGCATTAGAGTTAGATCAGATAAGTACATTGGCATTAGAGTTAGATCAGATAAGTACATTGGCATTAGAGTTAGATCAGATAAGTACATTGGCATTAGAGTTAGATCAGATAAGTACATTGGCATTAGAGTTAGATCAGATAAGTACATTAGTAATGGAGTTAGATCAGATACATACATTGGAATTAGAGTTAGATCAGATAAGTACATTGGCATTAGAGTTAGATCAGATAAGTACATTGGCATTAGAGTTAGATCAGATAAGTACATTGGCATTAGAGTTAGATCAGATAAGTACATTGGCATTAGAGTTAGATCAGATAAGTACATTGGCATTAGAGTTAGATCAGATAAGTACATTGGCATTAGAGTTAGATCAGATAAGTACATTGGCATTAGAGTTAGATCAGATAAGTACATTGGCATTAGAGTTAGATCAGATAAGTACATTGGCATTAGAGTTAGATCAGATAAGTACATTGGCATTAGAGTTAGATCAGATAAGTACATTGGCATTAGAGTTAGATCAGATAAGTACATTGGCATTAGAGTTAGATCAGATACATACATTGGAATTAGAGTTAGATCAGATAAGTACATTGGCATTAGAGTTAGATCAGATAAGTACATTGGCATTAGAGTTAGATCAGATAAGTACATTGGAATTAGAGTTAGATCAGATAAGTACATTGGCATTAGAGTTAGATCAGATAAGTACATTGGCATTAGAGTTAGATCAGATAAGTACATTGGCATTAGAGTTAGATCAGATAAGTACATTAGTAATGGAGTTAGATCAGATAAGTACATTGGCATTAGAGTTAGATCAGATAAGTACATTGGCATTAGAGTTAGATCAGATAAGTACATTGGCATTAGAGTTAGATCAGATAAGTACATTGGCATTAGAGTTAGATCAGATAAGTACATTGGTATTAGAGTTAGATCAGATAAGTACATTGGCATTAGAGTTAGATCAGATAAGTACATTGGCATTAGAGTTAGATCAGATAAGTACATTGGCATTAGAGTTAGATCAGATAAGTACATTGGCATTAGAGTTAGATCAGATAAGTACATTGGCATTAGAGTTAGATCAGATAAGTACATTGGCATTAGAGTTAGATCAGATAAGTACATTGGCATTAGAGTTAGATCAGATAAGTACATTGGCATTAGAGTTAGATCAGATAAGTACATTGGTATTAGAGTTAGATCAGATAAGTACATTGGCATTAGAGTTAGATCAGATAAGTACATTGGCATTAGAGTTAGATCAGATAAGTACATTAGTAATGGAGTTAGATCAGATACATACATTGGCATTAGAGTTAGATCAGATACATACATTGGCATTAGAGTTAGATCAGATAAGTACATTAGTAATGGAGTTAGATCAGATACATACATTGGCATTAGAGTTAGATCAGATAAGTACATTGGCATTAGAGTTAGATCAGATAAGTACATTGGCATTAGAGTTAGATCAGATAAGTACATTGGCATTAGAGTTAGATCAGATAGGTACATTGGCATTTGAGTTAGATCAGATAAGTACATTGGCATTAGAGTTAGATCAGATAAGTACATTGGCATTAGAGTTAGATCAGATAAGTACATTGGCATTAGAGTTAGATCAGATAAGTACATTGGCATTAGAGTTAGATCAGATAAGTACATTGGCATTAGAGTTAGATCAGATAAGTACATTGGCATTAGAGTTAGATCAGATAAGTACATTGGCATTAGAGTTAGATCAGATAAGTACATTGGCATTAGAGTTAGATCAGATAAGTACATTGGCATTAGAGTTAGATCAGATAAGTACATTGGCATTAGAGTTAGATCAGATACATACATTGGCATTAGAGTTAGATCAGATAAGTACATTGGCATTAGAGTTAGATCAGATACATACATTGGCATTAGAGTTAGATAAGATACATACATTGGCATTAGAGTTAGATCAGATAAGTACATTGGCATTAGAGTTAGATCAGATAAGTACATTAGTAATGGAGTTAGATCAGATACATACATTGGCATTAGAGTTAGATCAGATAAGTACATTGGCATTAGAGTTAGATCAGATAAGTACATTGGCATTAGAGTTAGATCAGATAAGTACATTGGCATTAGAGTTAGATCAGATACATACATTGGCATTAGAGTTAGATCAGATAAGTACATTGGCATTAGAGTTAGATCAGATACATACATTGGCATTAGAGTTAGATCAGATAAGTACATTAGTAATGTAGTTAGATCAGATAGGTACATTGGCATTAGAGTTAGCATTCAGTACATATCAGGCACTAGGAAAAAAAAAGATTGCAAAAAAACATTATTGACCAGGATTTTAAAGTGTGCCACAGAGTTTCATCTTTAAAACCAGTGTTGATAGGTATGGGTCATTACAACCTTTTCATTCGTGTTATTTTTTTTTTTAAACCTGTACTTTTAAACAAATAAAAGTAACATTAAAAAAAAACAACAACTTATAATTGCGCATTTTCATTCATATCATTTGCAATGTTCAGAGTATTTATCCAATTGTGATGGATTCTCTCTATGCCTCAAGGTATATGGGAAATATGGTGTTAGTGTCCATATTTTACTAATAAATTATCTCTGCGGTTTAATATTAAATAATTTATAAGTGTTTATTTCTCTGATAGTCTATTACATTTGCTTTTTTTCTTTATGAGGGTCCTTTGATAGTATTGTCAAATCTCCAGGTACAACTGAATTCTAAACCACTGCTAATTTCTCATTTACTTTGGTTTTATCATCTTTATTTGGATTAATTATTTAAATAATCTAGTTATCTTGGTCGCACACCAAGAAAACAGGCAGGGGCCATTACGTCTTGTGATGATATTGTCAATTAGTTGACCTCATTTCTGTAAAGTTTTTCTATGATTTAAAAAAAATGAAATTTTTTTCTTCAAATTTACTTTAATTCGTTTAAAAGTACAGGTCTGTTGACATTTTGTAATGATTTACCAAACTGTGTGAGTTAGGTGCTCCCCTTGTACAACTGGGTCAGCTTAGGAGCCAACCAGAAGGCTAGTATGCAACCATTTCACTAGTTATATATTCTTTATAACAAAATACTAACATTAATTAAATATTTTAAAATTATAACAGGTGCGTTTCTTTATATTTCTTTTTCCATAGAGCATGTTCGATCTAGTAGAACAACACTGATATCATCACCTCTTGATGTCCGCGAATGCTTAATCTTTTCATTTCTAGTATTTTAAACTAGAACATTAAATGAAGCGTTAACTATATTAGCACATTGCAGCTTTTTAGCAAAGTGAAGTAAAACAAAAGTTTAGGAAAGCATTCCTGAATACATGTTGAATACTGAAGATGAACATACTGAACCACTAGGTGCAAAAGACAGTGATATCAACTTGCTGCATAAAAGAAGATATCAGCACAGTTTGATGATGTTTATTTTCTGCACAAAATCTAACATATTATGTATTTTAAGATTTTCAGAAATCTTCTGTTTGAGGAGGTGGCTATAATACCTCTTGTGAACCTTCTACAGTCTCCAGGGTTAAGATCATTGACTTTAGTGTAAAACATTTTGTCAGAAAACTTTTACTTAATTTTAAAAATCATTTTTAATTACAAAGCAGTATACTTGAAATCACTACAATAAAATGTACTGATCTGTGAGTCATAGTTTTAAAACATTATTTTACTACAGTTAGCAATTACAAATATCATTTTACAAATAAATACTTCCTTTACATATGTATAACATGAAAAAGTGTTGGAAATATAATTGTTTACAATTTTATGTATGTATTTATTTATTTATTTTTAACACTTTTTGTAGTAAAGTCCACATTATATATGATAATTTGTAGTGAAATCTACATATTGACTTTGACACCAGTTTTATGTATTGCACCATTGTTCGTGGCTGAAGAAATGAATAGGCAGATTGTTGGATTTTATTTCTTTCAGATGCCAGTTCACAGATCCACCCAAGAAAGAAACTACAGAGTTCACCAATGCTAAAGGCATTTAACTTGAGGAATTTCACTCAGTCTTCACAGAGCTTTTCATGTCCATGCTGTAGACAAGCACACCCAGATAGCTCTGCACTCAGAGCACACATAGCACAGTTTCATGGAGAAAAAATGCCTTACTCTTGTAATCTGTGTGGGAAAGGCTACCTCAGCACATCAGGACTGAGTCGTCATATGCAGTCTCACAAGGGGAAGACTTTTATGTGTCCTATTTGTGATTCCAGATTTACCCAGAAGTTCACGGTCAAATCACACTTAAGAACTGTTCATGGTCTGGATCAGTGCATCAACTGCTCAGAGGTTCTCAAACTTGGCATAGAGTTCACTCAGCACATGAGAAAATGTGATGGAAATAAATATATTCAATAATACCAGCACATGAGAAAATGTGATGAAAATAAATATATTCAATAATACCAGCACATGAGAAAATGTAACACAAATAAATAAATGCCAGCACATGAAAGAAACAGTTTTGATACATATAATTAAAATATATATATATATGTAATTTTTGTTCTTGATATATTGATATATTCAATAATACCAACGCGTAAGAAAACATGATGAGAATAAATATGTTCAGTAAAACCAACACATGAGAAAATGTGATATGAATAAATACTTTCAATCATATCTGTTGAAATGTAATGAAAATGGGGTCTACTTTTAATCTAAATCAATATTGAGGGGGTTTGTATTGTTAATTTTCTACATAAAATAACTTGATACAAAGGTGGGGTTGTTACTCTTCTTCCTTGTTTAATTTGCCACATGGATGACATTTAGTATTTATTTGCTTTTTATTTATTCATTAAACAATTTTTACATTGTTGGGATATTCTAGTTGGATCTTTTTGTTCACTGGTATGAATGTCTTTGTCACTTGTCAGTCATTATCAGTCTTTTGTTGTATAAATGTGTGTGTGGTATCCCCAAGAAATGTGAACATATTCTGATTTTAAATTTGATATGTATTCAGATAAATTTGAGTTTTATATTTAAAACAAAATAGACAAATGCATAATTTTGATTGCATGTTTTGATGGATTTTTGAGTGGCTTAAGAAAAATTTTGAGAACTTTGGTTTCAAGAGCTGCTTGCTGAACATATTTTCTTACAAATTGATTGTAAACTTTCAGCAGCCCTGTGTGCCTTGAGGAACTCAACATGGTAGTCTTCTGTCATGGACATGTGTATTCTTCTGCCTTCAAAATTTACTTGTGAATGTCTTAAACATTTGAAATTGATCTCTAGTGCAGTAAATGGCCTTTATGTGGGTTCATTTGAAACTTCTTTATTTTTTTTTCCTTTTCTGCTATGTTCTCATTCTTCCAATAGCACATTGGGATGATTCATTTTTAAAAAATTGTGGTTTAATTTAGGCCATTATGAAAAATCAGTGAGTCATGGCCCGAAAAATGTTTACTATCTTTCTTCATTCTTCCCTGTTGAGTGTTAGACTCTGCATTTCTTTGTCTTTTGCCAAGCCTTTGATCTACATTTTTCTCTTAACCTCTCCAGTTTGCCTTTTACTGCTTCCTATAAGATAGTTTTAGCCAGTTTGCTAGATCTTATAACATGTTATTATCAACATGATTTCTTTTTTATATATTTAAGGGAAATTATTTTGTTTCCTGTTACTTCAAGCTGAATAAAACTGTCCAGATTCTACTCCACTTATTCATAGTTCCCCTAAAAACAGAATAACCAGTCTAGTCAAGTATAGGCGGTTGGCTTACCACGGCAACAGCCGGGGTTCGTAATCCTGGCGAGGACACCTGGGTTTTACTAATTCCCTAAAAATTAGTAGGAGCCGCGATAGCTCAGTGGTTAGTGAACTGGACTACTACGGACAAGGGGTAGGGTTCGATCCCAACCGACGGCTCCGGGTTCACCCAGCCTTAAATGGGTACCGGATTTTTTCTGGGAAAGTAAAAGCAGCACGGGCGTAATACCGACCACATTACCCCAAAAATCATGTGCTGAAGGTCTGTAAAATATAGGGTCACTAACACCATATTTCCCTATACGCCACTTGGCGTGACGGGGGGTACTTTTTTTTTACTTTAATAGTTGAGTTAAAATTGGGACTAAATTGCTTGGTTGCATATTTATCTACAAGTTATAAACTGACCATGATGCCACATAAGGTGCGTATCTGCACATAAACTGCTGATGGTGTGATTTAATGAGAACTGCATCCTTTGTGATCCTGTAATACATAGTTTTATGACCATTTGAGCTGAAGACCACTTCCTTATTTGTATAATTATTATATCTTAAGTAAGTAAAGTAAAGTACCCCCGTCACGCCAAGTGGCGTATAGGGAAATATGGTGTTAGTGACCCTATATTTTACAGACCTTCAGCACATGATTTTTGGGGTAATATGGTCGGTATTACGCCCGTGCTGCTTTACTTTCCCAGAAAAAAATCCAGTGCCCATTTAAGGCTGGGTGAACCCGGAAGCCGTCGGTTGGGATCGAACCCTACCCCTTGTCCGTGGTAGTCCAGTTCACTAACCACTGAGCTATCGCGGCTCCCATTATATCTTAAGACTGCATATTTTTAGTGATGTGTAAAACATTTAAAGCTTGTTTCGTTGCCTGCTAAAGAGGTCTGAGCACCTAAGGGTTTGGCCAAAGTGCAGCAATGTTAATTCTTAATCATAGTCAATCAATCAATTGACACATACATTTTACAAAATGATAAACTCACTGAGATTTATGACTTTGATTTGGGGAAGGGGGGGGGAGAGTAGGAGTAGTCTAGTGGTAATATGTTGGCCTTCGGACAAGAAAGTCATGAGTTCAAATCCCACCAATGATGAGATGAATTTTTTTTCTCATGGTATCTGGTTTCTTCTTTACCGACCCTTGATGTCTAGCCCTCTTGGATAAACCAGAAAAAAAAACAGGAGGTTACGATGCACTCAGCACACGTTAAAGAACGATTGGCATATTAAAATAATAGGCCGAAATAGTTGCTGCCCAGACAAAGATTAAGAAATAAAAAATCTTTCTATGCTGAAAATGTATGTATACGGTGCTGATATCACGACTTCCTTTAGATTAACAGTACAATGCACGCCCAATTAGTGGGTCGACACTCAAGAAGAAATATGACATAAATTTATTATGTGATGAATGAAAAACAAAATGGCTTGTTAAAGTTTATATGAGATGAAAAAAAAAAGTAAACATGGTCACATAGGATGATGCTTCAAATTGCTAACATTAACCCACAACATTTAGAGATTGTCCTTACTTTTATTATCTTCAATAATTCTGTGTGCAAAGTATCTATTTTAACGTCTTAGTAAAGCTATAGAGTAAGCTTTTTTGTTTGTCAAAATTGGGTGAATAATTTCTTTAGCAGAAAAATATCATTTTGCTGAAATTAAAAGTGTTGTTCTGTGCAGGGCAGTGGTGGACCATTGAAATGAGGCATATTTCTTATTTCAGATAAGCATCCTGGAAGCCACAGGCACTCATTGGGATACAATATGGCAGGACAAAGTGTGTCACGAATTTCAGCACATATTCCTTCTGCTAAAAAGCAACTGAAAAGCGTGACTCATGACAAAAGTTTGCATGCACTCAAGCTGGCTGACATCCTTAGATGTACACACTGCACACAGATGTTACCTCAAAGTCACTTCAAGATTCATATGTCTAAATGCCATGGTTCTTTGATGCCCTTCACCTGTACATTGTGTGAGCGGGGCTACGAAACACAGTTAGGTCTACAACGTCACATGGATCTCCATCAAGGACGGAAAATAAATTGTCCAATTTGTGGCAGAAGCTTTTCTCTGAGTTTCAACTTGAGAAGACACATGAAGCTAGTTCATGGTTCGGCACAGTGCCCAAACTGTTCTGCTATACTTAAAGCTGATAATGAATTTAATGTGCATTTAATACACTGTAAAAATTAGCTGTTGGTTTACAAACATAGTTTTGCTTCTTTTCCTGAGTAAATTTGAAGACCACAGCTGTTTGTCACTGATACTTTAGTTGATTTGCACATTTGTGTCTTTTCTCTTCAAGATAAAACATGTGCTTCTTTTGTTATACATTCAAAGTAATTAACAGAAGCTATATATTAAAATATAAAAACTTATGCAGTTAAAAGCTGAATATCACATCCTGGAAACTCAATATTTGATCATTTTTTTTGTTTGTTATAAACATTAATTACTAAAATATAATTCATACATAAATATTTGATTTAGCTAAACATTCTGTGCTTTGTATGTGGTGTCGCAAATTGAAACTACGTCCATGAAATATAAATCTTTAAAACAAGGGGAGTGTACTAGGCTCAAGACATCTTCATTCATAAATGTTGCAAAATGTCCACAATTATAACTGAAATGGCACTTTGAGGTGAAGACAAACAGCTGTGAGGCATCCTTGTAATGGTGTCACCTTAAATATAATTTTCTTAAGTGCTCACATTGTGCAAAAGAAAAAAAAAAAGAAATTATGCCACATTAAATATTCAAAAAAGATTTTAACTATGGTCTTAGTATAACATATATATGGTGTGCATAACATATACAAGAATTAACTATTGGCTATTTTTTAAATAACAGATATTGCATTCATCCTGCTAAAAAAAAAATTAATAATTATAAATACAAAAAGATAACTCTTTCTAACATTCTGTGCAATTTTGGGACATGAACATTTAATGAGTATTCTATATGTTAGTATAATTACATATGTATTACCTTTGGACAGTATTTCTTATTTTCACATCTGTTGAATGATTTAAAAAAAATAAGTTCCATATTTGTCTGAAAATAGTAGATAAAGATACAGAATTATTAGAGCTATATTTAACAATACAGTTTGATGAAGTGACATGTGTTTATCTTGTTTCATTTTAACTTATTGAATGAAAGTGATTGTAACTTCATTTTAAAAACACAAGTTTAGAACCAATTTTTTCCTTTAAATTTTGTAGTTTTTAATTCATTCAAAGATTGATCCAATTGCAGGTTTTAGTTCAATTAATTTGTATTCTCACTTTTTCCTCAGGGTTGTATAAATTATATTTAGTTTGGTCAATTTAAAAAAAAATATTTTTTAAAGTATGCTTTTTTCCTTATAGATAAATAAAAGCAAAACTATAACAGTATGATAGAATTACTTATCTTCTAATTCGGGCTGTTGGTTTTCAGTATCAAGTAAGTTAAGATACTACCATCATTTGTCCAGTTTGTTGTTAGGGCAAAATGGGGAGATGGTTTGTAACACTAACTTACCAGTCATTTCGTGAATGAATATTAAGTGATTGTGGCTTATAGAGGGTCATACAGGAAATAGACTTCAAATAATACCCATCTTCTCTCAGGTGACTTGGTTGGCTTGCTAACTCTTTCTGTAGAAAAATTAAAGCCATGCCTTCTTAATTAAAAATGTTGACAGGCTTATCACACCCTATAGAAAACATAAAAACAATTCAACTACACAAATACTGAAGATGATGATTGGGTGATTTATGTTTTAGCTTATTTAATCAGCAGATGCATGTTTTTTAACCAGATGGTCAAGGGATATGTCACAATGAATGAACGTTGATGTATCTCTTTGTTTCAGGTGCTAATTCTGCCACACACAAAAATGTGTATCTTTCATATCAACAATCTGGAAGAAGAGTTCATGTAGGTGAAAACAGGACTGGTAGAGGCAGTAAGTCAAGGTCTGTATCTTTGCCAAACACAGGCCAGCAATGTCGTCACTGCCCGGCCATTTTCCAAAACCACTTTGCTTTGGCTGCACACACATCAGAATGTCACAAAATTGAAATGCCATTCAGATGTTCTATATGTGGTAAAGGCTATCTCAGCACTACTGGACTCAATCTTCACATGGAAGCACATACCGGAAAAACATACATGTGTCCAATTTGTGATTCGAAATTCACGCAAAAAGGAACCATTAAAATGCACCTAAGAGGAATACATCATATGGCACAGTGTTCATCTTGTTCAGCTGTTTTCCGACTTGGTTCAGAATATAATCAACATGTTTTGCATTGTCATTCATAAACAAGTCTATTTGTTTTCTTCGAATCTAAAATTTTTTTGAAATTTAAAAAATGATGACAAAATCAATACAATAAGACTATGTGAATTTTAAAAATATAATCATGCATTAACCTTTTTTTTTTTAAAAATTATAGATCTATAGATCTATTTCAACACCTTTAAAGGAAGGGAAACATTTGCAGCCCTAAAATTAGACATTGTTACATAGTTGTAAATACAATGTAAGCAGATTGTCAACATTCCTCAGGCATATGAATTTGTAAAAATAATCTGCAGAAACAAATCAAGAAATGCAAAAAAGAATATCATTGGCAGTTGTGAAGTTGAGCAACAATCTGGAAAGAGAGGTTTAATGACAGAAAACTGAATGTTATTTGGTGTTATATGTACATAAGTAATGATTGATTGTTGTGCTGTTGTTACATAAAAGTAATTACTCTTCTTATTACTTATGGGATCATGCAGATTCTCAAAGTTAGTTATACACAATAATTCAGTTGCTCTTGTCTCTGATTTCACATAAAAGCTTTGTAAGTAAATTTTGCTTATAAATACAGATTCCTTCAGTTACAGGTATTCACTTGGATGATAATTCCATCATCCATAGGAAACAATACAAATACATTGTAGCAGAAGGCATTTCACTTTCATGTGTTTCAGCTCTTTAGCATCTTGACACAAACTAGTGGGTTCACTTGAGTCCAAGCAGTTGCACTTTTCATTCTCCATAAGTTTCTTTCCTGACCTTGCCTAATAAGCTCTCTTGATTTTGATGCTTTTGCTGTTGTGTGTACTATTTTTCTCTGAAGGTAATTCTCAATATCCTTACACTTCTTTCTTGTGGATTCAAGTCAAACTCCTGTCTTTTTGTATTGTCGAACTTTTTCCTGTACGCATTACATAAACATGTAACTGCCATAGCTACTGATTTTCAATCTTTATTCTTCTTTCTGTTGTGTAAAATTCAGTGTTTAGTTGAGTTATTCATCTGTCGAACCTGAAATAAGTTTGATTGAACATAAATTAAACAAATTTACATAAGTCAGGATCTTCTGTCTTCTTCTTACCTACCTTATTTACCTTTCAGTTTAGAGGTAAGTTATAATTTGTGATCTTTTGTTCTTCTGTTGGCCTCTCCTGCTGTTTCCTATTTTTTCTAATATTCCTTCAATCCATCTTTTGCGTTGTCTACCCTTGGGTCTAGGGAGCCGCGATAGCTCAGTGGTTAGTGAGTGAACTGGACTACAAAGGACAAGAGGTAGGGTTCAATCCCAATCGACTGCTTCCAGTTCACCCAGCCTTTAATGGGTACTGGATTTTTTTCTGGTAAAGTAAAGCGGCACAGGCATAAACCGACCACATTACCCCAAAAATCATGTGCTGAAGGTCTGTAAAATTTATGGTCACTAACACCATATTCCCTATACGCCACTTGACATGACGGGGGTACTTTACCTTTTTTTACCCTTGGGTCTAGTGTTCTTGTAGCATTTGTTGAAGGCTTTGTCTTTCTTTATGTATTCAATGGCAGGAATTATTTCTAGTTTTTTTTCCCTCTGTTCTTCACTTGTGACCTTATCTCTCAGGCTGTTTCCTGTTTTGTGTCTAACATTTAATTTTGGTAGTTGTTATTTTTGTTATTATTCTTGAGCTATAGCATCCAGTTCTCTCACTGGGTTCACAATGATGGGATGAAGATAGTGTTGTAGAATATCCATTTTGTCTTTAGTGCCATTGCCTTATTGGACAGTGGTGGCTACATGTGTTCAATGATTTGACAAGCTTTGTTGCATCTTGAGTCAAATTCTGCTACTCATGAGTTATCGTTTGTCACTAGACTTCCTAGGTATTTAAATTCTTCCACTTGTTTTAATTGTCTGCCGTCCATCATTATGTTGATGTTCTGTTTTTCTTTTGCAATGTTAATAACCTCTGTCTTGTTGATTTTCATATTGTATTGGGTGCCTGTACTGTTAAGTCTATTTATGTGTTCTTGTATGTCTTCTATTTTTCTATGTCTTGTATGTACTGATCAACTATAAATAAAAACGTGTTAATCTCCTGTCTTCGATGGGTTGGCTAACTTACTTAGGTAGTCTGTGTATGTAATAAACTGAAGGGATGATCTTGTCTTACTTCTGTTCTAACTTTAAAATGATCTGTGTTTGCTGCTGCTGTTCAGACTGTGTAACTGCTGTTGTTGTAGAAACTTTTACATATGTTGGCTTGCTCCATTTGTTGTTAGTATCTCCCACTATAATTGTCTGTTTTGCTCAGTTGAATGCTTTTTCTAACAGAAGTCAAGTGTACCAGTGTTTAGTTTAGTAAAGTTTAAAAATAGAAGTTTGTAAGGGGAGAATAACCTTGTAGATTGTAAGACATAGGAATAATTATCAGCAGTCAACTGAAGGTCATCTTGTGAGAGTTATGATCCAACTTGTGATCATGTGATTAATACTGAAAGCCATTTTTTTTGTTAGTTATTGTGAGTAGCTCACGAGACATGAAAGAAGACAGTCACATTTAGATAGAAGATTTCACTGGCTAGAACGGGTAACATCTTGAAAGGCTGAAAACATAGTTCAAATAGTATTTATTGAAATAGATTCCAGTATATTGTAGCAGCCATGATTACAGACAATATTTCAATTAGGACAGATTAAGAATATTAGAAAGTATTGGTCCGTCATGGACAGTGTTAATAATTAAACCTTAGAGGTTTGTTAAGAAGTTAGGGAGAAATTGGTTAGCAGTTTGTTAGTGGTAGAAATTTCATAAGGATGAGATTAAGTGGTGTTTTGAGTGTAGAGTATTTGAGATTGCAGTTTTTTAAGATACCATGTGGATAAACGGGAGAGCTTGACAGCTTGAGCCAGCCTCCTGACATCCACTCGCATTGTCAATCTGGAATACAAGATGCTAAATAAAAATACTTTATATTGGTCACAAAAAATAATCAGGAACTAACAAAAGCAGATACATTAATTTAACATACCTTCACCAGGTAGGAAGCCAGAGAGTGAGGATATAAGGGAATGGGTGAACATAACCACCATAGCTTTTGCCAATTGGAGATATTTCCTGTACATCACAACAGTGCCATTATATAAGAGCTCCATACTTTCAGCACTTGAGTTTGGATTTGTAAACTAAAGGTTTTTTAAAAAATGAAACATCAAATCTCTCACCACTTTATGCAACCTGAGTGATCAAATGTGCAGATTATCTTGGCCAAATAAAATCAGGAACCCAGAACTGTCCAACTAGAGCAACCTAACAAAATGCAAACAATTTGATAACAATCCAGGTATTCATGAATCATCACTTGAATTGGCAGGCAGTTTAACTTTAGAAGGCAAGCTAAAGAAGAGCGGGGAACAGGAAATAATTGCAGTGCTTCGGTACAGTTGGTAGCAAGGAGCAAGTGGTGGAGTGTAATGAAATAATTGTAGTGCTTTGGTAAAGTTGGTATCAAGGAGAAAGTGGTGGAGTGTAATGAAATAATTGCTGTGCTTTGGTAAAGTTGGTAGCAAGGAGCAAGTGGTGGAGTGTAATGAAATAATTGTAGTGCTTTGGTAAAGTTGGTATCAAGGAGCAAGTGGTGGAGTGTAATGAAATAATTGTAGTGCTGCAGTAAAGTAAAGAGGAGCTGGCCAGAGACACTCTGACATGGAACAGTTGATGCATTCATGTACAGTAGGAACCAAGGTTGGTGCACACAATGGCTATGAACCAAATAAATAAAGTTGAGAGTTTTATTTCTGGCCTATGAATAACCACAAGAGGTTTCACACTGACTGTTTTTGTTGGTCAATGTCCTAAGTCTGGAAGATGATTCCAAATACTCCAAATTATTGTCTGTATTGTAAAGACAGATTGTAACAACAAAAGCATGTAACTAGATATTTTGTGAAATTACAAAGTTTACTGAACTTGAAAAACACAAGATAACAGATTAAACATTGTAAATGTGAAACCTGTTTGAAAAACTAAAAGTATGAAAATGTCAGTGTATATATTTATTGGTCCTGGAATGTTGAAAAGATCGCCCGTTAGTCAGTATTATTTTTCAAATGCAGTCTTTTACCCTCATTTTCTATGTTTCTTTAAATTTATTTTTAACTACTACATATTTTTTAAATAACCATAATACCACAAGTAATGAACTGTGAAAGAATTAAAGTGAGATGATTTTTATTCATGTTTTTTAATTTATTAATTTTCAATTTGTTGTCTTGTTTATATGTGTCTTTTAAAATGACATCTGACAGTCTTGTATAAAGCATATGTTTGAAATAATTCTAATGCAAGATGGTCTTGGTTTTGTACCTACAAAATGTTTTAACAAATATATTTTTAAAATGTAATAATCTAAATTTCTTAAAATGAGCATCTTGGAGTGCCATTCCACTCTATCTCTTGCTTGTCCATCTTTTGATGCTACTCGTCCTTGTTAGTCTTGGTCTGCCTCTTTTACCTTGTATTTTCCCTTCCAAGATTACTTTAGTAGGTTGCTGTGTCTTTTAACATGCCCCAAATATCACATTTGTCTAGTTTGAATTGTGTTTAGTAGTTCTCTTTTCAGTTTTAGTTGTTTTAAGACTTCATCATTTGTTTTCCATACAATTGTACCTATTCTTTTGTATATCCACATTTCTTAGGCTTCAATTTTCTGTTCTGTTTTCTTTCTAATGTCCATGTTTCTGCACCATACAGGAATGTTCAGAAGATATAACATTTTGCTATTCTTAGTTTTGACCCTGGTGTTATTTGTTTTGATGTTAGTATATTTGTCATGACATTAAAATTACTTTTTGCCATTCCTATATTCTTTTGTTTGTTTCAGTTTTACATTTTCCATCACTGATTATTGTATGTCCCAGGTAGTTGTAGTTCTGAACTGTCTCCAGGTCTATTCCTTCAATTTTGATATCCACTTGTAGGTTTTGAGTATTTTCTTTGTTTATGATAATAGTTTTAGACTTTTTAATATTCATATCTAATCCATATTTTGTGCTTGTCATGTTTATTTCACTAAGTAATTGTTGTAGGTCTTTAGGGTTCTTTGCTAGTAATACAGTATCATTAGCATATCTTAGGTTATTGATTATCTCTCCATTAATATTTAGGCATGGCATCTCTTAATATACAGAAACAAATTTTCAAAGATATCAAAGTCAAAAGTTAAAAAATGTATGTTTATAAAATTAAAAAAATAATAATTGTAAAAAAGCATAACCTTATAAAGTTTTTACAGTGACATATAACAAGATACAATATGGGTCCTGTGCACAGTCTGACACTATAGCAAAGATTGTTGGACACGGAGAGTCTAGAATTTCTACCCTATATGCTGTGTTTGGCTCAATCGGACAATAAATTGTTAGATAGATAGATATAAAGCTTTTGGTTGTCTATCATTTTATGTGAAGACCACAGTGTCATCATTCTGTTTTAAAATAGGTTTATTTAATGATTAAGTGATGGGATATGAAATGACAAATAAAGACATGTTAGCAGCTGGAATATATAATGTCTGTATATAACTTTGGGGCTTATCCTGCCCTAGAAATTGAGGACCAAACATTTTCTCTGGGACGGTTGGCATCCTGGCAAGGTGGTGACCAGATTCTCTATAAAATACAAATACTGATGATCATGAAACAAATATGGATATATAGTTTATATCAGTTATTTCAGTGTTGATTTTTATTTATTTATTTATATATTTATATAAACTACATTATTTGGAACCACAGATATAAAATATTCAAATCCAGTTTGACCACTGCATCCAGGTGTAGTCTGATTTTACTCAAAGAAAGTTATAGGCTCTTGTTTCGAGAGAATAAAATACAAGCAGATTTTGCTTTGTTCATTACACATTTTTTTCATAATTATTCCATAATTTTTTTCCAGATTTAGGGTATTATACCCTGAGTACACAACATATTTTATATAATTATTAATTAATTAGTTAAGTGTGGGTTCTATGTAAATTTTGACCTACAGAATCTCATAACATATTGTGGTCAATATGGTGGATAGTTGACAGGAACTGTATAGGCTCTGTTTGAAAAGTGTTCCTTGTTGCAGTTTCTTCATATTCCATGTACGGCTTACTTCAAGAACTACTGAGTTTTGTGCTCTGTGCACACCGTGAGCTGTGTATTTCATCCTGATCGTGTTTCGATATTCCAATTGTTTACGATGAATGATGATATCATATGACAAAGGACAGTTTGGCTGCGTTCACTTTTGGTGCGGTTACACCTTATGTCTTTTGCGTGTGATGTAGCTGCTATGATGGGGACTGCAGCTGCCTTTCTTTGTTTGGATCCTACCAGTGCGATTAGATGTTAATTTGAATAACTCGACTGGCACGGGTGGCTGAGCAGTTATGGATTTCAATTCATTTGCAGTGATACCGGGGCCTTTGACCATCTACAACTATATTGTGGTCCCATGTAGAAAATGGCTCATTGTATAGCATAACATCTTAATTGTTTTTAATTGTCAAATCTTCAACAGGTAGTCCTTCAACATTAGAATATTCTGTAATTTCTATAATTATTGACATGAAAATTCCATTCAGTGACTCAAAACTATTATTGTATGCTCCCAAAAATTATTTTTAGAACTCATAAAATTACCTAAGTTTGGTTATAAAATTAACTGGCATGAAGAAGTAACTTGATAAAAATATTCCTGTATTGATGGAAGCCATTTTGAATCACTGCTTGTGTGGTCAAGTACAATGTGCATGGAGTGACCTCGACAACAAAATTTACTGACCATTTTTGAAAATACTTTGACAAGTGGTGGGGCGAATATGGGGAATTCCAAACTGCAATGAAACTGGCTTCCATGGATAGAAAAGCCTATAAAATTCAAAGTGAGCACACAAATCTCAATTTTGTTATGGAATATGGTTAATCTGGCCACCATCTGTTTCACAGAAGTGGGAGTTTATCTATTGACCTTTCGAGCCATAGCCAGCCCATAGGGCATAGACCGAGATACTCCCTCACTTATCTGAATTTTTGTTCTAGAAGTTTTCAATTCTTTTAAAGGTATTTATCAAATCTCGCCATTTGTCTCTGTTCTGTGCAAGCAGCTCTATCTCATTGAGGGAGCCGATTCCTGCTGCTCTTGCCTCTCTCGTCAATGTTCTTCTCAGTGTCTCTCTGGGTCTTCCTCTTTTCCTCTTACCTGTTGTTTCCCACATGAGAGCTTGCTTTGCTATTCGGTTATTATCTCTTCTCATCACATGTCCAACATATGACCATCGTCTTTTCTTTATTACTGAGGATATTAGTGGTTGATTGGCGATTTCTCTAATTTCCTCGTTTGTTTTGAATTCGTTCCACACTATACCAAGTATTTTTCCTTAGACATTTATTTTCAAACATTCAACTTTGTTTCTATATCTCTTGTTGTTTTCCAGCTTTCACACACATATGTGAGGGTTGATAGTACATTTGATTTGAATAATCTAAGTTTTGTATTTGTTCTGATGTGTGAGATAGAAATGTGATATTTGAGGAAAACAGTGGGAGTGATCAGGGGGAAAAAAAATTAGGAAAGAGTCTATAAAAGAAAGAGTCTACATAGAACTAATTTTGAATTACAGCAACAACAAATAATATAATTCACCAACTTCAAGAGAATGCCTTTGATTCCATAACATACAAGGCAGGTCTAGGAAAAGAAGGAAGAGAAGCTCAAGGCAGGGCCAGGGTAAGATGAAGTGAGAACATCAAGGAAACTCTTCATCTACAGGTTTTTATTTTAAGGATAGATAAATTAATTGTCATTGACAAAAATATTATGCAACACAACAATTTTGTGTATAACTTTCTTTCTGTCTGTATTTCCCCATAAGCTGTCATTGTCCACCCTAAAAAAGAATAAAGGTAAAGTATGGACTTGAATCTGCGACTTAGCACACGAGTTTTCACCCATATGTGCTCGGCCGCCTGTCCAGAAGTGTTCAGAGACTTCTGAATAGTGTCGCTTCAAGCATTGAAACTCAGATGCGAGGCAGCATTCCTCACCTTCCCAGAGTACTACCCAGGTACCCATTTCTGCCAGCGGTTGGGTCAATTGCAGAGGTATTTTTTTCCAACCACGAGTACAATTCACACTGCTTCCAACAGGAATCGAACACAGATTGTCTGAATGTTGGTAGCCTGTCGGGTGGTTTTTCCAACTAGGCTACCAAGGGCCCCAAAAGAGAATATTAGAAGAATGTAGATTCATGTTGACAACAGACTGGTTGGCCTTTTTAGCCCATCATATCTGACTTCAGTTTTGTATTTTTAGTTCTAGGTTGTCTTCCTGCTTTGAATTATACTCACTAGACCAGATTAGTTAGTCTGTTTCCAGATGCACTACAGGGAGATGAAGTGGGATATCAATCTGCATTGGTTCACAAATTCTGATGCAAACATTTACTTTTGAGTCACTGACCACTTCTGGCTCAGGTGTTGTTTAGTGTCTTGAGCCCCATGTACAACTACATAGCATGAAAAGTATAATTTTTAGTGAGCTGGCAAGGAACTGTGAAAGAAACACGAAGGAGAGGTAGGCAGAGAAAGCGATGGAAAGATAACATAGGAGAATGGGCAGGTCTTGATATTGCATCTAAAAAAATGACTGAAGATGGTGAGAAATAGAGAAGGTTGAACAAGCTTGTCAGTGGTGCCCCAACGATCCCCGGGGTTATGAGATGAAGAAGAAGAGGCTTGATTGATTCAATCTCTGCCTGCCTGGTACTCTTCAGTTGGCCAAGCTGAAAAAGGAATGCTCACCTGTCTCACTGAGTTTGAATCAATAATAATAACAAGAAAAAGCACTGGCCTTCATCTCACCTCCAAGTGCTTTGACCTGATATAAAGTTTTATTCTCATCATGACATATGTTACATGATATCCATTTTCTTTTATGGCTCAATCTACATAATTACCTGTACAATATACATACAGATATCTACTTAAGAACATCGATAGGGGATATATCATTCTCTCATCGCACCACGTGCTCTCCCTCACTACTGTAGCAGCAGAACTGGAAGCTGTCAGCAACTCATAGCTGATGGCTTGAGACAGGATCAGTAAACCAAAACCATCCAGACCATACTGCACCTCTTTGCGGTGTCTCTAGTAACAGACTGACCAGTCTAGTCTCGTCAAGCGATTTAGGATCATAGAGGGTAGGCAACCTGGCACTCAAAAATGTCATGTTGAAGTCGGATGTGTTGGGCCAAAAGGCAAGAAACCACAACACATCTACACCCACTTAACATCGTTTCAAGGTTGAATGACAGTGGTCTATCCATTACTTTGGTGGTCATTGGGTAAATGCCAGAAGGAAAGTAATGCCATCCTCAATTCATCATGCCAGGTACCCATTCTTCTTTTTTGCTGGGTTGACTAAAGTATGTCAAGCTGGGATTGAGTCTGTGTTTCTTTAATCATCATGCTAGTACTCTAACCACTACGCCATTTAAGTATACTTGAGTATAACACTGGCTCAAAGATCATGAGCCACAGACTGCTCATTCATTGCATTCATCGACCAAAAGTGTTTGAATTCTTTTTTCAATTGGATTGTTTGTGCATGAAAATGTAATTAGTGTTTAACTAGAAATAATTTTTTACATGGCTCACTCGAGTTTTTAATAGAGATAATCAGTGCAAAGAAACAGAAAATCATTGATCTCTTCTTTTGTTTCAGAACATAGACGAAAACGAAAAAGGCAGTTACATCATTCAGAACCATTTCCTGCCATTCCCAGCACAAGCTTCTCAGCTGGTAATTATCTAAGTTATTCGTCCCTGAGGGGATCCCAGGCATTCAGTGTCTCTATGGTAGAAGCTTCAAAACAAGATCAGGATCAACTTTGTCATTATCAGAGTGCTCAGTGCCCACATTGCCCAGATACCATGCCCTGGAATGCCCTCAAGCAACACATATCCCAGTTACATGGGCATGAAATGCCATTTGTATGCAGCCTGTGTGACAAAGGCTTCCTGACCTCATCAGGCCTCAGTAACCACATGCAAGCACATGAAGGAAGAAAGTTTATGTGCCCAATCTGTGACTTCCGATTCAAGCAAAAAGGGCACCTCAAGCAGCACTTGAAAAGCATTCACAAGTTAGCCCAGTGCACAACTTGTTCACAGACATTTGGTCTTGGTGATGAGTTTAATCAGCATGTTTTACATTGTATTTAGCAGGAACCCTATTGCCATTTGGTAATTAGACAGCTAAAATAACATTTTTGTATTTTTTTTAAAATCTCTGGTTTGGCTTTATCACATCTGAACACATGCTCTTTAAAACATCAACCATAGTTGTATGCAGTCAAATACAGAATTTCCTCCCACAAAGTCTGACCGGAATGTTTGTCTAGCCAGCCACTCCCAGAAAAAATTACACCATGACTATATATTTTAAATTATGATCCACCTAATTCACGACATTTAATTTTTCTTAGTAACATTGAACACTTATATTTGTTTGTACAAAAATACAGTTTTATAATTTCTGTGAGTAAAAGTGAAAGTCATAATTTTTTTTACCATCATAATTTTTTTTACCGTTTCATTTTTGCTATATTCGTATTTGGTCTATGTTTTTGTGCTCATTGCACCAGTGACCTTAAGTGATTTAATAATATTTTACTATTTGCTTAATTCAAGACATTTAATCGCTCATATTAACAGTGAACACCTATATTTGCTTATACAATAATATAAATTTTATAATTTCTGTGAGTAAAAGTGAAAGTAATAATTTTCTTTTGTGAAATTTGTCTTGAAAGTTGAACTATACTTTTGTGCTCACGGCGCCAGTAAAAGTGGCAGTCATAAACACTGGGCTATTAGGACAACAATTGTTATTTTAGCAAATTTGTGAGATGAACTTAAACAACAGACATCACAACGTCGGCGGTGTTACATAAACAATAACTCTTTTTATAGCAGAAAGTCAGGAAAAGATAATGAAAGCTCTGTAGACAGCAATCCTGAATGCGAGTTAGAAACATCAAAATTCTTATCATGGGAAGGGCTTCATTACAGCATATTAGAGTCTCATTTGCGTCACCATGACTTAGGTCATTTCAACTAAAGAACTTATTCCAAACAGGTGTGTATTGTTTGAATGAAAAAAAAATTATCCACATCATTTTGGGTACAATTGTCAAATTTTCTATGGTTATTACTTCTTACTGTCTTAGCTAATTTATGATACTCAAAGAGAAAAAAACGATTATTCCCAAAGAAACTGAAAGTTGTAGTTGCTCTTGGTAGGGAGTATATAAATCAGTACAATAGACACACAGACTTTAAAATTAAGTGATTTGTAGCTGAAAATTCTGAAGGAGTGGTTATACAATGGATGTACTGTGTGCTTGTATGAACACAATTTACAATGGATCTGTACTGCCATGTTGAAGTTGAGATGTGGATCATCAGCTAGTGTCAAGGACAAAACCATTGCAAATCAGAATGGGATATGACAATGTTGACTGAAGCAACTAATGCCCTTAAATGGGTTTCTAAGATACAATTTAATGGGCCGCTATCGTAAAAACGATGTTGTTAATGAAACGTAGACCTGATACAGAATGGGCAGTTATTGTAACTAACAAAGTTGAACGCATTCGGAAATAAATGTCTAAGGAAAATACTTAGTATAGCGTGGAACTAATTCAAAACAAACGAGGAAATTAGAGAAATCGCCAATCAACCACTAATATCTTCAGTAATAAAGAAAAGACGATGGTCATATGTTGGACATGTGATGAGAAGAGATAATAACCGAATAGCAAAGCAGGCCCTCATATGGGAAACAACAGGTAAGAGAAAAAGAGGAAGACCCAGGAAGACACCGAGAAGAACATTGATGAGAGAGGCAAGAGCAACAGGATTCGGCTCCCTCAATGAGATAGAGCTGCTTGCACAGAACAGAGACAAATGGCGAGATTTGATAAAATATCTTTAAAAGAAAACTGCTACAACAAAAATTCAGATATGAGAAGGTGTATCTTGGTCTACGCCCTAGGAGCCGGCAACGGCTCAAAAGGTCAATAGATAGATAGATATTGTAACTAACTCTCAGTCAATGCTTAAAAAGGTTCAGAACTAACATCTCCATCATGAGTGAATAAAGGGCTGAGATTCCAGGCAACATTCATTTGTGTTGAAAGCACCGGTGCATGCATATAAATCATCATCTGTGCCTAAGGTCAGCTCAGTGTACTGTGGTTTTAACCTTAACTAACATGGAATAATGAGCTCTGGTCTCATAATTATATTTTAATTTGTTTAGAAGGGAGGTATTGGGTCTAAAGCCCAGACATTGCAATTTGCTATAAACCATACCACAATTCAAGATATACCAATTCTGTGGCTACAAGGGTCCTGACCACGATCAGGGAAGAAAAGATAAAGCAACCTGCCATGCATGTCATAAGAGGCGACTAAGGAGGTTAGGGATATTATCTTCACCTGTACTGCAGAGTTTATGCACCTGAGCTGAAGCTACCTTCAATGCTTTCACTGGTGTTTGACAGACATGCCTCATACTGGAGAATGTGCTAAGTAGAGAATCTGAGCACTATGGAGGTGTCTTTCACTGGTGTTTGATAGACATGCCTCATACTGGAGAATGTGCTAAGTAGGAAATCTGAGCACTATGGAGGTGTCTTTCACTGGTGTTTGATAGACATGCCTCATACTGGAGAATGTGCTAAGTAGAGAATCTGAGCACTATGGAGGTGTCGTTCGTTCGTTCGCTTTCGTCAGCTTTTGACCTCTGACGAAGTCCCACCCACTCAATTTGTGGGACTGAATTTTGCGTGTAAAGTCTGTTTTTATCCCATTACAGGATGCCCTCGCCATGCAGGCAGATTTACTCCGACTTCAGAGGTACTAATTTTTAGGGAATTAGTAAAACCCAGGTGTCCTCGCCAGGGTACGAACCCCGGCTGTTGCCGTGGTAAGCCAACCGCCTATCGATTGCGCTAACCGGACACCCTGGAGGTGTCTGATGTGCAATGAAAATGATCTCTCCACTAAACTAAGCCATGCCCACTTTTTATTGATCTATGACTACTACGGCAAAAAGAGCTTTAAAAAAATGAGGAAGATACTATGCAATCCATTTTTGGCAATAGAAACAAGAAAAAGAGCTCTTAAATGTTATGTAGAGCCAGTCTTAACATAATGATGTTAATCATGGACAATAGGACAACAGATGAGAAAATCACTGGAGACTAGAAATGTGGTTTTACAGAAGAATGTTGAGAATACCATGGACAGCTAAGAAGAGTAATGAAAACGTTCTGAAAGAGGCCAAAGCAAAAAGAGTTAATTTTCAATATTAGGAAGAAACAATCATCATTTTTTGGCCATGTACTGAGAAGAGAACAGGTGGAATATATTGTAACAACTGTAAAAATTGAGTCAAAGAGATAGAAGGAAGCAAAGAGAAAAGATACCAGACAGCTTAAGAAAATGGCTTGGCAGAAGATCAACAACAGAAATGATAAATAATTATCAAGATTGAAAGTTGTAGAGAGACATGAAACCTATACCAGCAGGCCTGGTACTTGATGATGATGAATGCTACTAAGAGCAGACAATTAGCAAGAGTAGTTGTCTGGTGTAAGCAAAAGAGAAATTTATCATTCATGTACAATGTTAATTCTTGAGTTCTCCTTTCCTTTGTTCTTTTCTGAAAGAAAAGATGTTTTATTACATTAATTTGTATTTCTACTAGTAAATTTTCTTTATGTAAAATTGCCAAACACTTACTTTTTTATTTTTTCACTTAAAATTTTGTTTTTTTTAAAACAATCAGCCAAACTACAGTTCAGCCCTCTTCTATATTGTTTTGTTAATATTTTCAATGTCATAGTCCAGTATTTTTTTTTTATGTTGTAAATGGATATCAGACATTAACTCTGGAAAAAAATATAACAACCTAGCAGTGATATTGACATCACCCACAAATGTGATGATGGTCTGGGTAAAATTTAAGCACGTTCTCAAATTTCCTGTATACTACAAGTTATGGTTGGTACCATCTCTATTGAAACTTTTATTTTTTTTTTTTAAATCTTTGTGTTTTTTTTTACAACCAATTTTACCACAATCTAAACACTTTTATATTGTTTTGTCAGTATTTTAATTGCCATAATGATGTAGTATTATTTTTAAGGACATTTTTCTTTTTAAAAATAATTGCTTGATATATGTACTATATCTTCAAACTGCATTGTCTCTCTTATGTTTCAGAGAATTACAAGGATGGACAACAGGACTACAGACTTTCAAATTTAGGCATAAACCAAGACAAATCATCTATGGTGTATCACCAGTATTCTAATTTTTCAAATGAGTTTCAGCCATTCAGCTGTGCCATATGTGGGAAAGGCTTTAAAAGTAGAGGGGGTCTCAATTTTCATATGGAAGCCCACAAGGGAAGACAGTTTGTGTGTCCTTTGTGTGATTTCAGGTTCAAACATAAACACCACATGAAAGATCACCTGAGAAACATTCACAAGTTGTTTTTGTGTCCAACATGCAACAACACATTCAGACGTGACCAAAGCAGTCAGTATACATCTCATGTTTTGGCATGCAAAAAATAAACATTACGGCGGGGAAAACATCAGTTACAAAAGTGTCTATAAGAGGACTAGAGAAAGCTTGCGTGGTCAGTACCATGACACAAGTTGTTATAGCTTTCTACTAACTACTGCATTCTGTACATTTATAAAGAAGTGCAGTATATCAGAACAACCAGTTTATCAGAATAACTGTAAGGAAAATCTATAACATTTGGGGAGAGTTTGATTGCTGTTGTTGATTAATTGTGGATTTTTATGAGTGTTGTAAACATACATGTCCCTCTGAAATGATTCATTGAACTGTTGCCTTGGAAGTTTCCGTTCATAATAATATTAATTTATTATTATTATTTGGACTTTTCCGGGGTCCTGGCAAAATTTAGGGGAGAAAAGAATAGAGCCAATGACACATGTGATGCCTGTGTGGCTACCTGGTGCCTGACCACATTCAGGGGAGTAAAGAATAGGTGTCACCTGCCATGCCTGCATGGCTATAATAAGAAAGATGAATTGCAAAATTAACATGCTTTTAGAAAAATGGTATACGGCATAATAACAAATAAGGAAGCAGAAGGACTAAAGACTCATTTCTAGGAGTGATTTTCATTAGGGTCAAGAGCTTTTCCCTCTCAATTGTATACAAACCTGTACACCATATAGCAGCTGCATTTAGCATGCATAATAGGTTGCTTAGCTGCCGTTGTACTGTAATGCAAGTCTCTTGAGGCAAGGGGCTGTGTTGAGGAGTATAGGTTCAATCCTGCTTGAGTTGTCTATTGTTCTTTGTATTTTCTGTTCTTTATTTGTGAATTTTTTCCAAGTTGTAAAGATACTTGTCCCCCAAATTATTCATTCAACCTTTATTCTCCAGAACCATAATACTCTCCCCTTTCCTCCCTACTGGAGATACCAGAAATGAAGTAATACTTTACTTTTTTTTTATGAGAGTAAAGGTAATAACAAAAAATAAGTCTTCCATATTAGTAGAAATGATGTGCATTTTTCTGTGTGGAACTTCCCTGTTACAAATATGAGTCTTGTAAAATTAAAAAAAGGTATTACTCAGTTGCTACATCTGAAATGCAGTTCATTAGAAAAATATTAATTTACCCTCGGTATCTTGGAAGTATCATTGGCCAAGTTCTTTGTACACTCAGTTCTGATCTGAAGGGTCTTGGACTGTTTTCAGAAAAATGGCAAATTTTTTTCAAGGCTGATAAAGCTGCTGGGTTCACCCAGTCTCTAAAAATGGGTACCAGAAATTTTTTGTGGGAAGTAAAGAGGCCTTGCATTATATTGACTATGCGCTTAAAAATAGGCAGCTGGTCATGGGAAAATGACATCATATTCACCATACTGTTATGCCTATCAAGGTATGGAGGGAGTCTTTACTATCTCAACTATGGACATCTTAGAAATGAGATGATTCGTTTATATGAAAACAGTGGTCTCTGGTTTAAATTGTCATCACTTTACTTTGGAATATTTCATGAGTTCCAGTTATTAATGCCTGTTAATAATTTATGTTATTTGAGAAGTATGCCCCTTCCATAGTTCCTATCAGGTTGTATTTCCAGCTTGTACCGTTTTAAATTAAACTTCAACAGTCTCAACATTTCTTCTTTTAGACATCAAACTTGATAGATCAAAGAAAGCATTGATAACAGGATTTAATTGTTATCAACTGTTATGTTCTATTTTTATCAACTGTTATATTCTATTCTCATAAACTTTTATGTTCTATTTTCATCAACTGCTGTGTTCTACTCAAGAAGATAAAAAGTTTAAAGAAAAAAAAAACAAGAAAATAAAAATCAGACTATAGGGAGTGATGGAATAACTGTTTAGTATGGGAGCCAAAAGAGGGAATTGTATTTATAAGTCAAGGGAGTTACTTATGTTATAATTTTAAGTTATTTCATTCTTATCCTTCTAAACAAATTAATTAGAACCATCATGTGTTGTATCTTGTACCAAAAACTTCCTTCCATCACTTATTGCATCACTTAGGTTAGTTCTTATTGTTTCCCTGACACAAGCTTTTAGCCATTAACATCCATCTAGCTCTTGTTAAAACTACTTGACCTACATTTTTTTTTTTTTACTATTTTTGTATACTTTGCTTGTTATTATATTTCAACTTCCATTTTATGTATATATATATATACCTTGTTTTTAAAAATATTTTTAACAAAGCCAGCTCCAGCTTTTGTGCGCTCCAAAGTGATGAAGATTATGAGGAATACCACCATTGTATAAAAATAAATTTGTAAAAAAGTATGTAAATTTTGCCTTCTTCTATTAAAGAGTTGGTAAAGTAGTAAATGTTACAGTGCAGCATAACCAAATGAGTACCTTCTTAACTGCAGCCACAGATTGATTGACAAAGTAGCCAGGAGCTCACACACTTTATGATGTATGGTAAGGCAACAATAAAAGCTCTCTCTTTATGGCCATACATTGTTGATTGCCCCAACTCTAACCCACATATCCACTGTTCTCCTCTAGGTTGTCCTTTGTCAGTACCTCTTTTTTTCTTCTATGAAATTCCATTACATGGCAGTTCTTGTAACAATTTCTTTTATGTTTTCAGTACATAACTCCAGTGCCTGGTGTTACCATTTTTTTGCCTTTCTTCTAATCTGCTATTGTTGAGCAATTCTTGGTGACTCCTTTTGTTTGGTACTCATCTTCTTTCTTAGCGTTCACCTGTTTAAGTAGATGTAGGTGCATTGTGTTGCCTGTTTACGTGAAAGCTACAATATCTGCGCCTTTCAGCCTGACACACCTGTCTTCATCATGGGCTCTCTTCGGCATTGGTGGAAATGCTTAACAATTTTGCCAGGTCAGCGGTTATTTTTTTAAAACTCTTTTACTTTTAGCTACTAAGGGCCCTTTCGCCCGTGCGCTGCCGGGGCCCGAAAAGGGAGTGAAGAATAGCGGCGCTGTACCCTACCAGGCATGTTCGTAAGAGGCGAGAAAGGAGGGTTTAGGCATGGGACTGGCTATCCCATACTGTAAAAAAGTAGGCCGAAAAAACTTCACAAACATGAACAAGTCAAAGAAAGATAAAGTTAATCCGTCAACCAGGAAAGAGATGGGCTCTCTGTCTAAGAGACGTATGATGCAATCCGGAGAAAGCCATAAGGAGTCCGGGTTGCCGATTCACCCTTTGTCTACCAGGAAATCATCCAGAATTGGCACCTGGAATGTTCGTACCCTTAACGAACAGGGAAAAGCGGCACAAGTGGCAGCAGAAATGACCAACTATAAGATAGATATTCTGGGAATGTGTGAAACAAGATGGCTGGGAGCGGAGAGAATAAAATTGAATACAGGGGAGATGATTTTATCATCAGGACACCAGGAACCAGGAGCACAACATAGTGAAGGGGTAGCTATAATGCTATCAAAAAATGCACAGAAGACACTAATAGAATGGGAGGCAGTGGGACCAAGACTGGTGAGAGCAACATTTAGAACAATAAAATTACACATTATACAATGCTATGCACCAACCAACGATAAAGATGACTCAGTTAAAGATGATTTTTATAAACAGCTACAATGGCAGATGGATGCAAGACGAGCCAAGGATATTATAATCTTGATGGGAGACCTAAATGCTAAGGTAGGATCAGACAACAGAGGCTTCGAAGAGATTATGGGAAAACATGGACTTGGAGATATAAACGAGAATGGAGAGATATTTGTGAATTTCTGCGCCCTTAATCAAATGAGCCTCGGAGGAACAATATTCCAACATAAAAGAATACACAAAGCTACATGGGTGTCACCAGATCATAGAACGGAAAATCAAATTGATCACATATGTATTAATAATAAGTTTAAGTCATCCTTACAGGATGTAAAAGTATATAGAGGGGCAGATATAGCTTCTGATCATCATCTTCTGTTAGCCAAACTTAAAATTAAATTAAAAAGGTATAATACAACGAATAAGGGTAGAAAGTATTTCAACGTAGGGTTTCTTAAAGAACAAGGAATTAAAGATAAATTCGCAGTCACAATATCAAACAAATACCAAGTCCTCCAACAACTAGAAAATACAATAAATATAGAAGATCATTGGAAACAGGTAAAAAATATATGGAAAGAGACATGCGAAGAAACACTGGGGAAAAGAGAACGCCAGAATAAGGCATGGATGACAGCAGAGACCCTGGATAAAATTAAAGAAAGAAAGAACAAGAAAGCAGACATAAATAAAAGCAAAACAAGAAGTAATAAAGCCAAGACACAGGAAGCTTACACAGAGGTGAACAAAGAAGTGAGAAGATGCATTAAAAGGGATAAGAGGAAATATATAGATGAACTAGCTAAAGAGGCAGAAGAAGCAGCAAATAAGGGGAATATGAAAGAACTGTACAACAGCACAAAGAAATTAGGTGGAAAATACAAACAGATCAACGCCTTTATCAAAGATAAGAAAGGAAATCTGCTTAGTAATATAAGGGAACAAATGGAGAGATGGAAAGAACACTTTGAAGAACTTTTGAACAGACCCGGCTCAAATAATCCTCCAGATATACTACCAACAGAAGAAGAGTTACACGTTAACTGCGGAAAACCAAGCAAAGAAGAAACAATGAAAGCCATCAAACTATTAAAAGATGGTAAAGCCACAGGACCAGATGAAATTCCTTTGGAAGCCATCAAAGCAGATATTAACACCTCTACCAAGATGTTACAGGATCTATTGGATAAAATTTGGGAGAGGGAAGAAATACCTAAAGACTGGAGAGAAGGTTATATGATCAAACTACCAAAGACAGGAAGTTTACAGGAGTGCACAAATTATAGGGGAATTATGCTACTATCAGTGCCAGGAAAAATATTAGGCAGAATCATTCTGGAGAGACTAAAGGAGGCTATAGAGAAACACTTGAGAAATGAACAAGCAGGTTTTAGGAAGAACAGATCATGTGCTGATCAAATAACTACTCTACGTATAATAGTTGAACAAAGTTTAGAACTAAAATCCCCACTTTATATTGGATTCATAGATTACGAAAAGGCATTTGATAGTTTAGACAGAAGAATGCTTTGGAAGTTGCTGAGTCATTACGGAATCCCCATAAAGTTTATTAACCTGATAAAAACAATGTATGAAGGAACAAAATGTAGTGTGGTGCATGAAGGACAGCTTACAGAAGCATTTGAAATAAGAACAGGAGTAAGGCAAGGATGCCTCCTGTCTCCATTTCTCTTTCTACTGGCCATAGATTGGATTATGAAAATAACTCAAAACAACAGAAATGGGATCCATTGGTCACTGACCAAACAACTTGATGATTTAGACTTTGCTGATGACATAGCTCTCCTATCACACAGCCATCAACAGATGCAGGATAAAATGAGTATATTAGATGAGAGATCACAACAGCTAGGACTAAAGATTAATAGAGATAAGACCAACATTATGAGAATTAATGCAGTTGGCAATAACCATATAAAACTAGGAGAAATATCTCTACTAGACGTACAATCTTATATATATCTGGGCAGTAATATAGATAAAGAGGGAGGAACAGAAAATGATACCAAAATAAGGATATCAAAAGCAAGAGGAGCTTTCATTGCACTGGGAAACATATGGAAATCCAAAGAAATTAGGCTAAATACAAAAATAAAAATTTTCAACTCAAATGTTAAGTCGGTCCTATTATATGGCGGTGAAACATGGAGAATGACATAATTGGCAATCACGAAAGTACAGACTTTCATTAATGGATGCTTGCGCAGAATAAAGGGATGGAAATGGCAGGACAAAGTCACTAACGTGGAATTATGGAAATGTACCGGTCAAATACCAGTGGATAAAGAGATACAGCGAAGACGATGGCGATGGATAGGACACACACTACGGAAGCCAACTGAGAGTATTACACAACAGGCCCTTTTTGGAATCCCCAGGGAAAAGACAAAGAGGAAGACCAAGGAATTCTTGGAGAAGACAGATAGAAGCAGAGATGAAGATGATGGGGAAGACATGGAATGATCTTAAAAGAATGGCAAAAAACAGAACGACTTGGAAAGTGTTTGTTGAAGACCTATGCTCCACCGGGAGCTAAAAGGTAAAAGAAGAAGACTAAGGGCCCTTTAGCATGCACAAGTGAACATAGGACCTCCTGTTTTTTAGTCATTATCTGAGAGAGACATTGGATCTCACTATCCAAAAACCAGGGGAGGGCAAAGCCATGAGGAAACCATAGATTTGAAGTGAAAACTTTTCCCAGCTTTGGCGGGATTTTAACCTGGGACTTTCCGGTCCAGAGGCCAGTTTTTACCCTTAGACAACCTAGTTCCCAATTATTTGACCAAAATGTTTTGTGAAATTTCCTCAGAAAGATAGTAAAAAAAAATCTTAATGTTTCCTTTTCTGTTGTTTTTCTGCATTCGGATCCATACAAAAGTGGTGAAAGTATGCAGCTCTCATGTATTTTTATTTGGGGTTTGTGTTGTAATGGGTGGGTCTGACTTGTACAAGCTTTGTGTACTTTTTTTTTTTTATAAATATATTTTCATTTGCTTCCTCATTTGGTGTTACTATGCTTTTCAGTCTACCATTTACAAAACAATGCAAATGTGTAAGTGGGAATTGCAATTTAGGATTTATTATTATAATTATATCAAATATGTTATTTACCCAGGGTAAAATACCCAATATGAAGACAAAAATGAACATTCTGTGTGGGATGGAAGATTACCTCAGACTTATTTTGTTCATTTTGTCAGTTATCTCACTTTTGAATCTTCTGATGTCATAAAGTTAAATAATAATTGTTCCTTCTAAGAGACTTCTGTCAAAATTGTAGTCAAAATACAGAGAAAACATACAATATAAAAAAATATTTTTAGGCATGATATAGGATGTCTCACTCGTTATAGAACCTGTCATTTCTTTAATGGTTTTACCACTAAATACTCGCTCCTCCAGAGTATACAACACATTTAATCCAGCTATCCTGTGTGAACAAATAGGTACTGTACACTAACACTCACGAACAACAACCGTATTGTGTAGGCACCCTCATCCAAATGACAGAAATGGGGGACTGGTTGGTCTCAAGGCGAGACGCCGGCCTCAAGACAAGAGAGGTTGTGGGTTCAAACCCCGGCTGCACCAGTTGGGATTTTTATTTGTGATTTTTTTCTGCGGCAACCACCCCTGGTCTCAGCAGTGAGGCCCGACTTGAAATGTCAATTACTCATTGATGGAAAAAAATGAGTACCTCCGAAGACGGAGTTATCTGCCTGTACGGTGAGGATTCCCTGTGCACACGGCTGCCAGGGAAAAACAGATTAACATCCAAAATTCAGTTCCTAGTCTCTAGGAACTTCATCAGAGGTAAATGCTGGCGAACAAAAAAGAAGAAAAAAAATCAACAGAGAGGCTTATCAGTCAGGCTGTGCTACTCCATGTCTTAACATCTGAGTGCCACACAACACACACACACACAACAGATATGTTTACTTTCATTTACCACACGAATGAACTACTGTTCAAATTTCATTGCAATATTTTCATTGGTGTTAAAATTATTGAATAAATGTCAGGTTCCACAAGGAGTGATACACCATGTATTGTTTGACTACAGTATGTTTAAATCAATAAGGAAGATTGTTTTAGAGTTGAGTTTAAAATTACAGGTAGTTGAATTCACTTGTTATTTCACAATACGCCACTTTCTCTCAACCACTACTGTTTCCATTTATTTAATTAAACTAAAAATAAATCTAGCAATGTCCTAGTTTAGCATTTTTCTGCTCAGAGTAACATCCCCTTGCACTATATTAGGTCGTTCTCTAATATGTCATTAGAAGACCCCTGAGTTAGGGTTAGGAATACCCTAAACCTTGTTGAAAAAATATAATTAAATGCACAAAAATCAGAAGCAGTTGATACCTTCAAATACCTGTGATCAATTAGGGGAGATCACTCATTTAGGAGAAAGATGCTAAACTAGGACTTGACTTAAATTCATACTTTGATAAAAACAAATCACTAGGTTGAAGGAGATGAAAGAAATGAACAACTCATAGCTGACTATTGATTAATTGAGACCACAATCTACCTCACAATAAGGGTCTCAGATGTAGTCTAACCGAAGAGCAGGTTGGATTGTTAGTTTACGGCAAGCCTCTATATCTTCACCTTTTGGCCCGACACATTCATCTTCAGCCTGGCATTTTTAGGTACTAGGTTGCCTTCCCTTTTCGACTTAACTCACTTAGCCAGACTGGTTAGCCTGTTTCTAGAGGCACTGTTAGGAGGTGAAGTAGGGTTTGGTTAGCTCTATTGCTTTCTCCAAGATGGACGCTTGTTTGCGTTCGAGCCATGATGTAAACAATGTTGACTTTGCTTGTCTCCAACGGTTTGTCTCATTCTATTAGAGAACATCACGCTATCTGTTATCACAGCGAGTTGGCGGATTTTTATAAATGTAATCACGGGTTTGATAATAAATGTTTGTACACAGTTCGTTAACCATCGCTGTAGATCAAGTCTTTATTCTGCTGGCTTCGTTCGCGTTCGTTGGAAGTTAATGACCTAATTTGTGCAGCCGGTTGGTTTGGGGCGAATTGTCGTTACAATGTCACTGCTATAATGACTCCGTTTGTGACAAAGCTACAGAGACATGCCCAAACAATGACAGTTATCAGCACGAATATTTCGGACCCCAGTGTCAGTACTTGGATCTCGTGTACAAATACGCCCAAAAATCTTAACCTACTTTCCTGTTTGATAACAACGACACCACATGTAATCCGGATACAAATTCTACATCAGTTGAGGCAACTCTCAATCAATCTTTGCCGTTCTCCTGGTTTAGGATTTATGTGAATGACTTAACAGATCCAGACAGTTTCACCGTAAAACTAAATGGTTCTGCCTCATGTAACAATGAATCAAGGTTTGTAGTTAGTCACACGAGATTGATGTCTTTTGCTCTGGGGCTGGTCTGATCAACAAGTAACGTATTGAAGGGACGATAGTTGCAAATATCTGCTCCATCTACATTGGCGGAGGTCGGAATGTGGCTCTCAAACAGAACACAAACCAGACCGACACATTTAATGCTTGTTATACAGGAGACGGATGTGGACCAGAGGCCGCAGTTAATGGCAAAACAAAGACCAATCTCTATGAAAATGACTGCACACACATAAAATTGAGAAGTGGAACCAATCCTGTTTACTGGTATCTGAACTTTGCCATGCCACAGAAGATTCACACCATTCGAATCTATCATCGAGCTAGCACTATGATTCGGGTAAATAATGCCACTCTAAAGGCTTTCTCTGACAGTGGTGGCGTAGTGTTCCAGTATAATGATATATATTATACCCTAATGTTTCTTTGAACACTATTGTAGTCACCACACAAACGCCAATGGCACAACCTTAAGATTAAGTTCTCACCGACCAATTCGCAGACTGACGGTGTGTGAGGTGCAAACATTTACAGACACCTATTGTCTGGACGGGCATTCTGGGTCGTTTTGTGACGTGTGTAGTGGGTGTAGCAAAGGCTGCAACGTCATCATCGGTACGTGTCACGGCAACTGTTCACATGGGATCTATGGACACGACTGCTCCAGGTCTTGTCTCAGTGTCTGGCCTTTATGTGAGAAACAAATCCGGAAAATGCCTACAATGTAAACATCCTGGCTATACCTGTAATGACAGTTGTCCCGATGGTAATTTTGGGCTACAGTGCGAACAGACGTGTTCTGATGGCTGTGACATCATATGTGATCCGGAATGTGGGACTGTACGTACAAGGAAACGTACTACTGGTCAGACTGCACTCTCAAATGTCCGGACAACTGTTTCGACGACACCTGTGAACAGTCAACCGGGAACTGTACATGCAAGGGAACGTTCTACGGGTCAGACTGCACTCTCAAATCTCCGGACAACTGTTTGAACGGAACCTGTGAACAGTTAATCGGGGCCTGTGTCTCGTATGTCGATGATTCCCACGTTAAGAAGAGTCTGCCGACTACAATAAACCCAAACATATGGATACCTTTCGCGATCGCTGCTCTTCTACCTCCTATTCTGCTTCTCTTGAATTGAGCCATGGCTCAATTCTCAGTGTATATCCGTGCTAGCCGTAGCTCATAAATTAGTGGGTGTCTGCGATAGCCATGGCTGATATCTTAGTGGGTGTATGTGCTGGCCATGGCTCATATCTTAGTGTGTGTCTGAGCTGGCCATGATTCATATCTTAGTGTGTGTCTGTGCTAGCCATGGCTCATATCTTGGTGGGTGTCTGTGCTGGGCAGGGTTCATATCTTAGTGTGTGTCTGTGCTGGCCATGGTTCATATCTTAGTATATTTCCGTGCTAGCCATGGCTCATATCTTAATGTGTTTCTGTGCTAGATATGGTTAATATCTTGGTGTGTTTCCGTGAAGCCATGGCTCATATCTTAATGTGTTTCTGTGCTAGCCATGGCTCATATCTTAGTATGTTTCTGTGCTAGCCATGGCTCATATCTTAGCTTGTGTGTGTGTGTGTGTGTGTGCGTGCGTGCGTGCTAGCCATGGCTCATATCTTAGTGTGTCCGTGTTAATCATGTCTCATATCTTTATGTGTACCTGTGTTAGTCATATCTTAGTGTGTATCTATGTTAGTCATGTGTCATATCTTTGTGTGTGCATGTCTGGGTTAGTGATATCTCATATCTTTGTGTGCATGTTTATGTTAGTCATATCTCATATCGTTGTGTGTGCATGTCTGTGTTAGTCACCTCTAATGACTCAGGCAGATGGTGCTCGTAAACCTGGGAGGGCCGACCATCTAAGGGCAGAATCCCCCTACAGAAAAAAAACAATCTGCTGCCTTGCAGGAAGATTGGGGACAATCAAAGACTAAGGAAAGCAAACCTTAATAAAATGCTGGCTGAAATCGGATGCACTGGCCCACTGGCGCAGAACACAGTGCAACGTTTTAACGGGTGTTCAATCAGAGTGGATCTGGCAGACTCTAATTGTGATGTTCTGTATGTGGGGGCGATCAACACACTTAACCTGACAGCTGACTTCATGTGAGAGTCTGGAATCCTACTCTAATTGAGTCCTGATCGCAGAGAGAGAGAGAGTTTGCTCATCCTGACCCCAACCACTACTATTATAACATTAATGCCCCTTGATAATTAAGTCACATGACCTGAAAAAAACTATTGGATTTTCCTCAGAAATGTCCTTAACGATAAAACTGGCCCAGTTGTCTCTCAATTTGCATTCCGTGGGACTTAGCAAAACTATTTAATTGTAATCTTATGATCCACATTTGCAACAGTTGTTACAACTCTTTTATTTTCTAATCCACTTTTGTATTGCTTGATGGAGAGTTACAGACATGTAGGGGGCCTGTGGTAAATTGGCAACTATTTTTTTTAATAATTAGTTGTTGTTGATGGAATGCCACGAGTTGAAGCGGGCAGGGTGCCCTTGACTCATTTGATGTGGCGGGTCGTAATGGCTTTCTTGACATTTCTCGGCCCTTACTGGAGAAGTTGGAGTTCATCTATCCCAGGCTATGCTGGGAAACAACTAGTCCAGCCCAGAGGTACTGCAATACTGGGTCTTCTATATCAGTAACATCCACCACTACAGGGAACACGGCGATGCTAGCTCCAATTAGCCGGCCTGTTTTGACGCAGACTGTTACCAGGAACACGGCGATGCTAGCTCCAATTAGCCGGCCTGTTTTGACACAGACTGTTACCAGGAACACGGCGATGCTAGCTCCAATTAGCCGGCCTGTTTTGACGCAGACTGTTACCAGGAACACGGCGATGCTAGTCCCAATTAGCCGGCCTGTTTTGACGCAGACTGTTACCAGGGGAGACCACACGGAGGTAGAACTGCTAGGCCTTGGTCAGCTGATGATGCATCGACCCTGCTATTGCGACCACAGGTCGCGGGCGCTTCTGCTCCCTCTTTTATAATTAGTAAAGTTCTTATAAACTAAATGTTGTTGTTGTTGTTGTTATGGATCCAGCGATCTTTGAGCTGATGCCCTTTGGCCCAATGCCTTGTAGAGTATCTGCAGGTATTTTTAAGTTCTGCTGTTGTTCCGTACAGAGTATTCCATTTGGAGGGTCTTTGGGGAAATAGTGTTGTTCTGATGTCAGTGAGCTCTGGACATTGAAACAGGTGATGTTCTACAGTTTCTTGTGGGTGGTTACAGAGTGGACATGCCGGGTATGGTTTTGTTGTATTCTATTAATGTGGTTATTCAGCATAACATGTCCAGTTCTCAGTCTGAAGATGGTGGTTTGGTCTCTTCTTGTTAGGTTATTGATGTTGTCTTGTGGATTTGGTCTTGCCATATATTTGAAAAGCTCTCTCCCTGTTTTCCCTAAGGCCCATCCATTCAACCACTCCTCCCTACTGTTTGAGTTTATGATTTGTTTAGCTGTGTCTAGTGTGATGCATGTATGTATCTGTGTCTGTCTGGATCCTCTCTTAGCTAATGTATCTGCCTTATCATTTCCTGGTATGTTTGAGTGACCCGAGATCCATTGCATTACCAATCTTATGTTATGTGTTTCAATGAGTTTGTCTGTATCTATGATAAGTTGTGTGAGTTCTGTTTTGTTCGTGTTGTTCCCCAGTGCTTGCAGAGCCGATTTGAAATCCGTAAATATGACTGTGTTTGTTTTCTTCGATTGTGTGGTATCGAAAATCGTATTTAAATGATAAATTGCTGTTTCTATAGCTGTTATTTCTGCTTCATAATTGTTACAGACTTCACCACAAGGGCCACAAATTTCTTCTGCTGTTCCATCTGGATAATGTATTAATATTCCGTATCCAGCTTTTGAAGTAGCGTTTGTGGCTGCACCATCTGTGTATATATATGTATCCAGTCTTCTGGATAAGTATCTATTGTTTTCCTTGCTGCTAGTGTTACTGATACTGGGTCTGCTTTTTTACCTGTTCTGTTACATATCTCTACATTTATTTCAGGTTTTTTTTTTATAATTTATACTTTGAGGCAATTTCTTTGATGACTCTTGATGTTTGTAGTCGTTTTTCAGGTAGATGGAATTTCTCTTGTATATTTCCAACATGTTGTAATACTGACATCTGCTTAATTCTTTGTTTTGGAGTCCATGTATCTATTAAATTTCTGTTTGGGTGGTCCTTCTCCATTCTTTTTTGTCTTTCATAGAGAACCATAGCGGCCTTGTTTCTCCTCAACTCTAAAGGTTCTACATTGCAGTGAATTTCGCAGGCTGCAACTGGAGTGGACCTCATTGCACCGCTGATGAGTCGTAATGCATTATTTTGTATCTTGTCCAGTGCCATGTTAGTTGTTTTGCTGCATGTCACTAGGAGCGAGCTACCATGGTCCAAAACAGTGCGAACATATCCCAGATAGAGATTTTTAAGTGTTTCTTTGTCTGCTCCCCATAAGGTACTGGAAAGCCTTTTCATTAGTTGAAGTCTTTGTGTTGCTTTCTTAGTGAGATTCTCTACATGTTTCTTCAGGTTCAGTTGTCGGTCTAGTTGTATTCCTAAATATGTAGGGTGTTCCTCTTTTTGTAGACTATTGTGTTGGAGATTGAGTTTGATGTTTGCCTTAGCTATTTTGTTACTTCTAGTAAATACTATATATACTGTTTTATGTATATTTATTTTTATTTTCCAGGTATTACAGTATTCTTCTAAGTGCCCCAGGTCTTTGTTTAGTTGTGCTTCAGTTGTTCTAATATTTTCGTTTGTACTCCACATGACCAGATCATCCGCATAGAGAGCTTTTTTATTTATCAGGGTTTTGGTCAGATCAGTAATATACAATGTATATTTAAAAAATGGTACAACTGAGTGGTGATCCCTGTGGTTAGATGAGGGCCATGGCGTATACCACATGTTGGTTGGCTCTAGCCCGGGCGGCATCTATAGGGGCTCACCTCCTCCCGGCCCAGTTATACCGCTGGAAGCTCGGTCGCACCCAAGACCAACTTTGCGATAACAGAGGGACCGCGTGTAGGTGTGGCCTTGGACACAGTGGCCCAGTGGAGTTTAATTTAGTCCATCAAAACCAGAGAGGATTTTGTCAAAACAGAGGTTTTGTCATCCAATATCCACTGAGCCTGGCAAATGAGAGGCTATGAACGCCTCAAACACCTTTTGGTGATGTCAAGAGCGGACATCACACACCTTCCCCCCTCCCTTATAAACTAAATCAGATATTTTTGTTACACATAAATGATACGTTGTCAGTTGTCCATAAATAGCATATAAAAACTATATCATAGTATATATAATACATGGTTTTCTCGCTTGTGTTCGCCCGATGACTAAAGGAATACACCTCGTCGTCATACACCCTTAAAGGGACATTAAGTGGGCATATATGCGTTGTGTTGTGGTTTGTTGTATAACTGATATTTGCGCCTTTTGGCCCAACACATTCGACCTAGCATGACATTTTTGAGTACCGGATTGTCTTCCCTCTTCTACCTGTTTCTACTCGCTTGACCAGACTAGACAGGTTAGTCTGTTACTAGAGGCACCACGGAGAGGTGGAGCAGGGTCTGGATGGTTCTGAATTACTGATCCTGGCACAAGCCTTCAGCTGTGAGTCGCTGACAACTTCCAACTCTGCTTCTGTGAGGCGTGCCTTCGCCTCCATGCATGGTTTTGCATACAATAATTTTTAGTAGGAGCAAAGGCACCCTCAAATACTGTGACATAGTTATGGTGTAGTTTATTATTCCGCGTTTGAGATTTTATGCAGTTTCTTGGCACTGCAAGGTGAAGGATTGTCTACTTGAATCAAATTTCTAAATGCCTTTTCCCTGTTTGATTTCTGCATCATGCTACATCTAGTTGGAATATATTACGTCTAAACTAGGTCACATATGTTCACTATCAGTCCACATAAAACTTTCATACATATAGTTAATTGTCCCAAAAGAAAGATAATTCATGATCATGAGGTATGGAGGTAGTTATTCATTTCCTAAGAAAAGTAAAAGTAAAGTGCCCCCGTCACGCCAAGTGGCCTATAGGGAATATGGTGTTATTATAGTGACCATAATTTTTACAGACCTTCGGCACATAATTTTTTGGGATAATGTGGTCGATATTACGCCCGTGCCGCTTTACTTTCAGAGAAAAATATCCGGTGCCCATTTAAGGCTGGATGAACCCGGCAGCCGTCTCTAGTCCTTCGTGTCGTCCTTCCAGCTCACTAACGACTGAGTTATCAGGCTCCTCATTTCCAAAGTGGTTCACACTAATCCCCATTCAGATACTGTCTTTTCACTGGCTCAATTAATGCCCTATGAAGTATCTTTCTTTTAAAAACATGTAAGAAAATCTGGACCTTTCTGAATTCAAGGTTGTTGTTGTTAGGATATTCATCATCACTGCACACCAGATGAATCCATAGGTGCTCCGAAATCCACGTCGAGAAAATCCAAGGAGAAACCTGATCTACTTGCACATTCCCTAGCACGGCCAGATATTCACGGTATGGGTTGGTATTTGTTGACAATTTTGGCCAAACAGCGGCCACATTTATATGAAAGCATGGCCTGGGAACGTGTGATGGGCTTTGAACCCATGGGCTGGGAACGTGTGATGGGCTTTGAACACATGGGCTGGGAACGTGTGATGGGCTTTGAACCCATGGGCTGGGAACGTGTGATGGGCTTTGAACCCATGGGTTGGGAACGTGTGATGGGCTTTGAACCCATGGGCTGGGAACGTGTGATGGGCTTTGAACCCATGGGCTGGGAATGTGAGATGGGCTTTGAACCCAGGGGCTAGGAATGTGTGATGGGCTTTGAACCCATGGGCTGAGAACATGTGATGGGCTTTGAACCCATGGGCTGAGAACGTGTGATGGCTTTGAACCCGTGGCCTGGGAACGTGTGATAGGCTTTGAACCCTTTGGCTGGAAACGTGTGGTGGGCTTTGAACTCAGGGGCTGGGAACGTGTGGTGGGCTTTGAACCCAGGAGCTGGAAACGTGTGGTGGGCTTTGAACCCAGGGGCTGGGAACGTGTGGTGGGCTTTGAACCCAGGGGCTGTGAACAAGGGGTGGGCTTTGAACCCAGGGGCTGGGTATCTAGAGGTACGACATCAGCCCCTGGACAGGAAGGGTGACTTTAAGGTGTATCATGGTAGAAGTATTTTAGCAATTACTGTTGGGGAACGAAGAGTTAGTGACTTTATTGTATTAAGTATGTACACCCAAGGATTGGAACCTCTGATGAATGTGACTGTATCACCGGAAAAATGACTGAACATCTGTTACAATCATGTCCAACATATGATGAACAGAGAAGGCTCGTGTGGTAGCATATCGGAACAAGCTGTATGATGATGTCACCAGCCTCGAGCTGACGAAAGCTTTTTTCGAACTTATTAATATTGACGTCTAGGGGTGTATGCAGAGAAGAAGTACTAAATCTCAGCTTAATGATGTAGGGTTGCCGTTTCCCTTCCTTGCTGCCTTTCCATCCCAGAGAATATACCAGGTACCCATTTAAAGAGCTGCGTGGACCGGTTTACGTTGAAAAGATATTTGCCTCAGCATGAACCCTGAACCTTCAAGTCGACAAGCGACTATCCTAACCACAATGCCATAGACTCTCTGAGGCAATTTATTTTCTTGGCCTCTATTTTACATACAAGAAATGTATGTAACATGCTCTGTAAATTAATTACTCAGTATACTATTTGTGGCTAGCTGTGGCTCATCCTATGTTTGAAGTATATCATCATCAAGTGCCATGCCTGCTGGGTGATCATGTCTCTCCACAACTTTTGATCTCGACAGTCATTTATCCTTTCTATTGTTGGCATTCTGCCAAGCCATTCTCTTAAGTTGTCTGGTATCTTTTCTCCTCGTCCCTCAATTTTTCCAATTGTCACAATATATTCCAGATGTTCCCTTCTCATTACATGGCCAAAAAAAAGGATGATTGTTTCTTCCTAATATTGGAAATTAGCTCTCGGAATTCGAACGATGCCTCTACGTTCGAATTGTGCGTACTAACGCGCTGTGGAAAAAAAATGTCAATAAATATGTAAATAATTAAATGCACTCGATGATTTAGTTGAGGCGCCAAAGTCACCTTTTACATTACTACGCTTGTATACTTTTAATGCTTTTCCCGCTTAGTTTTTGTTATGTGGTTGGTTATAACCATATTATTAACTAAAGCATCAAAGAAGAGAGTGGAAGCAGCGAAGTCTAAGAGGAAGGTTGCATCGACGAGGTGAACGGTGTATTACAGCAACTTTATATGAAAGAAAAAAAAATATGTTTCGACCTCATATAATATCATTCCTTCCTCGAGGGGAAAAAAAACAAATAAAGGACACTTAAAACGAAGACGAAAAATGTGGCACAGGCAAAATGACTGCTGAATATCTGCTACACTCATGCTCAACATTTAACGATCAGTGAAGTTTCTTGTGGCCATCACCGGTACTATACCAGGACAAGCTAAATGAATCTTTCTTTATTTATTTCTTTCTTTATTTATTTCATTCTTTCTTTCTTTCTTTCTTTCTTTCTTTCTTTCTTTCGTTATTGAGTTATTTGTGGACTATCATAATTGCATTCCGAACATGTCCAAAGGTCAGATTCCCTCTCTTCAGCATGCTCCGTATCAGCGACTGACGACCCTAGTTCTGTGCTGGCTAATAAGTCTTCTTATGCGCTCTCTCGTTTCCGGATGTACCCATCTTTACTCGCATGGCCTTCATCATAAGGAGAGACGTAGGCTCATGGTTGTCGAAGTAATGTGTCCTTCCAGCATCTCGGAGGGCATTAATAACGTCTGCCTGATCAATTAGTTGACTGTCTTCAACGACAGTCACATATAGCCAACCTATCCGCTTTTTAATTCCCCGTACACCTGCATCTCCAAGGACGTATATCAGTGGCGTATTCTCTATGTTACCGCAGCTACTGCCGGTAGCCTTGAACATATTAACGAATTACAAAAGGAAATGATCATTTATTTATTTTTTTAAAAATAATTATATTACAAATTTTCTAATATTCTATTACACATTTCGTAGGCCAATATGATTTATTTGTTTTGATTTGCATTTATTAAAGCAAGGTTTTCCTCTGGCCACTATAACGTTTGTTAATGAAACCGAAACCACTCTACATTGAAACCTCTAGTAGCTAGCGGTACATTTTTCCTCTACCCGGACCTAGTATTAACGACCTTGACAATAAAAAATGGAAGTCAAAATAATATAGCGGGAGATACCGCTAGAGGAATGCGGTTTCATGGGTTATTTTTAGCTCTAGCCAATTAGAAGCGTTAAATGTGAAAGGAAACTATGTCTGATTACCGGAACCTCCTTAGTTATTTAAAACTACGTTATGCGCATCAGCATCTGTAGAAATAACTTTTTTCTGCGCTCAAGAGAATCAAATCTTATTGTCGCTCAACTCAGACACAAGAATGCTTATCTGGTTTGGAATTAAAAATGTCCATTGAGAAATCATTCCCTCAGAAACTTAGAAACCATCCCAACAGTACTTTCAAGGACAAAGTCATCAAGACATTTTCGTCTCAAAAAAGACGGATATAATTAACATATAAATAAGTAAGTAATTTAAAATGTAGTGATGTCATTAGAAAATATCATTTTATGTTAGCCTACTGAATATAATGTATGTTTTTATTTATTATGTTGTCGGTAGCCCAGACCACAAAACCAGTATACGCCACTGACTATACACAGGTGATTTCTGTAATACCTCACCTATTACCTGCATACTGAGCCCGCCTCCAGTTTTAATATCATGCTTATCGAATTATTTTATTAATAATAAGCTTTTTATACAGAGCTTCGCAGCAGGAGACAATCTGATCAACAGAAGTGGACTCCCCGTCGAGTAAGTGTTACGGCCCTTTAGCTTCTTGACACTCTAAGGATGCTCTCCCCCATGATGACTCACAGGCGTCATCCTCGCGCTGCATTGAGCCTTAAAGCTTATAATATATTCTTCACAAAATAACTACACCCATTCTATACAGGACTTCTGGTCGAATCTACGGTCTCTAACCGGTCGTAACAGGCGTGAGTGTCGTTTTGTGACTCCATCCAGATGAAAGCCCTGGTCACTGCCATCACCCCCGTCGTCATGCGGTCATAACGTACGCGCCACTGTTTTCTTTGACTAGTATGCCTACAAAGTGTGATGTAAATGCCCATGCGATCCTCTTATCTGGTCCGTATTGTTCAAAATGAGGGCGTTCAACTCCACATCGATCACGACTGGATTGTGATCCACGCACTTCCTGTCTAGTGTGACAGTACACGAGAATGTGCCACTGAATGGCGTAGGCACCGGTATCCACTCCTCACCAGTGTTGATATTGGTAAACCCACATACCAGTTTGATGACATCTTCTGCGCAGTCCACTCATGATTTGTCCCTTCTTAGTCTGTCATCTTTCCATGTGTTGAGCTCTTGGTACAGTGGATGCTCTTTATCTACACTTACAGTCTACGAATACTCTAGAATACTTTAGTCATCGGGCGAACGTAAGCAATCAGCATCTACACTTATCTTAAAGTATAACAGCCCCCTCCGATACTTGTTTTTCTTTCCCTTTCTTTCTTTCTTTCTAAGCATTGGAAATACAATGCAGAAATCAGTAGATATTTAAGAAGAGATGAATGCTAAGGGTAAAGATAACTTATAGGACATATTAAATTGTTTCACAAGAACAATTTAGGAGAAATAGCATGTCACCATACGCCGAAAAAAAACACGAAAGCAAATAGCTCAATAAATAAAAGATTGTGCAATTTAAATTGCGAAAGCAAAATAAATACGAATACGAAAACTTTAACCTAAGGTTTCATTCTATGAAATAAATAAATAAATTTATGATAAAATAGATAAAAATCAATTACAAATTAACTGACATCATATTTTTTTGTCCAATAACATTTTATTTGTAATTATTTGTAGTTATTTTCGCGTGCTCTATTTCAATTGTCAGGACCTTAACAAAGGCATTTTGCTTCCATCGCGCTGCGCAAATATTTTTTTCTCCTACCCGTGATTCGTGTACATGCCAGAATGGCATACGAATGTTAAATTATGGAATTTGTTTATAAGTTATTAAACACTAATATTATGGTATATGGAGATGAAGAATATTAAAGGACAAATAAAATATACCAGCATGAGTTCGTGTAATTTAAAGCCATTGATTGAAGGTGACAACTTTGTCAAATCAGATACGTGGGTTTCTATTTAAAAAATAAAGAAAAACACATTTCCGGAATGACGTCATTATATGGCGTTAATGGCAGACGAGGGAAGGAAGTGTTTAGTGAAATAGTGCAGTTTAAAGAACTCAGTATTTCTCTGTGTTTTTTAGACAACAACTAGTTTATTTCAAAGTATCTGAATGGCTGTGTTGTTTTGGTGACATAGATTAGTAGATTACCAATAAACAGCGTCGACTTGACTGTCATCGAAACAATGAACGGGCTGTCGTTCAGTGAGCTGTGTTGCCTTTTCTGCTGTCCACCTTGTCCGTCCCGAATAGCGGCTAAACTTGCATTCCTACCACCAGAGAAAACCTATGACTTGATGTCTGATGAGACTGGCTCTAGGTACAGTTTACATTTAGCAGAGAGAGCAGAATGGCAGTACAGTCAAAGAGAGCTTGACAATATCGAAGTGTTTTATACAAGGACTAGTAAAAACAATAGAATCGTTTGTATGTTTGCAAGATGCACCCCAAACGCAAAGTTCACAATTTTATTCAGTCATGGAAATGCTGTTGATTTAGGGCAGATGAGTAGCTTCTATATTGGGCTAGGCTCAAGAATAAACTGTAACATTTTCAGTTTTGATTACTCAGGGTACGGAGCTAGTGGAGGTAAGCCTTCTGAGAAAAACATCTATGCAGACATTGATGCAGCTTGGCAGGCACTGCGAACAAGATATGGAATAAGTCCACAAAACATTATTTTGTATGGTCAGAGTATAGGTACTGTGCCTACTATAGACCTTGCATCTCGATATGAAGTTGGAGCTGTTATTCTTCATTCTCCACTGATGTCAGGCATGCGTGTTGCGTTCCCTGAAACTAAAAGAACTTGGTTCTTTGATGCTTTTCCAAGGTTTGTTATAATTATTAATTAATTATAGATTAAGATGGATAATTTACAACTGTATTCCTAACAGTAACAGAAGTAAGTGTTATCATCTGTTATGTAGAATAATGGCTATAAGTTAGCATGTATGACTGTATTTATATATTTTCATTTCACTAGACTAGACTTTGTTAAATATATATCATAATCCACTACACTCACTACAGAGACTACATGAAGTGAAATGATTATAATGATTATATTATTATCCGGTAGTTTACTAGTTAAAGTAAAGAACATAAGTTATTTCAGAGAAACAAGAGATCTCACCATAGTTGGCATTGCAACAAAAATGCAGTGGTTTTTAAATACTACAAAACATATTATGTTATTTGTTAAGATTAGGACATGACAGTTACTCTCATATTGTTTCTCTTTTTCCTATAATAATGACAGATTAGAGAACCACCAAATAAAGTATAAAGTCACAAAGTGCAATGTAACTCAATGGGATTTTACTCTTCAAACTTAAATAATGTATGTATGTGCTTAGACTAGGACTTTATTATTCTTTATAAGATTCTTATTTTAATTATTATGATGTCAGACTTTCAGTTCAAGCTTCAGAATGTTAAATTGAAAATGCGGACGAATGAGTATGAGTGAATAGAATGTAAATAAATGTGAATATAAAAATATTTACTATACAAGACAAAAAAAAGACATGCAGAGAGGTCCAGGTGAGTCTCAAGTTAAGTTTAGTTAAAGATAGAGCTGACAGTTGTGCTTTAAAAGAGTTTGTAACAGCGGCACCTAGGACACTTGACTATACTGAGGTCACTTATAGTGATTAACATTTAGATGAGAATATTTCATTTGCAAACATAGCAAACATTTAGATGTTCAGATAGGAAGCATTGATCATTTTGAAGCTGACGATATAACTTTTCTAGGAAAAGAACTATTGATTGTCTCTTTAGTCTTCTCTATTTTTTGTTGAGAAATTGGTAAATGGTGAAAAGATAAAATACAGAAATCAAGAAACATTGAAACTGTTTAAAGAAATATTATATTCAATTTCAATAAGGCTTGAAATACTTTAGACATTTCTTCTTCTTTGTTCACCTGCCAGCCACTCCTCTTAATCATCCATCCTTAAAAGGACATTAAGAGGGTAGAGATGTGTTGTGTTTTGGTGTCCAGCTAATTGTGATACTTGCACCTTTCAGCCCCACATTTCGGTCTTCAGCATGACATTTTCCTGTATCTAGTTGCCTCTAGATCCCTAATTGCTAGGTTAGTTTGTTACTAGAGGCATTGCGTAGAAGTGGAGTAGGATCTGGATAGTTCTTGTTCTCCGAGCCAGTGCAAGTAATCAGCTATGAATGTATAGCTGACAGCTTTGAGCTGTGGTGCAGACAGATGCCGTTGCTCCTCTTTAGTCATATAAAGAGACATAATTATATACTGAAAGTGATTGTAAAAAAAAAATACAAGATAATGGTACAGAGACGAGTTAATCTGGAGTGGACTAATATTGTAAGGTGAGCTGTGAAATTATTCACATAGAGTACCATGAAGATGCAACAAAGCTTGTCAAATCATTTGACAACTGTCACCACTGTTGTTCAACTATAAAATGACACTAGAGACAAAACAGACACTTTACAACACAGTCTTTTCTTCCAACGTTGTGCTACCAAATGTCAAACCAGAACCCTAGACTCAAGAATGATAGAAAAATAACCACTGTCAAAATGAAATGTGTTAGACGCATGACATGAAATAGTCTGAGAGATAAGATCAGAAATGAAAACTGGGAAAAATGCTACAAATAATTCCACCATTGAGTACATAAAGAAACAACAGACAGAATGGTTTGGCCAAGTGATAAGACAGAAAGATCAAAACACAATATAACGAGTCTTCAATAACAAGAACAACATCAGACCCAATGACTGACCAAGAAAAGATGAATTGAGGGAGTATTAGAAACCTAGTAAACATAACAACAGCAAAATCAACAGAAGTGCAAAGGACCATAAACTATATCTCCTCTTGACACTGAAAAGCAAATGAGGAAGGAACGAAGAAAAATAGTGCCACCAAGGCAAAAGACTGCGTATAATGATTTGATAATGAGGAAAACAAACCACTGTTGCCTAGTAGTTACAACTGGGAGAAGGAAAAGCTATGGGAGAACACCCAGACAGAAACTACAGGCAGGGTAGGTCTAACAGCCCTGGCAGGCATCCACCCTATGAGAAGAAAATCTCCCCTGTCAAGCCAAAATCCAACCTGCCGAAGACAGAATGTATTAGCCAGATTTAGGAGGAAAATCAGGACACACCTATATATACGAGTACTGACCATGCAAACAGCTCATCATGTATCATGATGTTGTTCCTACACCTCCATCATGAAACAGGATAGAGTGTCAAGTTTGCATGATTACAAGACTGGAACGCTGAAGAAGAAGAAGATAATGAGCCTTCAATTACATATGGCACAATATTTGACTTGGTGTTTTCATGATTTTGAAATTAGACAGAAAAAGTAGCCTGACTAGATGGATTGATAAAAGATATAATTAATTCTATTTTTCTGAACTCTTTTTGCTGGTTTGGACAGAATGATCTGATTTTAAATTGAAAATTGGGAACTAAATAAAATAAATGAAGTTTCTGGTGTGGATGTGTTGTGTCACTAATTTTCAGCAAACCTGTGCTATCTACGCATTCAGGCCCATCACATCCAACTTCATTTTGGGTAGTTTTGCTTAGACCAGCGACCAGTTTTGGTAGAATCTTTTAGACTTTTAACTGCCACTTTTAACAAGCACACAGGACCTCCTGTTTTTTTTGCTGTTATCTAAGAGGGCAAGACCTCAAATCTCACTACCCAGAGACCAGGGGAGAGTACAGCTACTAGCAAACCATGAATTTGTGAGTGAAAAATGTTCAACACACTTGCCAGGATTTGAACCCAAGACTATCCTGTCCAGAGGCTGATGTCTTACATCTAGACCATCCAATGCCCCAAATAAATGAAATTTAAATTTCAGTATAGAACTTTGTAATTAAAAACTTGTTATGGCATTCATTAAATCGCTGAGAGAGTGTAGCACAGCATGGGAGATGCTACTTTGAGGACATGCTATTTGGTCATACTACATTTGAAATGCCGTAACTTCTTTCCTTCCTCATTTGCCTTTCAGCATCGAGGGGAGATTTAATTTGCGGTCTTTTGCTCTTCTGTTCGCCTCTGCTGCTGTTATGTTTCCTATTGCTTCTAATATTCCATCGATCCATCTTTTTCGTGGTCGACCCTTGGGCCTGGTGTTCTTGCAACACTTATTGAAGGCTCATTGTGTTGTCTTTTGACCACTCTGCCTTGTCATGTGGCCACACTATTTTATCTGTTGTTTCTTTATATATTCTATGGCGGGGGCAATTCCTAGCTTCTTTCTCAGGTCTTCATTTCTGATCATATCTCTCAAGGCTGTTTCCTGTCATTCATTTAACACATTTAATCTCAGTAGAGGTTATTTTTCTTTCTTGCATCTAGGGTCCAGGTCTGGCATTGGTAGCACAACGTTCGGATGAATATTGTATTGTATAGTGCCAGTTTTGCATCTAGAGTTATTTCCTTGTTGGACAATAGTGGTGACAGCTGTCCAATGATTTTGCAAACTTTGATGTATCTTGAGCCTATCTTTGCTGTTTGAGAATTGTCATTTGTCACTAAACTGCCTAGGTATTTGAATTCCTCTACTGTTTTAGTTTCCTGCCTTCCATAGTTATGTTAATGTTTTGTTTCTCTTTTGCGACATTCATGATTTATGTTTTGTTGATGCTGATTTTCATGTTGTATTTTGTGCCTGTGCTGTTCAGTTTATTTGTTCTTGTAGGTCTTCTATTTTTCCATGCATTAGTGCCTGATTGTCTGCAAATAAAAGCTCGTTGATCTCCTCTGTCTCTGATGGGTTGGCTGACTTGCATATATAGTCCATGTATGTAATAAACAGTAGGGGGGCTAGTACACACCCTTGCCTTACACCTGATTTAATTTTGAAGTGGTCTGTGTAGCCTGCTGCTGTTCTTACTGTGCAGCTGCTGTTGATGTAGGGACTTTTGATTAGGTTGGTTAGATGTTGGCTTAATCCGTATATTGTTAGTATCTCCCACAGTTGTTCTCTATTTACTTTGTCGATTGCTTTTTCCTAGTCAATGAAAGCTGTGTACAAATTTTGATTGTGTTCTGTCATTTTTTCTGCTAGCTGTTCTAAAGTGAATCCAAGTCAGTGCATCCTCTGTATTTTCGGAAGCCCATTTGAGAATCGCTTAACTGTAGTTCTATTACAGCCTTTTATCCACAATTTTTCGTAGAGTTTACCTACATGGCTGAGAAGAGATATACCTCTATATTGATTGCAGTCTCTTTTGCTACCTTTCTTTTTCCATATTAGTACGATGATTGCCTGTTGCCAATGTTCTGGTGCTTTTTGTTAGTGCCATACTGCATTGAATATTCTGTGCAGCCATGTCACTTCTGTTTCTCCTACTGCTGCTATTATATCTATTGGTATGTTATCTATCCCCAGTGCTTTATTTCTTGGTGCATATTTGATTACTTCTTCGATTTCCTCTTTTATGATGTTGGGTTCAGTATTTGTGCGTTCCTGCGTGGTTTTTGTGATCATATTGGTAGTTGTTGTCATGTTTAATAGGTCTTCAAAATATTTTTTCCATCTCTGTTGCATGCCATAACTGTTAGCCATTTATCTGCCAGAGTCATTTTCATAAATATATTTCACCTTATTTAAAAACAAATACTTATTATATTGTACCCATACATACTCAGAGTAAGAGTTTTACTCTCACATAGTTTCCCTCTTGTAAGAATTTATCTTAATTTGTAAAGAACTTTCTAAAAAGTTGACATGAATTAATGTGTAGGAATTTTTTTTTATTTCGTGTAGTTCAGAAACACACACTTGAGTTGTAGTATATTCATTCATTCATTTGCAGATGTAATTTGAAATAAACAAAACTTTAGAAAGTTCATCACTAGCAACATTTCAGAACAAGAAGCTGTGAAAATATCTAAGGTACTGACTTAAACTTAATAAAATGGCTTGGCCACATTCCTGGATTGTCTGGCCTAGTGAAGATCATTCTACAAGGAATTGTGATAGGAAGAAGGAGAGGTAGACAAAAAAAGAGATGGTAAGATAATGTCAAAGAATGGACAACTGAATTGCTGAATCCCAAAGCATGACTGAAGATAGAGATAAATGGAGAAGTTTGGCAAAGTCTGTCAGTGGTGCCCCAACACCCCTGGGGTTATTGGTTGAAGAAGAAGACTTTAACTAACTGGGGTTAAAATCTGAAAAGGGACCCTCTACTTTTGCTGCAATGTTCATGCTCTGTGCTTGGCTCTTCTTGTGTAAACAAGCAGAGAGAATAGCATTCTTATAAATATTGTGTCGAGTGGTCATGATGATCCTATATGCAAGGAACAAGTAAAGAATAAAGGCATCAAGATGCATTGAGATGCGAAGCTGCTGTAAAGTACTAGTAAAAGAGTAAAGGCATCAAGATGCATGAAAAATTCTCTCTTAACAAAAAACTAATGACATGCAAGGAACAAAAATGTCCCAGAAGAAGCAAAAAATAAGAGAAGTGAAATGGTCTTGCATTTCTTTATAGAAACATATTTTAATACACTTTAAGTGCATTATAATTTAGAGTAGATTTATATAATATACATTAAATAACATTGTACATATACAACTTTTAAAATATATTTTAGTATTTACAGAAAGTTAATACAAATAATGCTCATTCAGTGTTAGGCACTGAAGCTGCGGTGATTGAGTTAACTCTTGTATTACTGATCTGGAGGTTCAAAGTTAAATTCTCAGTTGCGGTGACATTTTTTTTTTCATAGACACAGTTTCTGGGTTTAACTAGCTTCTGACATTAGATAACAGATATTTTTGTGGGTTCCCAGGGCAGCCTGACCTGATAATGACAATATCACCCATAAAATGTGCCATAGGAAGAAGAAATATTTGTTGCTGCACAATGTTTGGGAGACAATTGAGGTCAATTGAGGTTTCTTTTCTCTTTTTAACATTAAAATGCATGTATGCATTGTCACTAGTTTACAGCAGTCACGATATCTGCACCTTTCGGCCCAACACATCCATCTTTGGAATGGATGAGTAGATTGTCATAACAATTTTTGCTTGCACACTGGCCATTTTTGCCTTCTTTTTAATATTTTTAACAGCCAGTGGTTTTTTAACATTTGATAGTGAAAGGACCTCAAGTATTTTGCCGTTTTCTGAGAAGGCTAGACATTGGATCTCTCGATACCTAGAAACTAGAGAAGGGTCTCTGGGTAGAAGACATGAAGAAACCATGGGTTCTAATTTTGAAAAATTCCCACCACCTATAGTGGTGGTTGAACCTAGAACCTTTATTGTCCAGAACCTGACATTTTACCTCTAGACCAACCACTCATCATGGTGCGCCCCCACCCCAAGGTCAATTTAATATTAATCTTCTAATGATTAAATGGATTGGTTGTAACTGACATAAAAAAGAATGTCTAATTGTTTCTTCATGATTTCTATTACTGTTTGTTTATTAATGATAATAAAATATAATGCAGGGAGTCTATTTAAATTATCACAATTAACATTATTACATAACTGTAATAATCCAATTGCTTATTTCTCTTTTATTTTTTTTTCAGCATTGACAAGGTGCCAAAAATTACTTCTCCAGTTCTTGTGATTCATGGGACTGAAGATGAAGTAATTGACTTTTCTCATGGTTTAACAATATATGAACGCTGCCCACGCACAGTAGAGCCACTGTGGGTAGAGGGTGCTGGCCACAATGATGTTGAGCTGTATGGACAGTATCTTGAACGACTGAAACAGTTTATCAACGTTGAGCTTGCAGTGAATTGACTAGTGGCCACAGAGGAATCCATTCAAGATGGAAATGAATTGGTGGTTGAAGATACAGCAGATGTACCAGCAGCAACTGAGGATCTTGACCTGTCCCTAGGTGCCACCGGTGACATACCATTGGAGAATACATCAGCCACCTTAACTCTGCAACTTTCTCCTCCTGAAGAGAGAGTTGTTTGACCTATAGCATACAACATTAGTTTTCAGCTCAATTTTATCAAGGTGAATAGATTTAATACGTACGTGTTATCACATCTGAATTCACATATAAATAGATTTTGACAGGCTTGTTCCAGGAAAATAATAATTTTAAGTTTTATGCATCAATTATGTTCAACCTTACAGTGGAAACTTATACTGTTCCTTATATTCATGGTATTAGTTATAAGATACTGTTCTAGTTTGAAACATTGAAGAGGGATCCTTCTGGTAAGATACCAATCTAGCTCTTAATATTTATAAAACTTAAATCTGAATGGGATCAGGCTATTAGATTTTTATAACTTACACCATTACAATAGAGTTAAGGAATGGAAATAAAGCATTTAGAATTAAAATCCTTCAGTGTACAAGAAGGGAATAAATAATAAAGGGTTTTTTTTCACCTTGATAGAATTGAGTTTGAATGGTTTCCTCTGTGAGTTAGAAATTACACAATTAAATGTTGATATAATATAAATATTGTTTTGAAGTTGGTTCTTTCAATTTATGAAAGTATTTATGTTCATGTCATACAAAATAATTAATATTTTTTAAAAGTTTTATTGCCATTTCTTTATTTAGATATTTTAGTTTTCAAAATATTGTCAAATTAAAATGAGATGTTAAGAGAAGTTAGAAGTTATTACTGAAAGTTCATGATTGGTAAGTTCATATAAAGGAACAAAGTTGTGACAAAACCTGCTAACTGACCGTATGTGTTTAAATGCTAAAGGTAAATGTAACAAAATCACCAAAAGAGCATGTAATGATTGATGACATGACATACAGATTTGCTGTACAGACAGATGGATGACATTAGATTTGATAGTGACATGAGACTTGAAAATATACACTTTTGTTTGAGCACTAAATGTACAAACTTTTGATAAAATGTTGATTTATCATCACTTTTGTCTGAATGACTGTAGTTGTAAATGTCATGGTTCTTAAGTTCATCATAAATAAAGCATCACATGTATGATTTTGTGAAAAACATAGTAATGCTTTACGTTTTGCCCTGCTTGCCTGATCCAATAGCTCCCTTGAAAGCCTCTAGGGCAGCATTATGATGAATTGTTCACAATCTTTTTTTCATGTTTCTTTATTTTACACCAAAAATACATTTGTTTGACATTTCCCCTGTCTAGGCATTTATCAGATCATTCCCATTTCTCTTTTTTTTTTTCATATCCTACTTTGCCATTCACTTTATCATGTGGAATGGTTTTGGTCAAATTGTTAGATTATGTGGCAGGGCTTTCCTTTCATCATTGATTGGTCTTGGTAAGATTGTTAAATATTAGTATGGCTGTACCCACATAACTTCTTTTTCTTTACCGACATAGAAAGCTATCCATGTTGACTTATGCTGTTGATGGTTTTACACATTTTTTTTTTTCATTTGTAAAGTGGTTTCTGGGATTCTACTACACCTAATTTCTATACTTTGTATTTTCATTTCTAATTCTACGCTTAGAGCCCCTGTTTCAGATATTTTAATAATTTTGTTTAATCTAGTGTCTCCTGCAACCTTGTATACTATGTTGATAGTTTTTTTTCCTACCAATTTCCTTTTAGTCTTGTTACTGCAGTTGTAGTCCATACTATTCTAGTATTGATTTAAACTTTTGAACCCTCTGTATTGATAATGGATTCAATATTTGAATTATTGAATGAATTAGTTTTCTTTCTTTCTGGCTGCTAAAGGAGTGGATAGTCCTCTTCATCATACACCCTTAAGTGGGCGTAAATGCGCTGTGTTGTGGGTTATTTGCACCTTTTGACCCAACACATCCAACTTCAGCATGGCATTTTTGAGTACCAGGTCGTCTTCCTTCTTTAATCCATACTCGCTTGACCAGACTAGACTGGTTAGTCTATTACTAGAGCCACTGCGATGAAGTTCAGTAGGGTCTGGATGGTTCTGATTCACAGATCCTTGCGCAAACCATCAGCTATGAGTTGCTGGCAGCTTCCAGCTCTGTTGCTGTCAGATGCCTTGTCTCCATTGAGTGATTTAATAAGGTATCTGTTTTATATTACTTTTTTAATTTAGTTCTTGTAATTCAATCTAAATGAACTAATAATTCATTTTTTGACAAGCCAGTAATTATTTTTGTTTATAATAAATTAGTTGTATCATTCCGTTATGAAATTAACATCTTATTTTGTATAATTCGGTTTTTAAAAAAAATTGTGTTTATTCTGCATCTGTAGTTTCAAATTTTGTATTTGTTATTGTTGTCCATTTATGTGTCCATACACAATTGATCACACTTGACTAATTATTGTGTCTGCTTTTAAAAAAATACAAGATCCAGTAAGACAGACACAGCATTTCTCCACATTGCTCAGTTTAGGGGCTGTCCTTCATAATGTGTCCCATGTTTATTTGATCATTGACCATTCTTAATGATGTGCTCCATTCTATACTTAATCTTTGGCTATATTTCATAATGTCACATTATATTTGTTCTTTGTAACTTCTGTCATAACGTCTGTGGCCATCCTTCATAATGTGTCCCATACTTGATCTGTGTCCATCTTTCATAACATTCCCAACACTTTATGCAACCTGTGACCATACCTTTTAAAATGCTATAAATATGTATCAAGCTTTATATAGAAAAGATACTGAAATTGGTCCTGTTCTCAGAACTGATTCTGAGACTCCTATACTAGGCCTTTATATAAACACCGGGTTGCATAAGAAAACAAGGAAGACAAGAGAAAATTAGGGAGGGCTCAGCTATGGGCTTAAGAACATTACAGAGACCCAGCAGCGAATCATCAGAAATGGAAAGTTATGATTTCTACCCTCTGTGCTGTCTTTGGCCAGAGAGGAACTATTATTTTTGTATCATGGCCAATTAGTTTTTTTTTGTTTTTGTTGTTGTTGACCTACTAGTCACATTTGCTATGAATGTTCTTACTTTCTCTCATAATCTCATGTTCAGTATGTTGTTTTGCAATTTATATCAGGGTTGCATTATTTTCATGGCTTATCCAGCAGAACTTGTGTGTTTTACTCTATGATGGTCACACACCGATCACATGTCTCTTTAACCTCCTACAAAATACAAGGATTTGCTGCGGGCCAATTTTTTAAATGAAATTCACTTGGGAAAGTAATAATTATAAAATTCACAAAATTAATTCATAATCATTGAGATTCAAATTATTAATTTGTTACATATATATATATTTGTTTGGTGCAATTAAATATAATAGTGAGTGTACTTACAGTGAAATATGTGTACATGTCTCTCACACTCTGTCTCCCACTTAGACTCATCATTATGTATCATTAGTGAACTAAATCTGATATAACATAATCAAAACTATTATTCACAATCATGTGTGTGTTATCAATACTATCATAAATTTTACACTCATTTTGAGATGTTTATTGATGAATGTTTCATATCTACATATTACTAACAGTGATTTGACTGTAGGCTGGTGGACTCAATGAGGTGTTGGTGATATTCAATATAATGCTGATTTATGTACTAATAAATTATTTCGGTATCATTTTTAATTGTGACGCTCCATCTCTGCATTATGCATTGTAACATATAAAGAGGCATGTTAATCAAATGCAATTAGTTTGCTAAGGAATTTACAAGATGATATACACTGTTAATTAGTAATTAATATTGTGTAAATAGAAAGTAAGTGTAGGCATTATTTAGTTTTAACACAAAGGAATTCAGGATAGATATTGTGTATTTATACAATGCAAATAGAGTCAATAGTTTACTTTTTGCATGATGGAAATATAGCTAATATGCAGTGGCTGCACAAAGGAAAAGAATAGTAATTTGTTATTTGCACAAGGCATATGAAGCCATTAGTTTAATGTTTGCACAAAAAAGCAAGGACACTAGATTATTGTTTATACAAAGAAATGGAATTTTACTGAATTAATATTTATTCTAGTTAACTGGGTGGTGGTAATATATAAAGTAAAGTAATGATATCCTGTAATTAAATAAATGCTCAATTGTGTTGGTCATTGTAACAATTCTATAAACTGCATTGCTCAGCTCAGGATTTAAAATGTTAGTAGTGGGCAAAGTGGAGGATTGTGTATCTAATGTAATATTGATGTGACATAAGGAAGCATAAAGAAGTGTATTGCTAAAAAGATACTCTTACATTTATATAATTGCTTCTGGTGGTGGCTTCACTTGTTAATGCAATAACATTAAATACAATCTTTTAGTGGGCATATGTCAAGTTATGTAGCAACTGATGCACTTCTCCCTTTCATTATTAGTAGCATATTTTCATCTGTAGAAATTAATGATGGGAGGAAATGACTGTTCTAAAAAAATAATATTAAATTACTGAGACACCAGAGTTAGGGACAATGTATATTTGGTGAAACTGAAATGTTATCCCAATAATTTCTTTATACATTTGCAAATTATTTTTTTTTTTTATAAAACAAAGTATTTGTCCTTGTATATTATATTATATATAGCATTCATGAAAGATAAGTTCACTTGTTCAGTATTATCATCATGTGGTTGTGATCTGAAATATTCATTTTTAAAAATGCATCACTTCTTAGTGATATTTTTCTGCATTGAGTAAATACTTTAAAATTTTCAAAGTCATTTAATGGTAATTTTTCTGCACATTGCATGTTTAAATGATACCATATTTAAATTATATTCATCGCTCACTCATTTTCAATCTATACCTTCTGTGGTGTTTTTTAAATGGCGCTTGGAGGAAAGAAAAATTTATGTATGGGGTGTTGTATATTCATAAATGATTATTAAATAGTTTTTTTTCTAATTTTATAACATGAAATCATCAATATTCATTTTATTAGTTCTTATTGAAGACGGCTCCAATATTTGATTCTGTTTTGAGCTGTCATCTCCATTTCTAATTTTATGAATCCAGTTGCTTTGGCTTCCTCTCTAGCAGTTCTTCCTTCATATTTTCCCAGCCGTTGCCTGAGAGTTCCAACTAAATTATGCATGACACAAGAAAATAGTTACTACAAAAGAAATATACATTTTCATTATATTAGAATAAATAAACTTATTATGGTCATAAACAAGATTTTACATATTTTTATAGGGAATTCTGGAAGTTTTTAATCAACAGGCTGAAGATTCTCTATGTATGCTCCCTTTCTAACACAACAAATATCAATACAATAATCCAATTTGTCCCAAGCTCATTGAAATGTGTCAATGTTATTGTGTGGACAACAGTTCTGATGCCTTAATTTATTTTGTTTACTGTTGTAAGGAGTCTGCTTCAATCATTACTGCAGAATTTTCACAGCTTGTGGCATTTGCAAGTCTAAACTGAACCTTGTAGTGGATTTTAAAATTGATTTTGGATTGTATTGGTACACAGCACAAATATGATAAACTTGTCCCTGTGGGTGGTCTTCCTGAACTTTTCCCTTTACACACACATCCCAAGTTCTTAAATTTATTTCTGGAAAAAAAATGTCTTGTCAAAGGTGCTTCACCATATTTTGCACTTAAATGTTGCAGCAGACAGTAACAGAGTTTGTTTTTGTTTATTCAATCACACAAGATTGCCTTTTCCACTGGTCTTGCACCCATCTTGTTAAACTAGTCACACAATGCAACAGCCAAAGCTGAAGTAAGAACAAACTGCAGTTGTTCAACTTTCATCCTCATTCTTCATTACTGCTCATATTGGACATTTGTTTATTTAATAGTTTCAATATTATACAATGTTAAAATTGTCCATTTATTTTTCATTGTAAACCTGTAGTTGTGGCTGATTTTTGACTAATTTAAATTGTTATAATTATGAAAAAAGGATTTTAATTATTCTTTAGCAGATAATCGAAAACTCAGACAATATATTTCACAAACATTGTCACATTATCAGTGAGTACCAGTGTTTATTTTCTACATCTTTGGCTGTAAGATTTAGTCTTCTCAGTGAATAAATTACATTAATTTGACAGCTCATTTACCCAGTTCATTAAACTAAGCCCATGTGTAATATGAATGTTTTTTTTTTCTGAAAATTTCCAGAGATTTTTCTATTTATACCTCACAAAAATAAAATATCTATTGCAATATCTCATGTGCTATGAATTTTCAGTGTAATACTTCAACATCGGGGTCTCTTAAGAAAACAAGACAATTTTTTTGTTGGCCATTTTTTAAATTGTTCTAGATTTGTTGTAAATGCAGACAAATATAGATTATACTATCAACACTTGTTTGCATTTGTGACTATTTTTTTCCCTTATAATAAACATTGGAAAGAGTAGACTGTATTGTTATAAGCTTTTATAGAGGAAAAATATATGTGAGACGTCCAACAGCTCTCTGACCTTGAAGTGGCCCACAACCCACAGTTGTCTGCTTGTACTAGGATCTGTGAACCAAAACTGATCAAGAACCTACTTCGCCTCTTCATGGCGTACTGCAAACAAAGAGAAGGTAGCTGGATACAGAAAAATGCCATATTTTGAATTTGGATATGTTGGGCTGAAAGATGGATATATTGCAGCTTGCTGTAAACCATAACACATTTAACATCCTTTAGAGGGCAATCAGTGAGGAGGAGGAGTCGTTAGGCATTAACAAAAACACAGAAACTTTTATTAGAAAAAATAAGATTGTGATATGTCTCCAAGACATTTGATATCTTGGTGTGAGCAGGATGGATATTGGTATCCTTATTGTGCTGTCAAAACATTTGACTGATTTTAGAGTCTACAGGAAATGCACGTAAGTCAGATTTAATTTTGAATGCCCTTTGCAGAAATGCAGTCTCAAATGATCGCTTTAACTTGTCTAGAGTATGAGTTTACTTTTTGAAGCATGCTGCTCGTATATACTTATGCTTCTTCTCAATGTCAGATGAATATGGTGGAGATAAGTTTAGCATGAAAATTGAAACATTTATTTTCACTGTAGACCTTGCACAATTTATTACTTCTTTACTCAAAGTATTCATGTAGGGGTTATTGGCATTGCTTTATTGTCTTATGTTATCAAGTGTGCACTATATGTGATGCAGCCCTAGTCGCTCATAGTGAGGCCACCCTACAGTCGCTGATCAACAACCTGGATAAAGCATGCGACCTTTTTTCACTGTCAATTAATGTTCAGAAGACAGTAATACTAAATCAAGGTGACTTCAAACCTCTATCTATTACTCTAAAAGACTGCCCACTAGAATCAGTACAGAAATTTACATATCTTGGATCCACAGTTACGCAAACCATCTCTCTTGATGAAGAAATAAACTGTCGAATTGGTAAGGCAGCTACGACCTTCGGCAAACTCACAAAAAGGGCATGGAACAACACGAAACTAACTCGAAAGACTAAACTCCTAATATATCAAACATGTGTGCTTAGCACACTACTATATGGATCCGAAACCTGGACAACATACTCAAACCAGGAAAAAAGACTAAATGTCTTCCACATGCGATGTCTCCGCAAAACAAAGCACATCAAATGGCAGGACAAAATAACCAACTTAACTGTCCTGCAACGTGCTAAGACCCTAACAATCATGTCGATGCTTAGAAGTCGAAGGCTAAGATGGCTGGGGCATGTCCAACGGATGGAAGAAAAACGCATTCCTAGGCAAATACTATATGGCGAGCTAAAACACGGAAAACGACAAATCGGCAGACCTAGACTACGATATAGAGATATCTGCAAATCATCTCAGAAAGACTTCTCCATCTGTGAAAACGACTGGCAACATCTGGCAAGTGATCGCACATCATGGAGAGCATGTATAAGGAACGGTATAACAACATTTGAGACTGTGCTAAGACAGGACTTAGAAGAGAAGAGACTCATGAAAAAGGATGGTAAACCCTGTGGACCAGCGAGCCTGACCTGTTCATTATGTGACCGCGTGTGTTTGTCAAACATTGGTAGAATTAGCCACGAGAGAAGCTGTTCGGCAAAAACAATACCTCAAAAAAATACACAATAGCCTCCACTAGACCGTCTGACAAGACGAAAAGGGCCATATATATATATATACTATATGTGACTGAACCATGACCAAGCTGAAACAATTTCATATGGATAATGTATACAATATTAAACTGTAGCTAGAATAGAAACTGACATGCATTGTTGTAATTAAAGGAGATATATTTATAACAAACAAATTGGAAATTACTAAGTCTTATATTAATTTAACATGATTCTGTAACACCATGGACACTAATTAAAGGTAGATGAAAGACAAAGTTGGGGTCTGTGAATGTGAATACTTAGACAAATGTGACACAGCTCATGGAAAGAAAGTGAGACGAACAGAGTATTTCTTCTTTTTTTGGGGCGTGGAGGTGAGAGCAATTTTTTTAAAAGAAAGAAATAAGGTAAAGATGAGATATTTTAAATATTTTTGTAATATAAACATTATGTTGTATCAAAAATCATACTAGAGGGAAAGGTAGAAGACAAATGGTCAATAGAATGACTTCACTAAAGTTTGGGCTGGGTGGTCCTAAGGTAAGATGCAGGCCTCATATTGATAAGGTCACTAGTTCAAATGATCTCCATGACAGGTAATAGACATTCATGGTTTTCTCTGATGCTCTCCCCTGGTCTATGTGGGTAGTGAGATCCAGTGTCAAGCACTCTCTGTTAAGGATTAAAAAGTGTAGGTTCCACTTGCACACATTAAAAACCCTTGGCAATTATTTTAAAAAGTAGGCTCATTGGCCACTGCATGCCAACATTGATATAAATATTTACCCAAAATATGTTTTAAAAGAAAACTCAATAAAAAAAAAGATTGTTTGGTAAGAGACATCAGAGTACATGGATGCTGGGGAGGGGGGGGGGGGGCGTGCTGATGTCCACATAAAATTAAGTCTCTTTGGACTTTGCTAGAGAAAAAAGATAGGCATGCACAAACTTGAGCTGAATGAGTAACGGCAAGAAATGAACTAAAAACAAGCTGTTAGAAAATGCACCAACAAATCAGAAAACAGAGGAGATCAATTGTAGCCAACTTTTCATGTCACTTGACATTATATAAGTAATTTCTGTTTGATATAAACACCATTCACTGTATAAGTTTGAAAAAAAATGGCTATTGTTATATTAGTAGTGTTATTTTATTTTCTCTGACTTGTTATCCTAGAGATGCTGGCACCCTATCATTGCTGTTTGATCTAAATATTGTGTTGTGTTTGACATCAGATTAATTTGAAGGACAGTTTTTGTGTGCATGTGTTAAATTGTTGTAAATAGATTGGTTTACCTTTGGATTATTTAACATTTGTTTTAAGATATGTAATTTGGTTGTATGATAAATTCATGTAAGGACTTATCTTTGCATCTTTTGTTTAATTACATGAAAGAATATTAAATAGGAAATGTAACATTTGTAATTAACCCATAATGCACATTGTGTAAACATTATTACTAATTATTAATAAAGAGATAATTGAATCCCATTTGTGAGCTGCATTATCTGGTTCAAAATCACTTTATACATTCAGCCACCTGTGTTTCCATATGCACATTCATTACATTGTAATGTTCCTCTCCTGGCTTTCACTAATTCATACAGGATGTTTGTTGTTCGTGCTAAATATGACAGCACATTGTTCGTTTTACTTTAACTCATTTACCATTTTTGTTTTTGACAGTGCACTGCCTTTCTTAAATTGTCACCATCCATCTCATCTATTAAATTGGTTATCCCCCACAAATCACACAATTGTCTTTCATTGTGGGTCACAAATTGTACTTTTTAAACAAGTTAGTTTGTGTTTTCATGATCCCTTTCACAGAAAATATATCATGAGTGAATGTTTTACAGATCTTATTGCCTGGTTTGAAATATGTGAGATAGATCCTTGCTGCTAAGGTATAGTAAGCTTGTACTAAAGCATGGATAACATATGATAATCAACACTTAATATACTGTTGTGTTCAATTGAACAAAGTAATATCTATCTATCTATTGACCTTTCGAGCCGTAACCGGCCCATAGGGCGTAGACCAAGATACACCTTCTCCTATATGAATTTTTGTTCTAGCAGTTTTCTTTTAAAGATATTTTATCAAATCTCGCCATCTGTCTCTGTTCTGTGCAAGCAGTTCTATCTCATTGAGGGAGCCGATTCCTGCTGCTCTTGCCTCTCTCATCAATGTTCTTCTCAGTGTCTCCCTGGGTCTTCCTCTTTTTCTTTTACCTGTTGTTTCCCATATGAGGGCTTGCTTTGCTATTCGATTATTATCTCTTCTCATCACATGTCCAACGTATGACCATCGTCTTTTCTTTATTACTGAAGATATTAGTGGTTGATTGGCGATTTCTCTAATTTCCTCGTTTGTTTTGAATTCGTTCCATTCTATACCAAGTATTTTCCTTAGACATTTATTTTCGAATGCGTTCAACTTTGTTTCTATATCTCTTGTTGTTTTCCAGCTTTCACACGCATACGTAAGGGTTGATAGTACATTTGATTTGAATAGCCTAAGTTTTGTGTTTGTGCTAATGAGTTTTGATTTCCACAACTTTTCAAGGCTTCTGAAAGACATTGCTGCTTTAGCCAGTCTGATTCTAATTTCTTTGCTCGTATCCCCTTCTCGATCAATGTGACAAAGTAATATAGTCTGTTTAAAAAATCATTCCCTGAAATTTCACCAAATATCTCGGGGAAACCCTGGACGGATTACCACAATTTTTTGCATATAGTCTTTCATTGTCCAGGACGTTAAGAATGTATAATTTAAAATAATTTAAGTAATACAGTTTACTTAAAGTGGCTGGTTCCTTTGATATTTGTCAATGCAGCAGTCATTGTGCCCCTAAAAATAGAATTTATTTCTTCTTCTACCTCTCAACTCCTGTAGGGTAAAGGTCTTCAACAAACACTTTCCACACCGTTCTGTTTCTTGCCATTCTTTTATTATCATTCCATGTCTTCCCCATCATCTTCATCTCTGGTCCATTTGTCTTATCTAAGAATATTAAAAATTTAATTAATAGTAAGCTTAACAATTTCTTGTCTTTTGATAAGCCATAGGTGTATCATCAAAATTTGGGCAAATAGTTACAAAAAGTACTGAATTAAATGCGTTGGTTTCTTCTTGTAGGCTTTATCTTTCTATGAATAAAATTATCAATGTCAGAAGGAATCAAGTGAGTAAATAATACAAGCAGAAAATGATAGTGATAATGTCTTATGCTGAACTCATGCTTATAATTAGTTATATTCACTACTGAAGTCAAATCTTCTGGATGATTGGAATGGCCCTGAAAAGGATCTGTTTTACAATTTAATGTCAACATTCTGGCAAGCAACTTTATTTCACCCGGTAGACTTCTTCAGAGTAATGAATCATTCAGAATCAAAGTCTAACAGGTTAATTACTGCTTTCAGCTGAACAAACTGCAAGCCATCCTTCTTCCAGTATTCCTCTTCATGTAAGATATGGTTCACACATTTTGCCCAGTATTCTTTGTCTATCTTTGAGAGGCTGTGATTTGTAAGTACCTACCTTAATATTGCAAAATTTTGAAGGTTTTATTTTCAGCTGCTACTTGTTCTTTGACTTTTTTCAAAATTGGTTCTATTGAATTTAAGCATAAATGGTAAAGTGGTAGTCTCAAACGTCTATGACCATGCTCTTGTGTTAACTTGTCTTAATGAAATATCGTTGTCCATTGTCTGCTTTACAATGGAAATCAATTCAGGTTTCAGGTACATGTCATTAAATAGTATTTCATCTTTTGTACTCGATGATGCAGGTACTTATCTTCTTGGGCAACTACTTTGTGGTATGATGCATTGTCTGATATTAAACAAGAGGGTCGATCTAATGTGGAAGAAACATTTTTCTCAATCCACTCTCCAAATATGTGGCCGTTCATTTCAGAGTGGTAGTCCCGAGTGTCTCTCAACTTGGAAACAAAAACAAATTCAGCATTCTGCAACAGCCCATTATGTGTGCTACCTGCATGTGCAACTATCAAGCGCTGCCCTTTGTGGCTAGGTACCGTTCTTTTAATACTTCCATCTTTGTTGTTGTTCCTTTGGAGTGGCAGTTGTCCATCTGATAACTGCTATTCGTTTTCACTTGTGTGATGAGCATTGATCCCTGTTTCATCTAAATATGCATTATCGTAACCGATCTTTATGTATTTCCTTGACTTCATGTAAATACTTGCATCTCACAGCTACTAGATGTGGCTTCTCACAAATGATGTTTTTTCCACCAGGACACTTTCTATTGGTGAAGCCTGCACTTCTCACAACTCCCACTAATGTAGATTTTGAGACTTCAATGCTGTTGTTCATTCTCAGCCTAGTCTTACATTTTCTAAGTGTCACTGTTTCATTCAAAGCAAACATTCGAACAACTTGTTTTTGTGTAAGGTCTTTATCAAAATTATAGAATATTTTTCTTCCTTTCTTTTTTGTATTCCTTGGACATAAATATCCACATTCTTGGACCCAGCAATAAAATAACCATTTATTTAAACCCAAAATTTGCATTGTTCCCTTCTCAGTGTTTGAAAAAGAGCAATAACAAATCCCCTGTTTACTCTCTCTGTAGAACTATTGGTAAGTTTTAATTGCAATGTTTTGAAGTGTAACGAGTTTAGACCACTATTCAGTTCAAAGTGAAACATGGTTCGTAAATGAGAAAAGTACAAAAATAAGGATTTGACATTTTTCATTTAATATTGAATAAGAAACTGTAAACATTTTATTTCACCATTATCATTATGTGTATCTGTTTTATATACCACAAATAAGTACATATAACAACCATCTGTTTGTTACTAATGAATTTTTAAAATATAACATGGCAATAAACAGTTGACATACAAATTTTAAGATTAAACCAAATTATTATTAATTTATAGCATTTTGAAGATGAGTTTTGAAATGGACTATAACATAACAACCAGTACTTAGTTATACCATTAATTACTTTCAAGCATACATAATCATTTGGGTAAGAAGTGACTGAAATTTTGTTAAACATTTGTGCAAGTTATAAAAGTGTAGAAGGGCAATAATACAATGTTAATTAATTTTTTCATTATTTTGAAATAATCTTTTTTTTTAAATCTGTTTAAGCTTGTGATATTAATGGTGCACAATTAAAAGACAATTTAACAATTTACTGAAATAAAGTAAGTAGACATATTTTGATGTAAGTAAAGTGGGGAAGCATTTGGGGAATATGGTGTTAGTGACATATTTTTCTATGACCATGGCACTTTTTTTGGGTAATGTGGTCAGTATCATGCCAGGCTACCTTTACATCCCAGAAAAAAATTCTCTGGTACCCAATTTTTGAGACTGGGTGAATCTTTGTTGGTCCAAAAAAATCCACTATTGGGAATCAAACCCTGATCCATCTGGTCAGGCGCGAGCACACTAAATATTCAACCACAGAGTCTCTATATCTTTAAGTGGCCTAGTCAATTTTCATGAAGATGGATTCACTTTTAATTAATTTTCCAATTTACAAGCATCACAGTTGGTGTCTTTCTGGCTACTCTTTCAAGCAGGAAATTGTTCTTCTTTTCTTCTCATTGCCTTAGACAGGATTCAAGTTTGTTGAAATAAAATGCAAACCTGTTAAATTTTCCCATTAATTTTGTCTTGACCATAAAGTTGAATTTAAATTCTTTGAGTTTTTCTGTGATGTCCTCAAAAATGGCAAAATACTATAACCTCTGAAAATGTATTGCAGTGAGTCATTTTCATCACTTCCTTTGACATAAGATATTGCTGTTCATCAATGATTAATTGATTCACCATTTTGTATTTGTTCTTCATTTGATATAATATGATAATGCTTCAAACTTTCCTTCCAGGGTTCTGAATTGTAATATTTTACTTGTCATCACAGAGTGAGTGATAACATTTGTAGTATGGACTTTAAAAATAGTTGTTTTTAAAGTGTTTCTTTCATAGTGAAAATTACCCGAGACTATTATTACAAATATAGTGCATGAGATGTCATTCACACCAGCAGGTTCTTCAAACTGGCATCACATCATATATGCAAGTCATTCTTCAACTGTCAGGCATCACTTAAACAGTCTCAATTGTCATCTTATCATAGAAGAGACAGAGATGGTTAGACTTCACCATATCACATTTGTTTTTGCAAAGCTTTTACTATTTTCTTGTCTTCATTAGGTCACAATATACTATGGACTCTTAGTAATGACCTTATTTTTTTGTACAATCATTTTATTACTGACACCCGAACGTAATTTTTAGCTTGTTTGCTTCTTCTTTCCATTTTAGTTCATTTGAAGAGAAATTATTTGTTGATTAATTATTTTTATTTATTTGAACAAAAAAATATTTTTCTCCTCCAACATTAGATACTTCATTGGCAAATTAAACACCTTTTCCTTAACCAACATAAAAGAAATTCATGTATATTCCCAAAGAAAGAGATATGTTATCTTTTGTTGTTATAATCTTAAGGTTTTTATCAGGATAGGAAGGTATTGTTACTTTTCTTTTTTTGGTTCCCATGAGGCAGAGACCTTCAATAAACATATATGGTTTATTAAATTGTGGGTTCACCTACTTGAGTCTATAAGGGGTGGTCATAAAGTTAGGTGGAGACTGCAGTATATCTAGTGATTAGTTGAAATAAAATTAAAGCAGCCTGACACTTACTTTTTCTTAGTTTAGTTTATTAATAGCTAGAAAATGATGTGACAATCAGAAAGTTGAAGGGGAGAAAATATAGAGGGAAAAGGTCAAGTAATGCCAGGTAGTTTAAAAGAATGGTGTGGTAGGAAGTCAGCATTAAAACTGATAAACAGCTTTAGAGATGTTAATTTGATGATAATCAAAAGTCTAAGCCAGAAGGCTCCTTGTTTTGAGTTATTTGTGGGTTATCATCTTTGCTATCTGGACATGTCCATAGGTGCTCCATAGCTAGTCCTACAGTGTTCAGTGACTGACTATTCCACCTCTGAGTTGGTTGATAAGTTTTCTTATGTGCCTATTAGCTCTCTCATTTCTGACTGTAGCCATCTTAACTCCCAACTCTTTCTTCCGAAGGAGTGACATGGACTCTTGGTTGTCAAAGTCCAGTGCCCTTCGTGCTCCTTGTTTGATGATAATGAATTATTAAAATAATTGAAATATTCCTCACACAGACTAGAAGTTAATGAAGTGTAACTCACAGAGATAAAGATAATGGAGCATAACTCACATAACAATATGATAATTGAGTATAACTCACATCGAGACTAAAAGGTACTGGAGAATAATTCACATAGTGACATAGAGACTAAAAGACAATTGAGCATAACTGATATAGAGACTAAAAAGATAACCAATTATAACTCATACAGAGACTAAAAGATAAATAACTGTAGAGGTATAAAGTTATGGAGAGACATGATTACCTACACCAGCAAATGAGGCAACTTGATGATGATGACGATGAAATGTTGAACGTCATGCTGAAGTGTTTAGATAATTCCTGAACTGGTTGATCTTAAACAATAGTATGTGGGAGCTGCATGCATGACTTGCCAACAAAATTAAATTACTTGTTTTGATGATTTTGGAGTGGAGTGTGAGGGTTAATGAGCTGGCAGAGTTCAATAATGCAGGTATCTCTCGTGGCTAGATGTGCCAAAGAGCTTTGGTTCAAATCCTGGCTCATGTTGCCTTTTGTTTTCTTTTTCTTGTGGAATTCTTTTTAGATATAAAAATACCAATGTTCCTGTGTATTTTATAGTTGACTTTCATAATTTCTCTTTCCCACATTTTTATTTTCAGTTTCACTTCCGTTGTGTTTTTTATTCTTTCCATTGACATCTCATTTGTAGTCTTAACAAAGCCTGTCTGTTTTATACATTCATGGATATCTGAACATTTCATTTCACTTTCATTTACTGTCACAATTATTTAGAAAAATGTGAACTGTTAGAAGATAAATCTTAGTATAGTTATACATCGATACCATTAAAATTGTTACAAATTGCTATTATAATGAGAGTTTACTATAATTAGAGCTTACTTAGTACTTTTGTTAGATGGAATGTTTGTGGATATATTTTGTCTGTGTTCTATGTGTTAGTATAGTTATTTATTATAGTTATATAGTTTTTAACAAGTAATGTTGTCAAGAGTTAATTAATTTATCTTTTGTTGATAGTTTATTTTAATTATCCCATGATATGTGAATTGGATGGAACAGCTTATTTCAATACAGTAAGAAAAGATTATTAGAGAGGAGAGTAAGATACATAATAGAACCTCAATTAAGTAGTAATCAATTCGGATTCAGAAAAGGCAAAAGCTGTACTGATGCTATATTTACATTGAGACAACTATGTGAAAAAACAATAGAATATGACAGAAACCTAAATATAGTGTTTATAGATCAGGAAAAAGCGTTTGATCGTGTGGACAGGAACAAACTTTGGCAAACTTTAGAAACATACGGGGTAGCAGGACAACTACTAGAAAATATAATAGCACTATATAAAAACAGTCAAAGTGCCGTCAGAACATCGGAAGGTCTGTCAGAATGGTTTCAGGTTACAACAGGAGTAAGACAAGGATGTGTCCTCTCACCACTCCTCTTCATCATATATATGGACAAAATAAATCAGGAAACAACCAACAACAAGGACAAATCAAATAATAACATAGAGGTAGAAAACTCCAACATCAATGAGCTACTCTTCGCAGATGACCAATGCCTAATATACGAGGATGAAACCTGCTACAACAGCATTTAACATCTCTAGATAAAAGCTGCACAAACTACAGTATGAAAATTAACACAGCAAAAACAGAGGCTATAAATATAAGCAAATTAAGACACCCATTAAACATCAAGATCAAAGACAAAGAAATAAAACAAGTACAGGAATTCAAGTATTTAGGCACAATGTTCACAGAAGATGGAAAACTAGACAGAGAAATTGACATGAGAATACAAAAAGCAAATGCTGTCACATACCAGCTTTCACCATTGTTAAGACATCCAAACATTTCTATGCCAGCTAAACAACAAATGATAAATAGCATCTTCATACCAACTTTGTGCTATGAAAGTCAAACATGGACCCTTTCTAAATCACATTTAAGAAAGATCAATACATGTGAGATGCGATGCTTGAGAAAAGTAACAAACAACACAAGAAGAGATAGAATACCAAATGAAACCATAAGAAAAATGGTAGGAACAAAACCCTGCCAAGAATATATAGAACAACAACAACTTAAATGGTTTGGCCACCTGGTCAGAATGAATCCTCACCTATCACCATCAAGGGCGTTCTTCTCGAGAATGCATGGAAAAAGACCAAGAGGAAGACCCAGAAGAAGATGGATAGATGCAGTGACAGAGACATGTAATAAAAAAGGAAAATCACTAATTCAGACAATTCGAGCAGCACAAGAACGACAAATGATATAAACCACGACACCTTTTAGGTATCAGTGAAAGAGAAAAGAAGAAGAAGAAGAAGAAGAAAAGATATATGAATGGTCACATATTTCCATAAATATGGATAGAAACATGCATAGATTGCATTATCTTGCACTGGCTGTCACTTTTTTGGGGGGGAGTATTTAATAGAAGTTAAGAGTATCCATAAGTCCAGATATGTAAAATGGTAGATAAATATGGCTAATTATAAACAAGCAACTTTTTAACTCTTTTTTTTTAAGTCATCAAGTATCATGCCTGCTGGTGTAGGTGATCATGTCTCTCTACAACTTACGATCTCAACAGTTATTTTTCCTTTCTGTTGTTGACCTTCTGCCAAGCCATTTTCTTAAACTGTCTGGTATCTTTTCTCTTTGCTTCCCTCTATCTTTTCATCCCTCAACTTTCCCAGTTTTTACAATATAATCCAGCTGTTCTCTTCTCATTACATGGCCAAAAAAAGATAAACGTTACTTCCTAATATTTGAAATTAGCTCTCTTTTTGCTTTGGCCTCTTTCAGAACATTTTCAATACTCTTCCTAGCTGTCCATGGTATTCTCAACATTCTTCTGTAAAACTACATTTCTACAGCCTCTTGTGATTTTCTTTTATAGTCATCTTATTGTCCATGATTCACATCCATATGTTATGACTGGCTGTTTACATAACATTTAAGAACTCTTTTTCTTGTTTCTAATGTCAAAAACGGATTGCACATTATCTTCCTCATATTTTGGAAAGCTACTTTTGCCTTAGCCATTCTGCATCTCACCTCTTTTGTACATCTACCATCTGAGGTTAACATTGTTCCCAGATATTCAAATTAATTTACCTGTTTTAATAATGTTCCACTTGTCTTTATTGTGCATTGCAGTGATGTCTTTTTCTTTGCTACCATTACGTCTGTCTTTTTGCATATTAAGACACTTCTTTATTTTTGCTTTCTTTCACTATAATGTCTAACATTTCTTGTTACTCATTTTCACTCTCAACAATTAAGATTCTATCATCAACATACCTTATATTATTACCTCCAATTGTTATTCCAGGCATGCCCCTTTTGGATCTTAAAATAATCTCACTATACATATTAAATAAATCTGGTGACAGCACACAACCTTGTCAAACATCCTGTTTTATTTGTTGAAACATTCCCAACTGATTTCCAGTTCTTATGGCCGCTGTTTGTTGCCAGTACATGTTCTTTATTATTCTAAGATCTTTGCTGTTTACGTTTATGCCTTCTAAAATGTTGATTATTTCTTGGTGCTTTACTTTGTCAAATGCTTTGGTATAATATATGAAACATAGGTATAGATCTGTATAGATTTGCACCTCTGTGGCTGTTTCTACTAAAAATCTTTAGATGTATATGGCATTGTTCATACCTTTACCTCCAACAAAACCACACTGTTCATCACTAATTTCTGGACTGATTTGGTTTCACACTCTTTGCTTGATGATTTTTAGTAATATCTTAGTCATGTGACTCATAAGCCTTATTCTGCTATGATCATCACATTCAATCACACCAGATTTCTTTGGAAGGGCTATGAATATTGATTTTAGCAGGTCATCTGGTATATATCCACTGTTATAGATATCATTCCATTTTTTTGTTTTTATTTCTATTCCAAAATCTCCCATGGCAATCTCTTCTTTAATTATATTATCTGGTCCAGGAGCTTTTCCTGCTTTCATATTGTGCAAGGCGTCCTTCCACTTCTTCTTTGAGTATTTCTGGTCCTTCCACATTATTCTTAATATTTATTTCTGCTCATTCATCATCATAAAGATCTTTAATGTATTCTGTCTATTAATCCCTTATGCTTTCTTGTTCAATCAACAATTCTCTTTCCTTTGGTCTTAAACATCCAGTTTTTGGTTGCCTTTTTTGCTGTTAATTCTTCAATTTGTTTGTATATAGCTTTGGCATCTTTTTTTTTTTTTTTTGTTGTTGTTGTTGTATCTCAATCTCTTTGTATCTCACTTTTAAGCATGCTTCTTTTGCTTCATTGCATTTTATTACAATTTCTTTATTTAATCTCTTATACATTTCTTTGTTATCCTTATTTCTTCTTCTTCTTGTATCCATTAGCTGTAAAATGTCATCTATGATCGATTTCTTCAATTTTTTTCACACTGGTGGCATGAACTCTTGTGATGTTTGTTGCATTGATTCTTTTAGCATTTCCCACTTTTCATCAATGCTTTGTACTTCTCTATTGCATTGTACCAGTTCTGAATTGTGATATTATATTTGTCTTGTAACCTCTTGTCTGATTTGAGTAAATCGAAATTTAACTTCATATTAACTATGGCCCGTTTTGCTGTTTTTAATTTTACTGTAAGCTTTCCCACAACTGGTACATGATCATTATTGCAATCAGCCCCTGGTCTAGTTTTCACACATACCAGACTGTTTCTAAATTTGTTGATTATCATTATGTCATCAGTTTGATTACGTGTGTTGTCTCCTGGGCTTTTCCATGTCCACAGATGTATTGGATGTTGCTAACACCAGGTGTTTACTATCATCATGTTGTGTATTCTTTCCCAGTCAATAAGCTTATCACCTCTTTCATTTCTCTCGCCTAAGCCATAACAACCGATACTTCTTCAACTCTTCCCTTTCCTACTTTTGCATTGAGATCCCATAGAACTGTGGTGTTTTTATGTGGTTTGCATAGACAAAGTACCATATTAAGCTCATGGTAAAATTTGTCAACCATTTCCTCTAGAATGTCTGCTGTTGGTGCATAAACTTATATGAGATTAATATCTACTGGATTTTCATTCAATTTCACTAAAAGGACTCTTATATATATATAGTCCAAAAGCCTTTCACTGTTCTTGCTCTTTCTGCATCCAAGGTGATACCTACACCTCTTTGGTGTTCAGTACCCCCAGAATATATCGCCCCTGATCCAGTGTATCTCATTTTACACAATCCCAATAAATGTAAATCCATCCTTTTTTTTTTAATAGTGGACAGCAAAATACTGAAAAGACATGCTGATTTACTTATTTTATTATCAGTGCTCACTAGATTATTTATTTACAGTTTTACCTTAATTTTGAAATTTTGCTTCAACTTGTTTTGTAACTGTTCATGTAATAAATAACTTTGAATAACTTATTTTTAAAACTGTTATTTTATTTAGTTTTTTTTTAAAATGTCATTTAAGATTCTTTATAAGAATAAATGACATTTTTACTATTTTTATTTTCCCTTACCTATTTAAAGTTCATTATATCATTTAAGAAATATGACATATGATGAAATGGCTTTTGACATCTTGAAGATGTTTGGTAGCAAGCAATCATAATTCATCAGAAGTTTGATAATATATTAGTGTATTAGACTGGGTGCTGTTTTATTGAGCAGCCTCTCTCAATGGTTCTGCCAATCTAGATCTGAACACAAAATAAACAAGTGAACTTGTGTCACCTGGCATTTAATTATGGCCAAAGAACTTAATTTTTAGATAATGCTTATATTTGATTTAGTTAGATAATGCTTATATTTGATCTAGTTAGATAATGCTTATATTTGATCTATTTACCATCTCCCAGCATTATTAGATAAATTGTTGCTGTAATCAAGGACTAGTCTTTACAGAAAACATTATCTCTAGTTTTCCTAGTCAGATTGTCCAGATTATTTCATCATTGACATTTGTTATCCACAAGTAGAAGTAGGTTATAAACAGAAACTTTTTTGACTGCAAAAAACATTTATTAGGAAGAATCGTAATGGTACATTATGTATATCTTAGTATAATGGCAGGATATCTGTATTCATTGCTGGATACCTTGACTTTCATGTACATTTATTATTGTATGTAATACATTGATGTAATCCATTATTTAACAAAATATAATGAGTAAATAACTATGCCTCTAAGGGCATCATTTTGTTAAAATGTTTTTTTTTTTTTCAATAATAATTTTTTTTAAAAATTAGTAACTCACTTGACTTCTAGCAGGTATTAGGTGGTGGTAAAATTGTTTCAATCAATCGATAATTTCCCTACATGACCTTTGACACACATGACACATCAACAAAGATAACTACGCTTGCCTGTTCCTAAGCCACATGACCGCTCAAAGTGAATACCTTTTTTTTTTCAACATGTCTTCATTGTGTTTCTCTTAGTCTGTCTCTAGTTTTTTATTTGACCAGTTTCTTCTCATTAGGAAGGTCACAACACACTCCTCACTTTTAATAACATACAAGTATCTTCAGAGTTTTATTATTTAAATATAACTTGGAGAAATCAAAAGATTTTTTTAAAAAAAAGGAACTATTTTCTATAGTAATATTAAATTGGCAGCTTTGGTAGCATAGTGGTATTTTTTTTTGGCCTGGTGGTTCAGTCCAAGCTCAATGTTGTAATGGGTATCTGGCTCAGTGTGTTGATGAAGGTAATTGCAGTACAGAAGAATACTGGCCACCTCGCTTCTATAACCTAGTACTGTGAAATTTACTATTTGTTATGGAACATTTTTCCTTTAATATTAAATGGACATAGATATGTACATGTAGTTTATATATAGATATTTGTTAAATTTTAATTTGGTCAGAAAATCATTACTTAGTCACTCTAACATGACAAGATAATAGAAGAGAAATGTCTGTTGCTATGGCAGGTAACCATTTTTATTTTGTCACCCTCATTTCTGTTGCACAGTTCATCTTATGTATATGGAAAATAAATGTACTAAATTTTCTATTTGTTTACATGTCACTTGTGTATAACTTGTCCTTACTTATCATCACATGATTAACATGGGTCTCTGCTCTCTAAAGTTTGTTGTAAACTAACATAACGATGTATTATTAAATTGTTAGTGAAAGAAAAATTATGTTCATCAGTTTTTACCTTAATCATGTCAGCAAACCAATTTTACATTTTGTCCTATGAGAGACTAAAACAGAAAACATGTGCTTACAAAATAAATGATGAATCTATGAAAAACAACTAAATCAATGATATGCAACTAACAAAAATTATGTCCACTGACTGCTAATATATAGCCTAGGAAATGAAGAAAAATGTAATATCAAACCTTCATTTTGATTAGTTCATGCCCTATACCAATGCTATTAAATAAAACAAAACAAATTGTGGTAGATACTTTTCTTATGTTTTTTGGTGCACAGAACACTTAAACACTTTACATTATTCTGTTGACCTTAGATAACTAGTTTATTTTTTGCAGTATGCTTTTATTTAACTCTTTTTTTGATGGAGTAACTTTTGTGAAAATTTTCCCCATTGGTGGATTTAAAAAAAAAGACATAAATTATGCTGCTAACCTAGACATCGTATTCCTGTATGTGGCCTAATTACACATGTTCTGTGATCTGTGGCACATTGTCTAAAGGCCCTAAAAACCTTGAACTCTGAAGTGTTCAATTGTTAACAATAGAGTGTCATAAGGTAAATATATTCCGGGGATAACCCAGGTTTTGATGATGACTTTTAACACCAGAGCTGTTCTGGGCTAGCTCCACAAAATAAAAAAAAAAAAAAAAGGTTAAATCTAAGGTTTGCAAGTGAGCACTGTTTCTTTTCACTCTTGGAAAAGTATATGTCATTAATCATTGCTTATTTTGATCAGTACATTAAGGATGATGTTTGAAGATTACATTAAGGATGATATTTGGTGATTGCACTAAGGATGATGTTTGGTGATTGCACTAAGGCTGATGTTTGATGATTACACTAAGGATGATATTTGTTGATTTCACTAAGGATGGTATTTGATGATTGCACTAAGGATGATGTTTGATGATTGCACTAAGGACATTGGCACAACACTCGTCTTTTTGAAATATTTGTTGTATCGTGTATTTAGTAATGATTTTGCTTATAGTAAAATGAAGAAAGGGATTGTCATCCCATTTTATTTACATCAGTGTTTGTGCAAATATTCATCTCTTGTAGAGAGTACCTAAAATATATATTTCTGTTCAGTTAAGGAACTGTCACTGAATTTTTTTTAAAATATTTTATATGGCACTCTTTTAAATGTCTGCACAGTTCTGGCTTTATAAAACTATCACAACCTTGCTGTGACAGCAGTATTTTAGAGCAATAGAATGGATACTTTTAGTTAGTGTAACCATCAGCGATTTGAGTAGATGGCAGGAAAAAAATAAACATGTAAGATTCACATGGAAGTTGTAAGTTTCAGAACAACAGAAGGTGTGAAACTACAAGATTGAGAACAAAAGTTGTGGGACTATAAGATTGAGAACAACAAAAGTTGTGAGACTCCAAGGTTGAGAATAACAAAAGTTGTGGGACTATAAGATCGAGAACAACAAAAGTTGTGAGGCTACAAGATTGAGAACAACAAAAGTTGTGAGACTGCAAGATTGAGAACAACAGAAGTTGTGAGACTACAAGATTGAGAATAACAAAAGTTGTGGGACTATAAGATTGAGAACAACAAAAGTTGTGAGACTCCAAGATTGAGAACAACAAAAGTTGTGAGACTCCAAGATTGAGAACAACAGAAGTTGTGAGACTACAAGATTGAGAACAACAGAAGTTGTGGGACTATAAGATTGAGAACAACAGAAGTTGTGAGACTACAAGATTGAGAATAACAAAAGTTGTGAGACTACAAGATTGAGAACAACAGAAGTTTTTTAAGGCTGAGTCATGCCACAAATAATGTCACAAAGGAATTATGAATAAGGCGAATGCCTGCAAGAAACAATTCAAATTGAGACTCTTTAAGATTGAACATACAACACATAATATCAAGGTTGCAAGGGACTGAAGCATGAGTGAAGCTCAAGAGGCTCAATTACACATATACTATACATGACATACAGTAGCTTGTACATTTATGCAATATATAAATATATATTTTAAATTAATTTTTTACTCTGTATGTTTTGTGTGAATGTGAAGTGTGTGTATTTGTTTGGCACGATTCCTATAGGTTACTTCCCTTGAGTAGTATCAAAAGAAACTATTGTCCTTTGAAAGGTCACAAGATATTGTTCAAATTATGACATGCAGTAAGATGTTATTTTCATGTATAATTTGTATAATGTATAGTCTCAGATTTTGTTGTTTAACATAAAATCACACCTTAGCAAATGTCATAACAATGACTTTAGTTAGGTATATATGGTCTACATATAAATTCATTATAGTTGTTTTCAATTTGTGTCCCCATGTTCATGATAAAAAAAATTGATCTTTTTGTGATCTCATTCACATTTTAAAAAATCTAATTTATTGATCATTGTGAAGAACTCCCTGATTGCACTGTGATTGTCTCATAAGGTGGAATACGCATACATGACATTTTCTTTATTAAAGTTTTGTCTATTACGTTTATTTGATTAACATACACAATTTATTATTCACGTATTCACTAACCATTTGTTGTCTTTCCAAATAACATCATGATTTCTTTGACTATCAGACACATCTTAAACCATGAACTGCTTGTAGACACTTCCATGGACAGCTTATGTATAGTAGCAATATTTAACATGAAAATCTCACAGACACTACCATGGACAACAGATCATCGCCCTCAATCTCTGTATGTAGGCTATTGACACCGCTGTCATTGGGATGCAATCTCGATACTGCAAGAGTTTTATAATATAACGTTGATCATGATGGAGTTATAGCCTATAAGGGTGAACATGCAACCAGTGAGCTACTGCAACCATCAGAATCTGGAATCCTATATTTCATCATTTGCTGAAATCATTTGAACACCTGTGAGTTAGCTCAGTATGCTGTGACAATGATAAATGAGGACAGTCTGACATCAGTGATAAATGAGGACAATCTGACATCAGTGATAAATGAGAATAATCTGACATCAGTGATAAATGAGAACAATCTGACATAGTGATAAATGAGGGCAGTCTGACATCAGTGATAAATGAGAACAATCTGACATAGTGATAAATGAGGACAATCTGACATCAGTGATAAATGAGGACAATCTGACATCAGTGATAAATGATGATAGTCTGACAACAGTGATAAATGATGATAGTCTGACAACAGTGATAAATGATGATAGTCTGACAACAGTGATACATTAGGACAATCTGACATAGTGATAAATGTGTGAAAAGCTATATATAGGATATAAACAGAGTGTAGAAACTAGCAAGAGCGTTATTACAGAACTTTGGTAGACTTCACATTAATATAACATTATTACCACATTTATGATTGGCATGTTTCCTGGGACGTACCTCCGGGTGGGGGGGGGGGGCTTTTCACCAGTCGCATCACATAAGGTGTCACAAATAAAAGATGTCACATAACCGTGATCAAACAACTTAAAAGCACAATCGTCGTTGAATGACATTAACCGGTTTTGTTTTTAGATTCAGTAGGCGTGTTTCAAATATGTTGGTTCTCTTGAATTAAACTGTGTACATGATGATAAACAAATGACCATTTAAAAAAAAATTAAGAAGAAAACATATGCTGGCGTCAAATTAAGGGGGACTGGTGGTCTCGAGGCAAGACATCGGCCTCGAGAGAGAGAGGTTGTGAGTTGAAATCCCAGTTGGGATTTTTATTTTTGATTTATATCTGCGGCAACCACCCTGGTCTCTGAAGCGAGGGATCCCTGTGCTCACGGCTGCCAAGGGAAAATGGATCAACACACAAAATTCGGTTCTTAGACTCTAGGGACTTCGCCAGAGGTGAATGTGAAAGCTGGTGAATAAAAAAAAAGTTATAATCTTAATAATAAGAGGTCGAGACTAGATTAACTTGCTGACACTCAGGTAAGGTTGCATTTGTACTAAATTGTAGATACGTGTTCAATACCTAGTCAGGACTGTCAATTATGCTAGGTCTTTTCTACTGTTCTGTGAGTGTATTTCTGAGTGCTAAATCAATACCTGTATATGGTGTATGTTGATCTAACCTCAGAGTTTCATATTATTTATTTATTACTTGAGATGGTGATGCACAATTCAACTACAGTTTCTTGACTTGAGACTTGCATGTGTCCTCCTAACATTATGTTATGCTATCATACAATGTTAATAAATGATTATGTGGTGACAGATGTATTTTGCTCTTTGTTTTACATATGAATAATAATTTAGACATGTATTTGTATGTGTTTGCTTGGTTGTGTGTATGAGCGTGCCCTTATTCTATTATATTTTCTTTATTTCTCTTCTATGGGAGTCACGATAGCTCAGTGGTTAGTGAACTGGACTACAAAGGACAAGGAGTAGGTTCGATCCCAACGACGGCTTCCGGGTTCACCCAGCTTTAAATGGGTACCGGATTTTTTTTCTGGGAAAGTAAAGCAGCTCGGGCGTAATACCGACCACATTACCCCAAAAATCATGTGCTGAAGGTCTGTAAAATATAGGGTCACTAACACCATATTTCCCTATACGCCACTTGGCGTGACGGGGGTACTTTACTTACTTATGGCAACAAGTTCATTAAGGTCTAGGCATCCTCGTATCCGCACTACCCCTCGTCCGAGCATTTTGGCGAGGCGTGTTCAGACAGACTGCCACAGTCAGCCGTCGATTGTGCAATCTCCAACTAAACACACCAGATTGACCCCTTTTTCTTCCTCAAACTCACATGTCTGTCGACACATACATCCACCATCGTCTTTCTTCTGTGGGAAACCATATGGAAATCCAAAGAAAATAGGTTAAATAAAAAAAAAAAATGTTCAACTCTAGTGTTAAGTTAATCTTATTATATAGCTGTGAAACATGGAAAACAACAAAAATGACAACCATGAAGATACAGGCCTTCATTAATGGATGCTTGCGCAGAATGAAAGGGTGGAAATGGCTGGACAAATTCACTAACATAGAATTATGGAAAAGTACCAGTCAAATATCAGTGGCTAAGAGATACAGCGAAGACGATGACCCTGGATAGGGCACACATTGCGGAAGTCAACTGAGAGTATTGCACAACAGGACGTTTTCTGGAATCCCCAAGGAAAAAGACAAAGAGGAAGAACAAAATATTCTTGGAGAGGACAGATGGAAGCAGAAATGAAGATGATGGGAAAAATATGGAATGATCTTAAAAGAATGGCAAGAAATAGAACGGCTTGGAAAGTGTTTTTTGAAGATCGATGCTCCACAAGGAGCTGAAAGCAGAAGAAGATACATCCTTGTTTAATCAATCGTCTTTATTCTTCCTTTAAATCGATGTATACATCCTTGTTTAATCAATCGTCTTTATTCTCCCTTTAAATCAGTGTATACATCCTTGTTTAATCAATCTTCTTTATTCTCCCTTTAAATCAATGTATACATCCTTGTTTAATCAATCTTCTTTATTCTCCCTTTAAATCAATGTATACATCCATGTTTAATCAATCTTCTTTATTCTCCCTTTAAATCAATGTATACATCCTTGTTTAATCAATCTTCTTTATTCACCCCTTAAATCAATGTATACATCCTTGTTTAATCAATCTTCTTTATTCTCCCTTTAAATCAATGTATTTAGATAATGATCTACTTATTACATCTGCGCTGATAAAAACAATGCCTTACGCCGGCGATATTCCATTTTCAACAAATCAAGTGTTGTGAATGCGACCTTCCATCGTCTAGGCTTGTTCTGCGCTTTACGTCACATTGGTGCTGTTCATGACCGTTGTTGGATTTGCTTGACGCAAGTTATTTCCGTGTTACTTATTAATGAGAAATGCTTCGTCATCTGCAGTTTTATCTCTTTAGGGAATTTACACCCTGTTCTATTCGTCATAGGCTAGTGTAACCATTCGTCCCCGATTTTCGGGGACAGTCCCCGAAGTGTAGAAGTTGTCCCCGAAAGAAATTTGTCCCCGATTTCAGTGAATAAATAAATGTTCATACACGGAATCGGCCCTCTTTTAAAATAATCATTAGTACTCAGGACGTTACTGAGTTGTGTTTCTTTATCCAAGACTGAGCGGCATTAGCAGGAAGATAAAAGAGAAGACTTGGGCACGTTGTGTCGGAGATAGCTCTTTGAACTCTTGGAGCGCGGTGCTACGTCACTTCTATTCCACCCACTGACTTCTATTGGGATGGGTTTAATTTTTTTAAAAAGCGGACACTCTCTTCCCCCCCCCCCCCCCACCCCTGCCGTTCCGGACATCTCCCACCAAAGTATCTTTTACAGTGCAGTCGTGTTTTCTATTTGTGATCAGTGGATGTCTGTTGCATAAAAACAATGCTTTCCAAAAAACGTAAGTGTCATTTTAGTGATTCGCTGAAAGCTGAATTTCCATTTATTATACAAGCAATTTTAGAGGATGGAACGCTAGTGAAATGTAATATATGTAGTTCAAATTTTTCTATAGCAAGTGGTGGAAGGACATCACTAACTGATCATCTACAGGCAAAAAAAAGCCCAAGGATGCGCTGCTTCTCAGTCTGGGTGTATGACAAATTATTTTTGTAAAACAGAACCCTCAAAAGATTAATACACTCTAGCTGTTCATGAAGGAACCTTCGCATATCATACTGTACTTCATAATTATAGTTTCCGCAGTATGGATTGTACAACAATTCTACAAAAGAAATTTTCAACGAAGCAATTTTCTTGTACAAGAACAAAGTGTGAATCCATAATTACCAATGTTTTTGCTTCTTGGACTATTGATGAGCTAAAAAAATGACCTCAAATATGTCAGCTTCGTAACATTGTCTTGCGATACATCTAATGATAAACATGTTAAGCTACTTCCTATTTTAGTTCGCTATTTTCAGGCTTATGAGCTGGAAACTCCAGTAAAGACCAAACTGATTGCTTTCATAGATATCCCAGGAGAAACGTCCGACATAATATTTGAACAATTGTTGAAAGCAATTGATAATTTGGACTTAAGCAAAAGATTGTTGGACTCTCAGCAGACAATACAAATACAAACTTTGGAGGCTTGTTGGGGAAAGGGAGAGATAATGTCATAACTAAAATAAAGTCCCAGCTAAACAGACACATAATGGGTCTTGGTTGCAACACACACATAATTCACAATTGTGCAAAAACAGCGTTTGATTCCATGCCTATGGACATGGAAGTGATGGTAGCAAAAATATTTGGATACTTTTACATTTACACGGTTCGCGTAGAACGCCTAAAAGACTTCTGTGATTTTGCTGGACAGGAGTTTAAGCAATTATTAGGTTATTCGAATATAAGGTGGTTGTCATTACTTCCAGCCTTTGAAACTGTATCAATCACTGAGATCTTTCTTCTTGTCAGAAACACACTGTCCTACAATATTGAAACAATTCTTTGAAAACAGTGAATCAGAGCTTTGGCTCAGCTTTGCTCATTCTCCCGCATCACTCTTCCATGAAACAATTAAGGCGATTGAAGGCGACGACAAGTGTGCAACAGAATCAGCATTAGCTGTGAACAATCTCATTATTAAATTAGAAACTCGACGCGATGAAAATTTCATCCCACACATGGTAAAGAGTTTGCTAACTGATTTAGTAGAAAGGGGTGACATCCAAATTTAAAGGTATTTCCAAATAAGTAAAGAATTCTATAATACTGCTGTACATTACTTGCAGTCTTGGAACAAGTACAATGAGGACTTGTCACAACTGAGCTGCCTTCTCTTGGATAAAGCAGTAGAACAGATATCTTCAAAGTGTCATGAAGTTGTAAACGTCAATCGTGATGAGCTCTTTGATGAATTTACTTATTTGCGAGGTCATCTGTTGCAAAAAGAATGTGAATGGTTTAGTAAGAAGTCTCCATGTAGAAAATGGAATGAAATACTCAGGTACTTAAAAGAAAATAATGTACCACATGCTAATGTGAAGAGAATTCTTGAACTTTTTATGTGCTTACCTGGCAGCAATGCATCCGTAGAAAGACTATTTTCTCAAATGAACTACGTCTGGTCCGAAGAGAAATCACGGATTAATGTGAGCACGGTGCAAGCCATGTTAACAGTAAAAACTAACATTAATTTATCGTGTGAAAGCTTCAGTGAAAAACTTGCTTCAAATCTTGAGAAAGATATACTCAAAAAACAAGTACCACGCCGATGCAATAACCTCTTCAGTAGAAATAAGGTACTGTAAACATTACTTTAATATTGCAAGTTATAACTATATGTTGTTTAATTTTTTTTTTATTTTAAACTTTTTTTTTAATGAGAAACAAAACTAGCTATTGTAATTTCATTAAGTGCGTGTATCGCATACGTACCGTGAATATTAACAAAAATAAAATCAAACAGCAAATAAACACAGTTATTATGAAATTTAAAGTTATCTTTTTTTTTGCATCTACAAAATTTCTTGCGCACACACACTCACACACCCACCCACCCACACATATTATAAATATATATATATAAATAAATATATATATGTATACATACACACACACATATATATATATATTATATATAAAATCGTTCGTCCCCGATTTTGTGGGACAGTCTCAGAAATAAGCAAAAAAATCCTCTGAAATGTAAAAAAATATGACAAATGTCCCCGAAAACAATGAGAAAAAAATGACCACCCTATCGTAGTCTACATTCACTAGAGTAATCAAGAATCTAAAGGGCACGTCATTGCTGTGCTTGCGCCATTGTTATGTGTGATACGTCATCGTAATGGCTCATCGTAAATCCCTAGACCGGCGTTACACTAAACTTACGGTCTGTTGTTTGATGTGCGACGGGGATAATCGGGGGGGGGGGGGGGGGCATCTCTTATTCCTTTTTTTTTCTTTCTTTTTTTTTTTCGAAAAGACTAGTGCAGTACGTCATATCAGGGACGTACTGCGAGTTTGAGGAGGATAGACACGACACCAGGGAATACCTTTCTGCTATTCCCATTCATTTTATCTTCTTTTTTTTCTTATTGCTCTATTATTTATATTTCCTAGTTCACATAAATTTATTGTTGCTACTTTTATGTTTTTAAAAATCTTATTATCTCTCTGTTATTGATTGCATGTTGTTATGTTTTCTGTTTGTTGTTTGTTTGTTTGTTGTTTGTTTGTTTGTTGTTTGCATTTTATAAAGAACAGAGAAACGAGAAAGAAAACCACCCAAGGTTACTCTGTTTATGCAACCAGTGAGACAAGTGACGTCATCATTGAGCAAACACGAATAAAGAAAATAATACTGTTTACTTTGTAGACTGTAGCCTTGCCTTCTTTGCCCCACAGCAATCTATAGTTTTACTAAGGCCTACGGACTGAAAACTAAATCCCGGAATCATGCAAAGTTTATGGCACTTTCATGTATGCGAGCTATAGAGGATTGACGTATTTTTACCCACAGATCCATGCTCCCAAAGTTGAAAACGTCAACAATTTTGGGTGATTCTTTTCAGCTCTCTGTGGCCTTAACAAAACTGTACATGGCTGTGGTTTGCTCATGTAGCTGACCTTGACACCGTATTTATATTCAATAAAAACGAAAGTTGCACACATTTTGGGTTGCAGCATAAATAAAACCGCATTGAGTTATTTGTCGGTTATCATCATTGAACATGTCTGTATGTGCGCAGGTCCCCTACTCAACATGTGCAGCGTCCAACGAATGACGACTTCATCTCCATGTTGGTTGATAAGTCCTCTTATGCGCCCACTTAGCATCTCGTTAAATAAAACAACAACAACAACAAAAACGTAGTACTGAGGTTAGACAATACACGAAGATGTAATTTTGAGGTTAGACAAAACATGAAAACGTATTACTGAGGTTAAACAATATATTAAAACGTAATGGCGAGGTTTTACAAAACATGAAAACGTAATAATGAGGTCAAATAATATATTAAAACGTAATGCCGTTGTTATATAATACATGAAAACGTAATACCAAGGTTATACAAAACATGAAAACGCTATGAGGTTAGACAATATATATATATAGCGTTCGCCAGCTTTTAACTCTGACGAAGTCCCTAGAGACTAGGAACTGAATTTTGCGTGTTAATCCGTTTTTACCTGGCAGCCGTGTGCACAGGGGTCCCTCGCCGGACAGGCAGATAACTCCGTCTTCGGAAGTACTCATAATTTGTCCGTCGATGAGTAATTGACGTTTCAAGCCGGGGCTCGCTGCTGAGACCAGGGGTGGTTGCCGCAGAGAGAAATCATAAATACAAATCCCAACCGGTGCACCCGGGATTTGAACTCACAACCTCTCTGTCTCGACAACCAGTTCCCCAGACAACATATTAAAACGTAATACTGATATTAGTTCATACATGACAATTTAATACTGAGATTAATCAATGAACATTAATGGAAAGATAATGAATAACCAAAGATATGCTGATGATACTGTTCTACTAGCAGAAAATCCTAAAGACCTACAACAATTGCTTAATGTGATAAACATAACAAGCAAAAAATATGGACTAGATATGAATATCAAAAAGACTAAAACTATGATCATAAACAAAGAAAATTCTCAAGACCAACAGTTAAATATCACAGTTGAGGGAATACATCTGGAGACAGTCCAGAGCTACAGTTACCTGGGACATACTATAACCAATGATGGAGAATGTAAAATTGAAATAAACAAAAGAATAGGTATGGCAAAAAGTAATTTTAATGCCATGAAAAATATAATAACAACAAAACAAATATCAGCAGGGCTGAAACTAAGAATGGCAAAATGTTAAATCTTCTCAATATTCCTGTATAGTGCAGAAACATGGACATTAGACAAGAAAACAGAATAGAAAATTGAAGCCTTTGAAATGTGGATTTATAGAAGAATAGGTAGAATTGGATGGAAAGAAAAGACAACAAACGATGAAGTTTTAAAACAACTGAAAATAAAAAGAGAACTACTGAATACAATTAAGACAAGACAAATGAAATTGTGGGGGCATGTTAAAAGACAACAGCCTACCAAAAGTAATATTGGAAGGGAAAATACAAGGTAGCAGAGGCAGACCAAGACTAACATGGACGAGTAACATCAAAAGATGGACAAGTCAATCTATAACAGCCTGCACCATCAAAGCAAGAAACAGAGTAGAATGGCGATCCATTGTCGCCAACCTTCGTTGAGGAGAAGGCACTCGATGATGATGAATCAATGAACGCATTTGAGATACGGAAAAGTAAGAAAATGGCATAAAGTAAATTGTATAGTTGCAAGTCAATAGTGATAAAATACGGCACAAACAATCCGACATTGTGGCATAACAGTTAACAGTTCGCATAGAGACATGAAGAGTGATATGTGAATATGTAAATGGAAAGAATAAGAGAAATATACTATTATAAATATAAAAGTAAGTAAGTAAAGAGCCCCGTCACGCCAAGTGGCGTATAGGGAATATGGTGTTAGTGATCATAATTTTTACAGACCTTCGGCACATGATTTTTGGGGTAATGTGGTCGGTATTATGGCCGTACCGCTTTACTTTCCCAGAAAAAAATCCGGCACCCACTTAAGGCTGGGTGAACCTGATGGCCGTCGGTCAGGATCGAACCCGGCACCTGACCTTTGTAGTCCAATTCACCAACCACTGAGCTAACGCTGCTCCCAATTATAAATATGCATTTACATATCTATTAGCGTTTATCTAATCTGATCAGTTCGCTTGTTTCAGCAAGAAAAGGGCATGATAGTTAGTGTTATTTTGCATTTAAACGACAGCAAACATTTGAAATAAAACATGACTCAAGTAAATTCAATAGCAGGGACGAAAGAGTGCATGCAGTAATGAGCAGCAGAAACTATTTCACAAAAATTCCGTCGTATGAGATCTCTTACAGCTTCGCTGGATGCAGATGAGACCTTACAACGTTTAGACTTGCTTGATCTGCGCTTTACGTCACATTGGTGCTGTTCATGACCGTTGTTAGAATTCCTTGACGCAGGTTATTTCCATGTTACTTATTAATGTAAAGTACTTCGTCAGCCACGGTTTTATCTCTTTAGGAAATTTGCACCGTGTTTTGTTCGTCGTAAGCTGCTTTCACTAGAGTAATTAGGAATCTTAAGAGAGCGAAATTGTGTGTACGACATTTTTGTGTGCTACGTCATCGTAATGGCTCATCATACATCCCTAGACAGGCCGTACGATAATCTTACGGTCTATGTGCGACGGGGATAATCTGACGGCTAACTGTGTATCTAGATGTTCGGAATTGGAGTCAACAACGAAGGCCTAACATCATCATGCGCTATACATTTTTTTTTTAAATACGACGATCATCATTTTCAAAGGACGTGAACTTCTGGTATATTGTGGATAGGTGTCGGGAACAATTGAAGGCTATGCATGAAAAGTGTTCCTTGTTGCAGTTTCCTCATATTCCAAGTCCGGCTTGTTGCAGGAGCTACTGAGTTAAGTGCTCTGTGCACACCGTGAGCGGCGTGTCTCATCCGTTTTGATCATGTTTCGATATTCCAATTGTTTACGATGAAGGATGATATCGTATGACAGGGAATAGTTGACTGTGTTCACTTTCTGCTCGGTTTCTCCTTATGTCTTTTGGCGTGTGCTGAGATTGCTACGATGAGGACTACAGTTACCTTTCTTTGTTTGGGAGATGCGATATTAATTCGGATGATTACACTGGCACGGGCGGTTGAGCAATTATGGATTTTAATTCGTTTGCAGTGATACCGGGGCCTTCCACAACCAAATAACCAAATCTTTGTGTGTGTCTGTGTTTAATCATATCTCATATCTTAGTGTGGGAGGGCCGACCATCTAAGAGCAGAATCCCCCTACAGAAAAGACAATCTGCTGCCTTGCAGGAAAATTGGGGACAATCAAAGGCTAAGGAAACAAACCTGAATAAAATGCTGGCTGAAATCGGATGCACTGGGCCACTGGCGCAGAACACAGTGCAACGTTTTAACAGATATTCAATCAGGGTGGATCTAACAGACAGACTCTAATTATGATGTTCTGTCTGTGGGGTCGATCAATTCACTTAAACAGACAGTTGTCTTCATGTGAGAGTCTGGAATCCTACTCTGATTGAGTCCTGATCGCAGAGAGAGAGAGAGAGAGAGAGAGAGAGAGAGAGAGAGAGAGAGAGAGAGCGCGAGCGAGAGAGAGAGGGAGGGATGCAGATGGATCTGGTTTAATGCGAATCAAAAGTTATCTTTGTACATTAGCGTTATTTAAGGCGGTACATTACTACTTTCAGTTATCAATTGTTTTCTCAATATCTTTTATATAACCCCATTACAGTTTGGAGGTTGGAAGAGTTGTGGTAGGGCGCTCAACCGCCCCAAAGATGAGAGTGTACAACGACTTGTGGTTGACTGTTTCTGTCAGGATTATCGGCAGCATCAAGTTCCTACTTCACGTACCTGCGGTGTTTGGGAACATTATTTTTTTTCTGTCAGGATTATCGGCAGCATCAAGTTCCTACTTCACGTACCTGCGGTGTTTGGGAACATTATTTTTTTCTGTCAGGATTATCGGCAGCATCAAGTTCCTACTTCACGTACCTGCTGTGTTTGGGAAACAAATTTGTTTCTGTCAGGATTATCGACAGCATCAAGTTCCTACTTCACGTACCTGCTGTGTTTGGGAAACCAATTGAGCAGTGAGGATCGAAGAGAAGTCAGCCCGGTATCCAAAAATCCCTTGCTAAAGTCGAATTGTTTCAGCTGAAAGGCGTAAAATACAAAAGCTTACTGTAAACGACAACACAAAGTTTCTACGCCATTTAACAACCTTTTAAAATCTGAGAATGAAGATGAGTTGTAGAGACTGAAGGCAGGAGAAGAAGAAGACGTTTTATTTTTCTTGCAATAATTCTATTATTTGTTCTTTAATTGTCGAATTCTCACTTCTGCGTGACAGGGCACGATTTTTATAACACAGATATCTATTTTTATAACCAAGTGATTATATTTGAAACGAGATGGTTCCACTTCTGTGTTTAAAACTAAACTTGCCAGATTAGCCGTTCCTGCGTGGGAATTTGACGTCTAACATTTTAAATCACGTCTAACTGAAATGTTATTGATAAGATAAGAAGCCAGTCTTCCGTCGCGAACATATTTTGCAAATAATTTGGCTGTGAATCTGGTAACCATAGCTCTGTTCTGTCTATGAAGCGGATAAAACTTGCGAGTTGGATGTGGGAGTTATGGTTCTTGTTCTCCCCTTGTTTGTGATTTTAGGGAAGGATATGCTTTGGGTGGTAGAATGAAGGTTATACACTTCCGCAATATCAAAACAATCATATTAGTAGTAAGTAATGGCTAACTGGAAGTTGCATAATTGTTTGTCCGGTTGTCTAAAAATTGAGGAAAGTTTTCGTTCATCTCTCCGAATTCAGCTTTTTTTTTCCGGATACATATTTCGGGATTCTCCCAACGACTAAAAATGAGTATTATATGTTTTCTCTGAGAAAGAAAGGCGACTCGACGTAACACTAATCATATCATACAGGACGTGTCAACGACGAAATTTGGGCACTAACGCCATGTTACAAATACACCAAAGGGTGTGGTGGGTACATTTGTGAAAAGGACAATTGTGAGCTTTCAGTATCGCAATGGTTAGTGAGCTGGCTTGTTGATAGAGTCAATGAACTTGAGTTCGATGCCAGGCTAACGCCACACAATCAAACGTGCTGACAGAAAGAATATGTACTTGACTTAATTTGCTAACTAATCACTCAATGCATGTTTAGATCTAAAGCAGAATATGCTCTTTGCATGTGTGAAAAGAAAAACCACGCACGCTAGCGCAAACGCTCATATCAAGGATAGTGATATGCTGGTCACGTATGAACAAAAAGGAAGGGCTTTGCTGGAGAGTTTATTACGCAAACAGATCACAACAACATGGATTTGCGACAGGTTATTAGAGACGCACTCTCGCTCCTGAGGGCAAGTTAGCCCCTAAGCGTCCAGTCTGTTTTGAAGATGTAATTCGCGCGATCAAGAATGCTCATACAGCGCGCTACAGAGGCGGATGGTACAGCCTTCTAAAATGTACATGACAAGGTATTTTAGTCTGTAGAGGTCTCAAGAGTACACTCATGTCTGCGTGTTGAGTGACTCAATATTCTGACAGGCTCCACCTGCATGCAATAGCTGGAGTCAATACGGAGGTCAAAGATCTGCGATATTACCTTCTTGTTAGTCATTAGTCAGGCTGGTGTTGAGTACAACAAAAGTAGTGATAGATTAGCTGGTTTGACTATTATACTAAAATATTAGATTAGCTGGTTTGACTATCATACTAAAATATTAGCCAGTGGATTTGGTAGGCAACATCAGAGCGATGGGTAGAAAGAATGACTTTGAAATAAAAGAAAAAAAAGAAAAGAGAAACTGTATCGCTATCTAGATTGCGTGAATCTGGTACGAGTGGGGTGAGTGAAGATCGGTATTGCCAAAACAGAACAATATTCTGGAAAAATAAGAGAAATTGTCTGTCAACGCCAAACTGGCACAGTTAGTTGTTGTTGCGTACTGATGAACATTTTGAGGAGAAAATCAGAGTACGTTTGGAGTACAATGATGATGGTTATAACATAACTTCACAGTAGTTGGACAGTGTCCACAATTTACTGATCTTTTTCCTAAACACACAGAAAAGTCACATCAAAGTATTCGAACTATGTAGTATTACCGTACACCCTTTGGTTAATCCCAGATGGTTAGTTAATATTATTGCAATAAACTAATCCCAGATGGTTAGTTAATATTATTGCAATAAACTAATCCCTTATTGTTAGTTAATATTATTGCAATAAACTAATCCCAGATGGGTAGTTAATATTATTGCAATAAACTAATCCCTTATTGTTAGTTAATATTATTGCAATAAACTAATCCCAGATTGTTAGTTAATATTATTCCAATAAACTAATACCACATGGTTAGTTAATATTATTCCAATAAAGTGATACCAGATGGTTAGTTAATATTATTCCAATAAACTAATAGAAATAAAAAAAAAAAGAACCCACTTGGATTTCGAAACAGACAATTTTGAATATGAAACGAAGACCCTAAACCTCCACGCTACAGCGATCCCTATTTCCAGACATAAGAAAACGTTGGGAACCGTTCCCATCTCCTTTCTGTAATGCCTGTTTCAGACCACGGAGATGCGATCTCCTGTTTCATGCACGTGAGAAGATTGTCTAAGAAGTGACAGTGGAAAACTACATAAACCACACTTAATTGGCTGGGAGTCATTTCTGGTTTGTGAATAATTGTATCCTATCGCGAGATCTAGAGAGTTGTATCTTCTTGACCTAGTAAATTTACACCATGTATCCTCGATGTATTTAACGCTTTAAGAAAGCGAGCTCATAAAACCGCCTTCTTACCCACTCACTCATTTTATGCAGTGGTCTCTATGTTGACGCAGGGTACAACATGGCTGACTTTACATTATCAATGTGCAGGAGTAGGTAACTGATAAGAATATGATCTTCACTGCATTTTAAAAAATTAATTCTGTATATGTATGTGTGTATGTGTATGTATGTAGACCTATGTACATGTGTATGCACACAGACACACGCACATACGCAAGCACACACACATTCGTATACACGCACGCGCACGCATATACACACACGCACGCACAATGCACACACACACAAGTACGCAAACACACATACACAACAAAGTGTAATCTGCAAAGATCTGTCTTCATCCAGGGCCCTTCTGGTCGACTCTAAATTTGTTTCGTGAGGTCACGATGATCTTGGTCCTAGCCTCATTTTGAAGTGGAAGATCGGTAGGGGCATTTCCGTGGACCTGACACTAAGTGTGACCCAACAACAATAAATAAATAGACAAGGATATGGTTGCAGCCTCATGTAGAAAAAAAAAAATTCGACGGTTGCGACCTGAGCAAGTTTTTTTTAAAAAAAAATGGAAAACAAAGAAAGCAAAAACAAGCAAAAAAAAAAAAACAAAAAGAGTTTTAGGAAACTCATTATACAGAGCTTCGCAGCAGGAGGTAATCCGATCACCAGAAGGGGGGGGGGGGGGGGGGCCCTCCACCGTCGAGTTCGTGTTTCAGCCTTTTGGCTTCTTGACACTCTACGGGAGATCGGATCGCCTAGGTCATGACTCCCACACGTAGACCTCCTGTGCATTGAACCTTGAAGGCTCACACTTTATTCTGCATATACTAACTATACTTATTCCACGCTACACTTCTCACTGAATCTAACTTCCAAACCCGGTCACACACACTCAGTTAGTTGAGTGGCAGCGTTCCCTAGCGTGTGGCTTTTCGTGGCAAAGCGCTGTGCCACTGAGTACAGGTTCGATCCTGCTTTGGTCAATATATTTTTCTTTGTTTTTTTTTCTGTTGTTGATTATTTGTCATTTTTTCCGAGTGCTGTAAACATACCTCTTCATCTGAATTGACAACTGTCTTAGCTTTACCCGGGACATTGATGTTCTCTTAGTGGTGGTCATCATCGTCATGTGCCATACCGGTTGGCGAAGGTGATCATGTCCCTCCACAATCTTCTATCTACAGTGCATCGTATCAGTTCTGTTGTTGACTGTTTTCCATGCCATGACACCAAGCTATCCAGTATTTTCTCTCTTTGTCGCCCGCGATCTCTCTTTCCTTTTATTTTGCCAGTTGTAACCAAGTATTCCAACTTTCTTCTTCTCATGATGTGCCGAAAAATGTTGATTGCTTCTTTCTGATATTTGTTAAGATTTCCCTTTTTTGTTTTGGCCTCTTTGAGAACTTCCTCATTGGTCTTTTTAGCTGTCCAGGGAACTTTCAACATTCTTCTGAGAAATCCCATCTCTGTGGCCTCTGATCGTCTTTTCATTTTTAGTGGTGGTAGCAATCGAAAATACCTCATACGGAGGGACAAACGAGTAGATTGCATTTATAACGAATACTACAGGAAGACAAACTGGGGAGGGGTGGGGGAATGGAAGAATTTAAAAATAAAATATAATCTGTCTGCTGTGCTCGCTCGATTGCAAAAGAACAGTCTTGGGGAAAAAAGCGCTATAAAACTGAGATGGTTGTAGCCAATGGTATCGAAGTAAGTAAATCAGAGGGCGACTGAAAAGGACAGCGAGAAGAAACGAAAGAGAATCCATATACTTAATGCATTCTGCACATTTTAAATCCACACAGGAGCGAAGGCGCCAGTCAGGATCAGAGCTTAAAGTGGTCATCGAATCATAACTGACTGTTAGGATGCGTTAGGATCTGTGACCCATACCTACCCAACCTCAACTCTACGTTCTCTCGCCCAAGAAGATTGAGAAGGGATCGCTATGAAAGACAACTCAGAACTAAAAATTGCAGCGTTGGAGGATGTTTAGATTCATTATATTCTAAGTTCTCCCATATATTCTATCTTCCTTGTTACTACAATGATGTCTAGTCCTGATGATTATTCTATTTTCTTGGTGAGTGAGACGTTCGATTTGCGATATTTCTCTATTACCTTGAATTTTCACTTCTAGTTATCAGCAAAGAGTTCATTAATGTAATATGTCCAAAATTTTCATTATACTTCATTGTTTCATCAAAAATTCTCCGTCATTTGATTTTAAATAGCCAATGATTGTTTTTTTTTTCTTGTTAAGTGGTCACATTGTATGCGGTTAACGTTTGCGTCTCTTTTGTGTTGCATCTAAATCATTTTGGATCTCTTAGTTGGCCGTGCTTCTTTCAACCTTTGGAACATTGCATTTGTTACAGCCAGTTGTTGTTTTTTTTCTGCGTGTACGCAGTACTGCACCAACAGCAGACAGTCTAGCGGAAACAATTGATAAATTTTACAACGAGTTAAATGAGGCACTTCATAAATGCAAACCACATGAAAACACCATAGTTCTAGGGGATTTTAATGCAAAAGTAGGAAAGGAAAGAGTTGAGGAAGTAGTTAGTCATTATGGCTTAGGTGAGAGGAATGACAGAGGTGAGAAACTTATTGACTGGGCAAGAACACACAGCATAATGATAGGAAACACTTGGTTTAAGCAACATCCAAGACGTCTGTGGACATGGAAAAACCCAGGGGACAACGCACATAATCAAATTGATTATATAATGATAAGCAATAGATTTAGAAACAGTCTGGTGTGTGTGAAAACTAGACCAGGGGCAGATTGCAATGGTGATCATGTACCAGTTGTGGGAAAGCTTAGAGTAAAATTAAAAACAACAAAACGAGCCTCAGTTAACATCAAGTTAAATTTAGATTTACTAAAATCATACAAGAAGCTGCAAGACAAATATAAAACCACAATTCAGAACCGGTACAATGCAATAGAGAGGATACAAACTATTGATGAACAGTAGGAAATGCTAAAAGAATCAATGCAACAAACATCAAAAGAGTTCATACCACCAGTGAGGACAATTTCAAGAAAGAAATGGATGACGGACAACATTTTGCAGCTAATGGATACAAGAAAAAGAAATAAAGAAAGTAAAGATGAGTATAAGAGATTAAATAAAGAAATTGTAATAAAATGCAATGAAGCAAAAGAAGCATGGCTAAAAGAGACGCAAGGAGATTGAAATGCAACAAAAAGATGTTAAAGCTATATACAAACAAATTGAGGAATAAACAGGAAGAAAAACGCAATCAAAAACTGGATGTCTAAGAACAAAGGAAGGAGAACTGTTGATTGATCAAGAAAACATAAGGGAACGATGGACAGAATACATTAAAGATCTTTATAATGATGAACGAACGGAAGTAAATATTAAGGATAATGGAGAAGGACCAGAAATACTCAGAGAAGAAGTGGAAGATGCCTTGCGCAATATGAAAGCAGGCAAAGCTCCTGGACCAGATAATATAACTAAAGAAGAGATTGAAGCCATGGGTGATTTTGGAATAGAAATAATAACAAAAATATTGAATGATATCTACAACAGCGGATATATACCAGACGACATGCTCAAATCAATATTCAAAGCCCTACCAAAGAAATCGGGTGCGATTGAATGCGATGATGATCGCACAATAAGCCCTATGAGTCATATGACTAAGATATTACTAAGAATCATCATGCGAAGAGTGCGAAACAAAATCATTACAGAAATTAGCGATGAACAGTGTGGTTTTGTTAGTGATAAAGGAACAAGCAATGCCATTTATATCATAAGATCTTTAGTAGAAAGAGCCATAGAAGTGAAAACAGATCTATACATATGTTTCATAGATTACACCAAGGCATTTGACAAAGTAAAGCACACAAAAAAATCAGAATTTTAGAAAGCATAAACGTAGACATGAAAGATCTAAGAATATTAAAGAACATGTACTGGCAACAAACAGCGGTCATAAGAACTGGAAACCAACTGAGAATGTTTCAACAAATAAAACAGGGTGTTAGACAAGGTTGTGTGCTGTCACCAGATTTGTTTAATATTTATAGTGAGATTATTTTAAGATCCATAAGGCACAAGCCTGAAATAACAATTGGAGGTCATAATATAAATAATCTAAGGTATGCTTATAATACAGTCTTAATCGCTAAGAGTGAAAATGAGTCACAAGAAATGTTGGACATTATAGTGAAAGAAAGCACAATTAAAGGACTCAGCCTTAATAGCAAAAAGACAGGTAATTGTAACAACAAAGAAAAAGACATCACCTCAGTGCAAAATAAAGACAAGTGGTACAATATTAAAACAGGTAAATGAATTTAAATATTTGGGAACTTTGTTAACCTCAGACGGAAGATGTACAAAAGAGGTGAGATGCAGAATGACTCGGGCAAAAGCAGCTTTCCAAAAAATGAGGAAGGTTCTATGCAGTCCATTTTTTGACAATAGAAACAAGAAAAAGAGTTCTATAAATGTTACGTAGAGCCAGTCTTAACATATGGATGCGAATCATGGACAATAGGACAACAGACAAGAAAATCACTGGAGTCTGTAGAAATGTGGTTTTACAGAAGAATGTTGAAAGTAACATGGACAGCTAAAAAGTGTAATGAAGATGTTCTGAGAGAAGTCAAAGCAAAAAGAGAGCTAATTTCCAATATTAGGAAGAAACAATCATCATTTTTTGGCCATGTAATGAGAAGAGAACAACTGGAATATATTGTAACAACTGGAAAAATTGAAGGACGAAGAGATAGAGGAAAGCAAAGAGGAAAAATAACAGACAGCTTAAGAGAATGGCTTGGCAGAAGGTCAACAACAGAAATGATAAATAGCTGCCGAGATCGAATGTTGTGGAGAGACATGATCACCTACGCTAGCAGGCCTGGTACTTGATGATGAGGATGATGACGCAGTACTGAAACTTTTTGTCTCATGATTTTTGTGTTCTTTTACAGACAGTGTATGGGAGATTGTGAAAATGTCAGTAGATAGTATTGTAATAACATTTTGACATTTACAACAGGCATCTTATTTCTCTAGAGTAAAAAAAAGCATTGGTTATAACTGTTTACTTTGGAACAGCGTTATGATCGTGTTTCAGACCAGGAGAGCGAGAGTTCGAATCTCAGTGAGGTTTAACGTTTTTTTTTTTCTATCGAAACACTCAAAATCGAACTATATTGGACCAGCAGGCCTAATTTTATGGTTCTATAAATCCGTCCCCCCCCCTCTTTCCGGCAAAACCCCAGAATTGGGATAATGCCTATGGATAGTCAAACCACAACCAGCATCAAATCTAATAAGTTGGCTGTGGTTTATTAAGGATATGTTTGAACTCCAGAATATAACAGTCAATAAATGAATGGAAAAGCAAGAATATCATTTTGTTTAGGGCTCCGTGATTTCTGTACTTTGTTTAGATTTATGTTTAGAGACCTGCTCACTCCACAATTATAATGAACGGGGCTTGAAGTAAGAATGAAATAAGTACTCAGAGAAAGATTTCAATGCTTTAAGTTAATGAAAGGAGAGACTCATACGGAACATTTGACGCGTCTTAACTAGTTAGCGAGCGAGCAGTCTTGGCAACCAGTGCATCTTGAAAGTGTTCGATGTACGGTTAAGGAAATGAATGTAATTGAATCTCAGTGATTACGTAATTTAAAACACTACAAATCGAAGCTGGTTTCCCACAACTACCAGTTGTCCTCACACGCAAGCGAGCGCTCATATCCTAATTTTGGACCTGCGCTTTTCAGTGACATTGATTTAAAACCAGCTTGCTAATGTTAGCTTTAAATACACAAATAAACGAGTGCATGTTAATAACAATTAAAGTTAATCTTACATTTAAGTAATTTGCACAATCGAGTTAGTGTACAATATTTTTTCTTGTTACTCTCCCCAATTTGGAAAAAAAAATTGTTCTTTAAGTAAACAACACGCCAATCACTGAAAGTATTTGAATTCAAAGCATTCATTTATCATTTTACTACTCCCTTGCTACATCTTTCAATAAAAAAAACTGACAAGGAAAGAGGGGGCTGACAATTAAAATGCATAAGTAAAACAGTAAATTTAGTAACGTGATACCCTTGCTTCCATATGCAGGCTAGAAGCAGTTCAAAATTACTGTGCACGGAAGTAGAATGAATTAGTATATTTGAAGTGAGGCACAGGGCAACGAAACATATTATGTGAATGAAAAGGAAGATTTAACATTTTGCCATTTAGAAAGCAGTCTGTCGTACTTATCAAGGTGATACAATTCCCACAGTAACATCTTGCAGATCAGCAGTGGTTATCTACACTTTATCTCCGTTGTAGCAGGCACCAGGTCTAGATTATTTCCTTATCTCTTCCCCAGAAACTCGTCGTCCAGTAGTACTCAATAAATCTACACGGGTACAGAATGACAAAGTAATGTCATTTCGCTTTAAGCCATTAAAATCCAAAAACGTCTAACACCATTCTTTCTAATTGTATTTTTATGCGGCCATAGACGGATATTTCTTTATATGATTCCATCCATTTATTTTGTCTTACCCATACACTCGTACACTCTTGTTCACAAAATCTAGAATACCCAGAATCAACAAATATTAAAAGATCAAGTATCACGTCTAAGTTATACCGTAATAAGAATTAAGAAGTTCAGAATACAAGCAGTGTTTACAATCAAAGAAGAAACCAGAATGAACTTTTTACAATAATCAGGTACGGATATACTTGACCGGTCCAGAATAAAGAATGTTAAAAATAAACAAACAAACGGTAAATTTTTATACCAACTATGAGCTATGAAAGTCAAACATGGACCCTTTCAAAATCACATTTAAGAAAGGTCAATACATGTGAGATGCGATGCTTGAGAAAAGTAACAAACAACACAAGAAGAGATAGAATACCAACATGAAACCATAAGAAAAATGGTAGGAACAAAACCCTGCCAAGAATATATAGAACAACAACAACTTAAATGGTTTGGCCACCTGATCAGAATGAATCCTCACCAATCATCATCAAGGGTGTCCTTCTCGAGAATGCATGGAAAAAGATCAAGAGGAAGACCCAAAAGAAGATGGATAGATGCAGTGACAGAGACATGTAACAACAAAGGAAAATCACTAATTCAGACAGTTCGAGCAGTTCAAGAACGACAAATGATATAACCAGGACACCTTTTTGGTACCAGTGAGAAAGAAAAAAGAAGAAAGAAGAAAAATAAACAAATAGCAATGGACTTGCCAGACCAGGCTAACAGGATTTCTGAAGAGTGAACTTCTAGTGTTGTGCGACCAGACAGTCGCTTAACGATTGGTTGAATATAAAAACAGTAACGAGAAAACTGTTAAACTCAGTAGATATAGTCAAAATGGAAATCGAATTTACAACTTTTAGATCTTGGACGGCAGAGAGGAAAGGTATTTTTTGAGAGATGGTAACGTCATAGTTTGTAAGAGTTGGACAAATGTAAGCAAGACATTTGGAGCAGAACAGTATAGCCTATATAGAGACACTGTAGTTAGCAAACAGTTGGCTGTAGAGTTACGCAGTAAAGTTAGAGCTTCGACAATGTGACAGATGATGTTAGCTGCACATTTAGATTCAATACTCAAAACAGAGGCAAATTAGTGGAGAATGTAACGTTAGAGAGTATCGGAATAATAGACAGGTCGATGCACCAATAATTTTACAGCAAAATTGACGATTCATTATCAAGGGAGCTCCTAAAAAACATCAGCTAGAAACATTCAACATTTTTCAGGCACATCGTGAGAAGAGGAAAGTTGGAATACTTGGTAGCAACTGGCAAAAATACAGGGAAAGAGAGATCGCGGCAGACAAAAAGGGGGAGGGGGGTAAATACGAGTTAGCTTGGTGTCATGACATGGAAAACAGTCAACAACAGAATTGATATGATGCACTGTGGACAGAAGGTTGTGGAAGGACATGATCGCATACGCCAACCTGTATGGTACATAATAATGATGGCGATTCATCTGATGAGAGATCTAAAAATATCGTTTAGGAGATTCGGAGATTTGTGTTTTTTCCTTCTTTAGGATTATGTGCCTGTGGTAACCATTCAAAAAAGACAAGATTTGAGACAGTTGGTATTAATGGTTTGGTTCATCATCGTGTGCCGTCTCCGCAACGAAGGTTGGCTACCATGGATCGCCATTCTACTCTGTTTCTTGCTTTGATGGTGCAGGCTGTCATATATTTACTTGTCCATCTTTTGATGTTACTCGTCCATGTTAATCTTGGTCTGCCTCTGCCTCTTTTACCTTGTATTTTTCCTTCCAATATTACTTTTAGTAGGCTGTTGTGTCTTTTAACATGCCCCAAAAATTTCATTTGTCTTGTCTTAATTGTATTTAGTAGTTCTCTTTTTATTTTCAGTTGTTTTAAAACTTCATCGTTTGTTGTCTTTTCTTTCCATCCAATTCTACCTATTCTTCTATAAATCCACATTTCAAAGGCTTCAATTTTCTATTCTGTTTTCTTGTCTAATGTCCATGTTTCTGCACCATACAGGAATACTGAGAAGATGTAACATTTTTCCATTCTTAGTTTCAGCCCTGCTGATATTTGTTTTGTTGTTATTATATTTTTCATGGCATTAAAATTACTTTTTGCCATACCTATTCTTTTGTTTATTTCAGTTTTCCATTTTCCATCATTGGTTATAGTATGTCCCAGGTAGTTGTAGCTCTGGACTGTCTCCAGATGTATTCCCTCAACTGTGATATTTAATTGTAGGTCTTGAGAATTTTCTTTGTTTATGATCATAGTGTCAGTCTTTTTTATATTCATATCTAGTCCATATTTTTTGCTTGTTATGTTTATTACATTAAGCAATTGTTGTATGTCTTTAGGATTTTCTGCTAGTAGAACAGTATCATCAGCATATCTTAGGTTATTGATTATCTTTCCATTAATGTTTAGGCCTGGCATCTCTATGATGTTTTTAAACATTTTCTCAGTGTATATATTGAACAAGCTTGGTGATAGGGTGCATCCTTGTCTTACTCCTCTTTTTATGTCCATGGGTGTAGAGTTCTCCTTGTTATATTTTATTATTGATGTTTGCTCCCAGTACAAATTACATATTAGTCGTATTTCTGTGTCGTCTAGATTTATATCCTTTAGGCAATCTATAAGTTGCTTATGGTGTATTCTATCAAAAGCTTTGGTGTAGTCTATAAAGCAGGCATATATTGGTTTGTTTACTTCTATGTATTTTTCAATCAATGTTCTCATGCTAAATATGGCTTCTTTTGTGCCACTGTTTTTCCTGAATCCAAATTGTTGCTCATCTAATTCAGTACTGATTTTATTCTGAATCCTTCCCTGTATAACTTTTAGTAAAATGTTTGTTACCTGGCTCATTAGACTTATTGTTCTAAAGTCACTGCATTCAACTGCACCATTCTTTTTAGGTAATGCAATGAAAGTTGATGTTTTTAGTTCGTTTGGTATGTATCCTGTATGGTATATGTCATTGCATATGTCTGTGATCACTTCGAAGCCAAAATCTTCTAGAGCCTGTATCATCTCTATCTGTATATTGTCAGGTCCTGCTGCCTTTCCCTTTTTCATTGTTTTTATAGCTTTTTCTACCACAGATTTCATGATTTTATAGTTGTATGTACATTCTATGTCTGGCTTTTTGTTCCTTTCGTCATGAAATAATTCTGTTATATATTCTTGCCATCTATCTATTATATCTTTGTTGTCTGTTAGCATTCTTCCCTCTTTGTTTGCAATACATCCGTTTCCTGCAGCTTTTTTGTCTTTTTTAGTCATTCTCTTTATTTCTATGTGCATCTCTCTTAAGTTTTGTTTACTTTCCATAGTTTCGACTTCTAGACATCTTTGGTTGAGCCAGTCTTCTTTTGCCTTTTTGCACATTCTCCGTATTTCATTGTCTATATCCTTGTATCTGGCAGTGTTTTTCGCTTGTCTTCTTTCTTCCATTTTTTCTAAGATTTTGTCAGTTATCCATGATTTGGCTATAAATAAGTAGTCTTTATGATTCAGTAGAGTGGATGGTATGTGTTCAAACATTTAAATCCATAATATTACCATGTAACAGTGAGAGAAAGAGAGAGAGAGAGAGAGAAAGAGAGAGAGAAAGAGAGAGAAAGAGAGTGAAACTGAATTAATTGACATCGAGTGACACTAAACATGTACGACTATATATGTTCACCGTGTTATATGTTAAACTTACATTACATACACAGAGTTTCATTAATTTCTATGTGCTGGATTGAAAGATGTCTTGTCAAATGGTAAGTTACCTCATGATGATGATGATGATGATAATGATCATCATCATCATCAGGTCGCATGTCCTTTTGCAGAACATTACATTCACCACAACCCGTCTGAAAGAGTCCCTGTCTCTAGCCAAATATCACACAAAACATTGCATTCACCACAACCCGTCTGAAAGAATCTCTGTCTCTAGCCAGATATCACATAGAACATTGCATTCACCACAACCCGTCTGAAAGAATCTCTGTCTCTAGCCAGATATCACATAGAACATTGCATTCACCACAACCCGTTTGAAAGAATCTCTGTCTCTAGCCAGATATCACACAGAACATTGCATTCACCACAACCCGCCTGAAAGAATCTCTGTCTCTAGCCAGATATCACATAGAACATTGCATTCACCACAACCCGTCTGAAAGAATCTCTGTCTCTAGCCAGATATCACACAGAACATTGCATTCACCACAACCCGTCTGAAAGAATCTCTGTCTCTAGCCAGATATCACACAGAACATTGCATTCACCACAACCCGTTTGAAAGAATCTCTGTCTCTAACCAGATATCACATAGAACATTGCATTCACCACAACCCGTCTGAAAGAATCTCTGTCTCTAGCCAGATATCACACAGAACATTGCATTCACCACAACACGTCTGAAAGAATCTCTGTCTCTAGCCAGATATCACACAGAACATTGCATTCACCACAACCCGTCTGAAAGAATCTCTGTCTCTAGCAAGATATCACACAGAACATTGCATTCACCACAACCCGTTTGAAAGAATCTCTGTCTCTAACCAGATATCACATAAAACATTGCATTCACCACAACCCGTCTGAAAGAATCTCTGTCTCTAGCCAGATATCACACAGAACATTGCATTCACCACAACCCGTTTGAAAGAATCTCTGTCTCTAACCAGATATCACACAGAACATTACATTCACCACAACCCGTCTGAAAGAATCTCTGTCTCTAGCCAGATATCAAACAGAACATTGCATTCACCACAACCCGTCTGAAAGAATCTCTGTCTCTAACCAGATATCACACAGAACATTGCATTCACCACAACCCGTCTGAAAGAATCTCTGTCTCTAGCCAGATATCAAACAGAACATTGCATTCACCACAACCCGTCTGAAAGAATCTCTGTCTCTAGCCAGATATCACACAGAACATTACATTCACCACAACCCGTCTGAAAGAATCTCTGTCTCTAGCCAGATATCACACAGAACATTACATTCACCACAACCCGTCTGAAAGAATCTCTGTCTCTAGCCAGATATCACACAGAACATTACATTCACCACAACCCGTTTGAAAGAATCTCTGTCTCTAGCTAGATATCACACAGAACATTACATTCACCACAACCCGTTTGAAAGAATCTCTGTCTCTAGCCAGATATCACACAGAACATTACATTCACCACAACCCGTCTGGAAGAATGCCTCTAGCCAAATCTCCCACTTCTTCTGTTGTCATGTTCAATATCTCCTTGATGTGTTCAAACCACCTTCTTGGTCTGCCACTTATTCGTCGTTCATGAACCATGCCTTTCATTATTGTTCTTTCCAGCCCGCTGTGCCTTTTGCTGTAGCCATACAATTTTAATTTCATATTTATAATGTTGATTATAAGCTAGTTCTTATTAATGTTTACATCTTTTAATATGTCCTCATTGTTTAGCTGCATTAACCAAGGTATGTTAAGGATGTTTCTGCAGCATTTTGTTTCGAATGAATCAATTTTCTTGCATGCTGTTTGCGGGATTGTCCATGATTCACAACCATATGTTGCTATTGGGAAGATACATGTTCTCAGTAATTTTAAATTTTATTACCTTGCTGGTTTTGTACCACATGTTCGTCATTGTGTTTAATTTCTGTTTTGCTATTGCTAATCTTCTTTTGATCTCTTTCTGGCAGTCTCCATTGTTAGTTACTACAGATCCCAGATATTCATAGTTTGTTAAATTTCAGGTTCTTCATTGTTCATGATAATTTTGTTTTGGTTTTTTGCTTCGTCAATGAATATTATTTTAGTTGTCTCTATGTTTAGATAGATGTTTTGCTCTCCGCCGTGTTTTTAACACACTCAGTTGTCTCTTTTAATCCTTCTACACTGTTTGAGATGAGGACTGTGTCATCGGTGTATCTGAGTTCTGGAATTATGTTGCCATTTATTGTGAAAGGGTCAAACTTCACAAATCTGTCATTTCTATTTCTTATGATGCTCTCAGTATAGATGTTGAACAGGTATGGAGAGTGGGTGCATCTCTGCCTCACCACTTTTTTGTAATTCAAACCAATTTGATTATTCGTCCTCTTTTCTGAAAGCTGCTTTCTGTTTGTGATATAGTTATTCAATAAGTTGTATTAGGTATGTTGGGAACGCTCATCTCTTACATGATGTTGTAAACTGTCTGATTCTGTACTCAGTCAAAGGCCTGGTAAGTTATCTACATCTCGTATTGGTGAGATTGTGTCATATGAGATAAGAGACAAGAGACAGTTATTGAGGCTACGGAGTTACCTAGAGCATTATGACGAAGTTGTTACAATGGCAGTCACCCACATCGAGTTCGTATTTGCGAAGTACAAACACTAACTGTAACAAGAGATCTATCATTACAATAGATCAGGAAAGTGTTCGACTGTCACAAATAGCAACCAGTAATGGAGTAATTAAATTTATACTTCAACTATACACTTTGTTATGCTTCAAATATGGAGCAATTGGGTGATATAAAGCGCTGACGTCGGCCCCTGGACAGGATAGTTGCGGGTTCGAATTCCACAATAGGTCATGATCATTTTTCACTTCTGGCATGTGGTCTCTTCGTGGCTTCACCCTTCCCTGGTCTCTCGGTAGTGAGATCCGATGTCTAAGCCCGTTTAGGTAACAGCAAAAAACAGTTGGTCCAGTGTGTACTTTGCGCTCGTTAAAGATTCATTGACAGGTAAAAGATTAAAAGAGTACGTCAAGGTAAAACGTATGTCTGGTAACGAGTATGTCTGGTAAAGTGTATGCCATGGTAAAGAGTATGTCTAGTAAAGTGTATGCCATGGTAAAGAGTATGTGTGGTAAAGTGTATGCCATGGTAAAGAGTATGTCTAGTAAAGTGTATGCCATGGTAAAGAGTATGTCTGGTAAAGCAAAGCCCAGATCGAGGTCTCAATGAACAAAAAAAAAAAAAATCAACGTAGTTAAAGAATCTTAGTACGCATAGACATACTTCATTAGAATACGACAACTTGAACCAAACCTAAGTAGTAAATGTTCGTTAGGTCTTTCTAGAAAAGACAACACTTTCTATTTGCTGTCTAGCAGGGGAGATAAAAAAAATAGGGAGATATAGTTCGGTCGAAATGTGTGCTGCAGACGGATGAACTAGACCGTGGGATATAAACACAGTGCAACGCAATTAGTGATAAGCGGACGAAGAAGAACGTGGCGTGTTTAGACTAACTCGCTGAATAAAATAGCAACAGGGAAATATTGTGACAATTACAATGCAGAAATCCAAGCAAATAAAGTTGGCAATTAAAAAAACAAAACAAAAAACTGATGAACAGTAATCTTAGCCCACAGTATTTAGTTTTTTTGACAGATGCAAGATCAGTACTCCAGACACTACAATCCATAAAATGGCCACATCTGCTGACCTTATTGACTGAACTCTGTAAGCGCCACTGGGTTGCCATGCAGTGGATCGCATCTCACTGTGGAATACCAGGAAATGAGAAAGTGGATCAGTTGGAAAAGGAAGGTGCAACAGGCACACACAACCAAATGCACCAGTTACATACCATCATAAGAAACAGATAATCCAATCAATAAAAATATCACAAGTCCCAAATCAAGATGCCTTTCATAATATGAATAGATATGAACAAGTTATCATTATACGCCTCAGAACAGGACACAATCGACTCCATAGTCACATGTATACAAAATTCAAGATTGGCACCTCAACTACATGTACATGTGGACTGGTGCCCCAGACTGCTGAACACATACTTCAAGACTGTACTAAATATAGTAGACTGAGGAAAATCCATTGGCCCATAGATACAACACTACAGACAAATCTATATGGGCCACCGCAAGAATGTCAAAAGGCAGTAAAATATATACAGCAAACGATGTTGCAGATATCCACCTGGAAAGAAATAAGAACAAATAAATATTATTTTAAAAGGAAACTTCCGAGGTTATAGATCAGCAAATCATTTCACAGGAGGTGGTATGTTAACAGCACTCGGAGAAAAAATCACAAATAATCAACAGAAAAAGGAACAATATATGGTCCGAAGCAGGATCGAACCCGTACTCCTTGGCACAGCGCGTTGCCTCAATAAACCAAACAATAGAGCACACGGCCAACTCAGCTATCTAAAAAGAATAATTGTCATTCACGCAGGCGTTCTCATGTCTATAGCATTAGGGTTACAATCACAACTCTGGAATAAATTGTGTATCTGTATTTTCCTATAAAGGGAAGTATCTCCTGGATAAGGTAGGGCTGAATCCTTTATCCTCCATCTGCTCGTTTTGCTGCCAAACTTTGTGTCATTGATTAATCTCAACTGATGCGTGATAAATTGTTCTATCTTCTTTGAATGTATTCACTTAACATCTACTCCTCTTGATCGTTCGCCCTTATAAGGACGTTACAAGTGGGCGTAGATGTGTTTTGTTGTGGTCTACAGCCCAAATTGTTTTCTTAGTGACTTTCGATCATAAACATCCGACTTCAGCGTAGTATTTTTGAGTACTGGATTGCCTTCCCTCTTTGATTTCTAGATTCATACTCGCTTTACCGAACTAGTTAGGCTGTTTTAGAAGGGACCACCTGAAGGTGGAGTAAGATATTAATCAATTGTTATTGTCGCTGATCATGACGCAGTCAGCTGTTGGAGACCACATACAGGCCTGGTGCTGAAGAGTCGTTTTGACCTGCATACATGGTCAAATAGTGAGTAGAACTAGCCAAAGTAGTGGAGAATACAAATAGACCGTAAGATTGTAGCTTAGACAAGGTTGCAGCTTCATTGACATATCGTTTTAGTCGTTTCCAAATAAATATAACTTGTATGGCATCATCGGCCAGTCCTGATTTGGATAAATATTAACGAATTTAAGAGGCTGATTGTCCAATTAAGTAAAATAGTTTCAACGCTCGATAACATCAGAAACTTCAGAGCTGAGTTAAGGTGAGTCCACCTTCTACCATTATTAGCATCTTTTTCTTTCAGCGGATAGAGTTCACAACTTTGGTTCGAACTACGTTTGGAAGGATCGATTGTTATCTCTGACTGATCGGACCGCTATAGAACAGTGGCTGGTCAACTGATCTTACAGGAAACCGCCTTAGAGTGGTGAATAGTGAACTGATCCGCTAAAGACTTCAGTAGAGTAGTGATTGGTGAGCTGGTCGGCTAGAGGCCTCGGTAGAGTAGTGATTGGTGAGCTGGTCGACTGAAGACCTCAGTAGAGTAGTGATTGGTGAGCTGGTTGGCTAAAGACCTCGGTAGAGTAGTGATTGGTAAGCTGGTCTAATAAAGACTAATAAACTTGTCGGTTGAAGACTTGAGGTCTCCTTCGATTCCTTTCGATGGCGTCTACTACAGCAGTGTAAAATGAAAACAAAAAAAGTATTTGTCAAAATTCATATTTTTTGCAGAGTTTTTCAATGAATGTGTATTCAACTGTGAGGTAATTCACAGTTTTTATTAGATAATAAAATACATAAGAGAAGCAGGAAACGTGAATAACCTTGCTTGAGGAGCAGGTTCGTTCAGATTTAACTAAAAGTCCCAATTTTACCATCGCAGCTGGTTCTCCATCAGTACAGATCCCACCGATGTGGGTTTTTTTTCGCCACTGCGTTCTCTCATTTAAACAAAATATTTGTATCTTCTCTGCGATATCTTTTAATCTTTTAGCAGCTTGTAGTGCGTTACAAAACAGGAAGTCTTTTTTTTATAGCATTGGAAACAAACATATATATATATTTCGTGGAAATAAACAACCGAGAACAGGACCTCGCGTCCGTTGATTAATCAACTTGTGATAGGGAACTATTTAGAGCAACACAGCAGCAAGAAAGGTGACATGGTGAAAAATGGTCCTTGCGTCAGCCAAACGTTTCGGCACTTTAGCTGCCTGTCACTCTAAGGCGTTCGTGTGTGTGTGAGAGTGTGTGTGTTTGCGGGGTGGGGAAGGTGGGCTCACAGGGACCCTGACTCCCAGAAGTCGATCTCCTTCTTAATTCGGAGATCTCGAGAAAGCTTCAGCTGGAAAGTTGTTTCTGATCTTGGGGTGAATGAGTTCATCATCGGACGGCTCGGCTTGAGTAGTTCTCAAATTCTCGGTTCTGTGGAGTTAACCTTGATCGAGATCTTCATCTCATGAACACGAAAAGAGAACAATGGAAAAACGTTATTTTCATTTCTTTAAAAACGTGCCATTTGACATATACGGACATGTCTGTTGTTTTTGTAGTTGTTATGGATCCAGCCACATGTGAGCTGACGTCTCTCGGCCAAACAAACAGATCTAAAATACGCTTTTTGAAGACCGGAAATAGATATCTGTCCTGGAAGAATGAACTTAATCATCTTTGGCATTTTTGACGAAAGTTTCCAACAGTTTCCAATGTCACTTCAAATGAGGCTGGGCTTGCATTGTTACCGTGCTCTGTGACTGAAACTTCTTGTAGGATCAAGTTTCTAATGTCTAAGACCATTTCATAGGCGCGTCATTTAGAAATTCATAATAATTGTGATTGTTTTGAATGCTTTATCCTTCAGTGACATTTCATCCATGAACGCTTCATAGATTCAGCTCTGAGAACAACATTGCACAAACAGGATTCTGACTTCTCTATGCCGATGTTGATTTAAAAAAAAAAGAAAGTACAATTTTTAATAATCTTCTGAATATTTGCATTTCTTCACTGGATACAGGATTATGGAAATTTGAATACAAATTAATTTTTTTTCACAAAAAAATATTCCAGGAATTTAATTATCAGTGATCCACTAATTTCAACAGCTTCAATTGCATGTCAATGTAATTTATATCAAAGAAGTAAGCACAAAGAGAAAGTACTGCAGTTTTCTGAAATCAAAAGTTAGAGCGTTTAGGAACATATCAGCATAATAGTATTAATAGTTTTAGAAGGAAACACAAACACCGGACGATTGTAGCAACACAGACGCACACAAAAACGCTATGGTTTAGCAACAAGAAAAAATACACCATGCAGAAAGAATAAAGATGACCTAAGTAAGATGCTCATCAAGGGACCACAACTAGGTAGAATGTGTAAGTAAAAGTAATAGCTACTTCATAAAGTAATGGAAACAAAGCATTTGTTTTGAAAACAAAACTGTTTTGCCAATTGTGTAGTCATGCCGTAACCGCAACGAAAGTGAAGGTAGACAAACCTCCTTCGCCATACGATATCCTCATTCATCGTAAGCAATCGTGATATCGAAACACTATCCGGATGAAAAACACAGCTTACGGTGTGCACAGAGCACTAAACTCAATGGCTATGGCAGCAAGCCAGACTTGTAATGTGAGGAAACTGCAACAAGGAACACTTTTCAAACAGAGCCTCAACGGTTCCTTTCGCCTTTCCGCCATATTGACCGGAAGTCCGGTGTTTTTCCGAGTGTTTTAAACATATCTCTTCCTCTTGGCCTTTATACTGTAGTTTCTTAACTAAGCTACTTCGGCTTCCATTAGAATTAATGAGGAATAGAATTTAGTGTCGGACAAGTGCAAAATAAAACAAACAAACAAAACCTACAAATTTGAAACATTTCCAAGATTTAAAAAGAAAATTAGTTTCTAAAAAAATATTAATGATAAAGAAAACAACGTTGAAAAAAAAAAGATTTTGAAGCCAGAAAAAGCAAATAACATTTTTAACAGAGAACAAAGAAAAGAAGACAAACATAAGAGAATGTTATCACCACCTCAAAATTACCATAAAGAAGCTGCTGCCGTTTTTGAAAATCACAAATCGAAGGGAGGGAAAGTGTTAAAAAAAACAAAACGGGACATTTAATTTCTGCTTTCAGCACAGTTGTTTTGCGGAAAATATCGCCATCAACAGCATCGTTTATTTTTTTTATCTTTGGAATTCCTCTTTCAGACTCGGAATATCGCCCGCACTAGCGCTGAAACAAGTCAAGCGTAAGGTATGTCAAAATGAAAAGTCGTAGCTCAGATTGGCCGCACAGTAGTCGGCTAATGTGCCCTGATGGGCTTTTGAGTGATTTATAATAATTCTAGAGTGTTGGCTAATTGAGAGGAAAATATAATTGTAATTGGCTGCTTGTAAAACCTGGCAAGGTGCAGTTGTTCTTTTTTCTTTCTTCTTTATTATGAAAGAGATAAAAATACAAGATGATAAAGCCAAATATTAATAATTAATTTTTAAAAAATATATGCAACGATATAGCGTGCTAAATCGACATTTATGGAAAAATGGAAGTGAAAATGAGAAACAGGTTGCAGGATTGCGAAATAAATAAAAAAAAGTGAACTCCACAAATCGTTTCGCTTGATTTGAATATGATGATAGCTGCGCTAAAGATGAAAGGAAATATCCAGGGGTTAGTCGGTGTATGGGAGGCGTAAAGTTAAAATGTCGCGATTTTTAAAATAGGAATTAAGCGAGTGGCGCATAGAATGAAAGAGAGAAATATATTTTCTTATGGGACCAGCTAGAAACATGAAATGCGTTTACTTATAATGAGAGAATCATGAGAAGAATATTATTTCTACTCTAATTTAAATACTCAAAATAATAACGGCATGAAGTTTAAAAAAAAAAAAATAATGAGAATGAAAAATATCCGGGGTGTAAAGAATGGAGGAGGGGTAGGGATCGATTGGAAGGTAAGTGGGAAATTATGAAAAACTTTGACGCTCGGACAAATTTAGCGGCTCAAAATGAATTAAAATTGAATAGTTCTGCGTCCATAAAGCAAAATTGTTCCATTCATTTATTATAAATTAACAAGGTAACAGAACCGCGCCATTTTTCCGTGAGTATATGGAATCTGGTGATAGACATTTGATTATTTAACCATTGCCATATTTTTAAATAATGAAGTCAGCATGACGCCAGTGCCGTATTTTCCCCATAAAGAAAATATCGGTACCAATTTAATACTGAGTGAACTTATAAGCCATTAACCGGGATCAAACCCACCCTGTTGTCCTGAATAACTGTTTACTAACTACTGCTCTATCGCGGTTTCTATAAACAAACATCCTGAAATTATCCCAGAAATCCTTGACTGTACTGTTCTTTTAACATAATTGTGAATGTGAACGTTGATAACACTTCTATCTATCTATCTATTGTCCTTTCAAGCCGAAGACGGCACATAGGGCAGAATCACAAACTCAAAAATAGAAACCTTGCGTGCCAAAATGGCACATATTGCAAAGATCACTGCTTCTAAAATCTATGGTTCTGTTTCCATAACAATACTTTTTACAATGACAGCTTGTCAAGCCATCGATCAACCTCCTTAGTCGCCTCTTACGACATGCCTGGAAGGTCACAGTGTTACTATTCTTTACTTGATAACTCTTACCTCCTGTTTATTCTTTGCGTCTAATATTTGAGATATCTTTCAACATTGATTCAATCAAAATATGTCACGATATTTCTCAAAATTCTTCTAAGAAAACCCATCTCTGTGGTCTCTAATAATCTTTTCTGTTTGTCTACTGTCCATGATTCGCTTTCATAGCTCATAATTTTTAAAATTATTTTTTATTTTTTTTTTTATTAAAGTATTTTTTTTTTTTTACCATATGGTGTCTTTTCTGTTTTCCTGTAACTCTTGTACCTTCAACTTTTCAAGTTGTCACTATTTATGTCACCTGTTCCCTCCCAATTATCTGTGCAAAAAATATTTCCTTCTGATGTTGGCTATATTTTTATCTGGTCTTCTTCTACCTTTTAGCTCCCAGTGGAGCATAGGTCTTCAACAAACACTTTCCAAGTCGTTCTGTTTTTTGCAATTCTTTTAAGATCATTCCATGTCTTCCCCATCATCTTCATCTCTGCTTCAATCTGTCTTCTCCAAGAATTCCTTGGTCTTCCTCTTTGTCTTTTCCCCTGGGGATTCCAAAAAAGGGCCTGTTGTGTAATACTCTCAGTTGGTTTCCGTAGTGTGTGTCCTATCCATCGCCATCGTCTTCGCTGTATTTCTTTATCCACTGGTATTTGACCGGTACATTTCCATAATTCCACGTTTGTGACTTTGTCCTGCCATTTCCATCCCTTTATTCTGCGCAAGCATCCATTAATGAAAGTCTGTACCTTCGTGATTGTCAATTTTGTTATTCTCCATGTTTCACAGCCATATAATAGAACCGACTTAACATTGGAGTTGAAAATTTGTATTTTTGTATTTAGCCTAATTTCTTTGGATTTCCATATGTTTCCCAGTGCAATGAAAGCTCCTCTTGCTTTTGATATCCTTATTTTGGTATCGTTTTCTGTTCCTCCCTCTTTATCTATATTACTGCCCAGATATATATAAGATTGTACGTCTAGTAGAGGTATTTCTCCTAGTTTTATTTGGTTATTGCCAACTGCATTAATTCTCATAATGTTGGTCTTATCTCTATTAATCTTTAGTCCTAGCTGTTGTGATCTCTCATCTAATATACTCATTTTATCTTGCATCTGTTGGTGGCTGTGTGATAGGAGAGCTATGTCATCAGCAAAGTCTAAATCATCAAGTTGTTTGGTCAGTGACCACTGGATCCCATTTCTGTTGTTTTGAGTTATTTTCATAATCCAATCTATGGCCAGTAGAAAGAGAAATGGAGACAGAAGAAATTTTTATCTGGTCGTCTACGTAAAATGTCCTTTCTCTCCTTAGCTATCCATATTAATACCATTTATATTATGTAAAACCTCTCTGGTCTTCAAGAGATTCATTGTCTGTTGTCTGATTGTCCATGAATCTCTTTCATATGTCAAGTCTGGTTCCATATAACACTGAAGAACTTTTTTTCTTAATTCCATTGACAAAATTGGGTTGCATATCTTCTTCTTCATTCTTTGGATTACAGTCTTTTCTTGTAGTACCTTACCTCTGTTGGTACATTTACTGTCATTCCCAGATATTTTCTCTTTCTTTATGGTTTTCACTCGCCGATGATTAAAGTCAAGGAATAAATAGACCTCTTTATCATCCGCCCTAAAAAGACCGTTAAGTTGGTGTAGATGCGTTGTGCTGTGGTTTGCATCTAGGTTGTGATATTTCCGCCTTTCTGACCAACGCATCCGATTTCGACACAACATTTTAGAGTACGGGGTTCCCTTCCTCTGTACCAATACTTTAATTGTGTGTTTAAGAGATAACTTTTTTCCTTTTTGCGACTATTACTCGTGTCTCCTTTTCTTTAACTGTTGAGGCTATAATTTTTATTTGTTATTTTCCAAGAACTGTCATGTCAATAATTTTCTGCGAAGTGTTTTATTTTTACTCCAAGTGATTAACTCAGTCTTATCAGCATCAGTTTTTTTTAGTGTAACCACCGACTGATATTCATATACAGGGTGTTTATAAAGTCTCACTACACTTGGTATCTAGGTCAATTTGAAAAAAAAATGTTTATGACGTCATCACAATACGTGCTCCCACTGTCAATGAAATTTGTTGAATAAGTTTATTGCTACTGGAAATGTGGAAGATGCTCCACGATCTGGTAGGCCTGCTGTGAATGATGAAATATGTTTAGATATCCAAGACAGAATCCTTAAAAGTCCAGACAAGTCATTAAGAAAACTGTCGCAACAAGTGAACTTACCATTGAGCACATATTGTGATGACGTCATAAACATTTTTTTCAAATTGACCTAGATACCAAGTGTAGTGAGACTTTATAAACACCCTATATATTCATTCATTGAGTGCCCTCCCCGCATCGAAGGTTGGCTACCATGGAGCGCCATTCCACTCTGTCTCTTGCTTTGATGGTGCAGATTGTCATAGGCTGACTTGTCCATCTTTTGATGTTACTCGTCCATGTTAGTCTTGGTCTGCCTCTGCCTCTTTTACCTTGTATTTTCCCTTCTAATATTACTTTTATTAGACTGTTGTGTCTTATAACATGACCAACAAATTTCATTTGTCTTGCTCTAATTGTGTTTAGTAGTTCTTTTTTCATTTTTAGTTGTTTTAAAACTTCTTCGTTTGTTTTCTTTTCTTTCCATCCAATTCTACCTATTCTTCTGTAAATCCACATTTCAAAGGCTTCAATTTTCTGTTCTGTTTTCTGGTCTAATGTCCAGGTTTCTGCACCATAAGTTGGCAAAACCACCCGACTGAGCTACCGACATTCAGACAACGCGTGCTAGACTCCCGCTAGAAGCAGTGTGAAATGTACTTGTGGTTGAATAAAAAAAAAACAGCCCGCGGTCGATCCAGCCGCTGACAGAAATGGGTACCAGGGTAGTATTCTAGGAAGGTGGGGAATGCCACCTCGCATCGTGAGTTTCGATGCTTGAAGCGATACTCTCCTGAAGTCTTCCCACACTTCTGGATAGGCGACCGAGCATATATGGGTGAAAACTCGAGTGCCAAGACCCCGATTTAAGTCTTGTACTTTACCTTTGATATTCTGGCTATGTCCTTTACGGATCTTAGTAGTTTCACTAAACAAACCAAGTAACTAATAATCTATATATCTATGAGAGTTATGTTTCATCATAATGATCTAAATATATTTGGTTTGTGCAATGCCACCCTGTTGGCATTCGCAATAAAAATGTTGACAATTTCTTGATCTCCTGGTTGTATATTGATTTTATTGTTGCTAAACTCGAGATTGTTCTTGCTGAAGACAGAGTGGCCACAGTTTAGGGGGAGGAAAGAAACATTCGGATACACAGGCATTTTTAAGTACTGACCATACGACCGGCTCATCGTGTGTCATGATGTTGTTCATACTCCTCCATTTACGAGCACTGACCATACGACCGGCTCATCCTGTGTCATGATGTTGTTCATACTCCTCCATTTACGAGCACTGACCATGCGACCGGCTCATCGTGTGTCATGATGTTGTACATACTCCTCCATTTACGAGTACCGACCATGCGACCGGCTCATCGTGTGTCATGATGTTGTTCATACTCCTCCATTTACGAGTACTGACCATGCGACCGGCTCATCGTGTGTCATGATGTTGTTCATACTCCTCCATTTACGAGTACTGACCATGCGACCGGCTCATCTTGTGTCATGATGTTGTTCATACTCCTCCATTTACGAGTACTGACCATGCGACCGGCTCATCTTGTGTCATGATGTTGTTCATACTCCTCCATTTACGAGTACTGACCATGCGACCGGCTCATCTTGTGTCATGATGTTGTTCATACTCCTCCATTTACGAGTACTGACCATGCGACCGGCTCATCTTGTGTCATGATGTTGTTCATACTCCTCCATTTACGAGTACTGACCATGCGACCGGCTCATCGTGTGTCATGATGTTGTTCATACTCCTCCATTTACGAGTGCTGACCATGCGACCGGCTCATCGTGTGTCATGATGTTGTTCATACTCCTCCATTTACGAGTACTGACCATGCGACCGGCTCATCGTGTGTCATGATGTTGTTCATACTCCTCCATTTACGAGCACTGACCATGCGACCGACTCATCGTGTGTCATGATGTTGTTCGTACTCCTCCATTTACGAGTACAGACCATGCGACCGACTCATCTTGTGTCATGATGTTGTTCGTACTCCTCCATTTACGAGTACAGACCATGCGACCGACTCATCTTTTGTCATGATGTTGTTCGTACTCCTCCATTTACGAGCACTGACCATGCGACCGGCTCATCGTGTGTCATTATGTTGTTCGTACTCCTCCATTTACGAGTACAGACCATGCGACCGACTCATCTTGTGTCATGATGTTGTTCGTACTCCTCCATTTACGAGCACTGACCATGCGACCGACTCATCGTGTGTCATGACAATGTTTTTACCCCTGCATCACGGTACGGGACAAAAAGTCAAGTTCGCATGATCACAAGACTTGCGCGCTGAAGAAATTGCTAAACAACTTCCACACTTGATGACAGTTTGTTAAAATTTATTTTTCTTTTTTTCTCTTCTCTCTCCCTACCCCCACTCTATCCTTCTCTCTCGCTCTCTCTTTCTCTCTCTCTCTCTCTCTCTTTCTCTCTCTCTCTCTCTTTCTGTCGTCCTTAAAATCTTTCCTGTAAATTTTCACAGCTTATCCGAGACTATTCTTGACAAGTGCACAAAGATGATATCATCTTGGAAACTCTACGTTTGTATTTGTTGTGCTCCGATAACATTTGACTGAGGAGACTTAACTCACACGGCAGGATGAAGCTAGATACGAGCTCCCAGAATAACTACCTTCCGAGGGTAGCGATTTTCACCGACGTGACTCTGCTGATTTAAGACACTAGAAACCTACACTTGGCCTCTTCTCCTTTTAATAAAAATAGCCCCATCACGAGAAGGTAAAATATATTTTGGGGGTCAAGGCAAAAAGAAATACAAATACATGTCTAAAAATGCGAAGCTGCGGAAAAGCTGAATGTGAAGGAGATTTTTTTTTTAAGTATAGACAAAATGGTGTGGTTAAAGCCTTACGTAATTGATGGACGACATGCTTCGGATGCTACTTAGTTAGCTATGTATGACTAGTTTTATTTACTTACATATCTGTGTGTGTGTTGTTTGTTTGTTCCTGCTGAAAGCCTATTGATCCGAAACGTCGTTCAAATTTGTGTCGTTCATCAATTACGTAAAGCTTTAACCATACAATTTTTTTCTGTATTAAAAAAAAGTTTTCTCCTAAAATAGATTTGACCTTACTGTCTAGTAACGTTTGTGTGTGTATATATACTTTGTTAACCTCAAACGGAAGATATACAACAGAGCATATGCAGAATGGTTCAGGCAAAAGCAGCTTTCCAAAAAATGAGGAAGATACTATGCAATCCATTTTTGACAATAGAAACAAGAAAAAGAGTTCTTTAATGTTATGTAGAACCAGTCTTAACATATGGATTTGAATCATGGACAATAGGACAACAGACAAGAAAATCACTGGAGTCTGTAGAAATGTGGTTTTACAGAAGAATGTTGAGAATACCAGGACAGCTAAGAAGAGTAATGAAAACGTTCTGAAAGAGGCCAAAGCAAAAAGAGAGCTAATTTTCAATATTAGGAAGAAACAATCATCATTTTTGGCCATATAATGAGAAGAGAACAGCTGGAATATATTGTAACAACTGGAAAAATTGAAGGACGAAGAGATAGAGGGAAGCAAAGAGAAAAGATATCAGACATCTTAAGAGAATGGCTTGGCAGAAGGCCAACAACAGAAATTATAAATAACTGTCGAGATCGAAAGTTGTGGAGAGATATGATCACCTACGCCTGCAGGCTTGGTACTTGATGATGATGATATATATATATACCGTATTAGCGGACGCTGTTTTACATCCATTCTTGTCTTTTTTTAAAATTATCTATTCACCCCCTCCCAATTGGAGTGTATAGACCATCAACAAGAGCTCTCCAATCCCTGCTGTTTTTGCCGTTCTACTTCAAGCCTTCTCCGAATGTAGGTCACATATGCCATCCTTGAGTTCAAGTTCCGTTCCAACATATGCACAGTTGTTTGTCATTGATACTCATTCGTGTCTTTCCATGAAGATCAAATGCACATAATGTTTATATTATACATTCAAAGTGATTAGGAGAAGTTGTATCTTAAAAAAAAAAAAACCTTTGTGGTTAAAAATTGAGTAGTACGTACCGAAAACTGTCAGGTTTTCAAATCTCTTATTATCTTTTTGTTACGAACATTAACTACTAAAACATGACTGATGCATACTTTTTTATTTATTTCAACTATAAATGTTTTGTGCTGTGTCAAAGATATAAACCACTTAGATAAAAAAAAGCAGTTTTAAGAATGAGTAGAGTGTAACTGAGTACTTCTACCTAGTAGAATGGACAAGAAAACGGGACGGTTAATATAACCGACCCCTTTTAGATTCCTTGCAAAAGTGCATGTACAATAATACAGTTACCTTTTGCAAAGTGATGAATATACACTTCAAACTCTTCATGGTTTTAAAAATCAAGTAGCTACGTCACAACAGCTTACAAATTATCACATTTACAGAAATATTCATTAATAGTAAATATTTTGTCAAAATACGCATCTGGACCAATTTAACAAGAAACCGGAAATGAAATTACCAAAACAAAACCTCGGAGTGGCGACCGTATTACAAGTTAAGAGTGCGAAACGGTGCTAAGCTTGTGTGGTGTGCACGTGAAATTTGCCTTTTTAATTGGTGAATTGATCACAACAAATGTAGGTATCGTAAAATCCTAAAATTTAGGACGAGCAAGAAAATAATATTTTTATATACCTCAAATAAACAAAAATCTTTCCTAAATGCATGACAGTAAGGCAAAAAATCAGACTGAAGGTCGGTGAAAAAATAAGATTTCACGAAAAAGAATTACAGAAATTCATTAAACAGTTTCGGAGATAATTAATAAACCCTGTGGGCACGAATTTCTGAACGAACTATAGCGTGGCGTTTTCAGTTACGTGAGCTGTAGACAACTGACGTCTTGGTAGCCATAACTAACCCCTGCTTGCAAAACTGAAAGCGTCATTTTAATGAGGGTGTTTTAGGTTCCCTGTTTAGCCAGTCTGGCCTATATATAGTAGCCCACCATCATCTCACATCTATCTATTATTTATAGGCTGAGGGGAATCCCCCAATGTGTGTGACGTTTTCAGCTTTGCGAGCAGAGGTGGGTTAAATTACAACAATCGTCTATAATCTACATAGCTGAATAAGTCAAAAACTTTTGGTGTTTCCGGGATTTCACTCTCAGCCTGCAGGGAATAAATACGAGTGTTTAGATTGAAATAAATACGAATGTTTAGATTGAAATAAATACGAGTGTTTAGATTGAAATAAATAGGAGTGTTTAGATTGAAATAAATAGGAGTGTTTAGGTTGAAATAAATACGAGTGTTTAGATAGGAATAAATACGAGTGTTTAGATTGAAATAAATACGAGTGTTTAGATTGAAATAAATACGATGGTTTAGATTGAAATAAAATATAAATGTTTAGATTGAAATAAAAGACGAATGTTTAAACAGAGATAAATACGAATGTTTGGACAAAAATAAATACGAGTGTTTAGATTGAAATAAAAGACGAGTGTTTAGATTTAAATAAAATACAATGTGTTTATGTTAAAACAAATATGAATGTTTAGACTGGAGTATAATACGAGTGTTTTAGCGTGAAATACTTAAGCCCTCGTTTATAATTGTGGGGCTGCGATAGAGCAGTGGTCAGTGAATTGGCAAAGTGAGATCAAGAGATCCGGTTCGATTTCAAGATATGGCTTCTATATTCACCCCGCCGTACTTGGAAACGTACACTTGTTCTGTGGAAGAGTATCAGAACTAGCGTAGTGCTGCTCATTTTACCCCTAACCTCCCCCCCAAAAAAAGGACGCTGATAGAAAAAAAAATATGAGCACCAATCCATAAACTCCAAACTACAGACGTTACGGGTTTTTTTTTTGTTTCTTATCTGCAGCCATTCACCCATTGCACTGATGCTGTATCCATTATGTGAGACTACGCACACCATCCATTCACAGATAACTGGTTTCCTCTTCTCTACATTTCTTCCACGTGCTTTAAGATTCCCGCCCCTTTCTTCTGTTAGAAATCCCAGGCCCTTTCCTAAATAAAAGGGAAGGCCACGACCTCGACACAAAGCACGTCACCCCAGACATGAGAAGATAACTGCTGCTAACTCAAGTCTCATGTAAAATCATTTGCCGTAATTCTTTTAATTTGACTAGTGAGTCACGTCCCTTAGCATTACGGGCTCATTGTCTCGTGAGCACGTGATATTGAAAATGTCTTGGTTTAGGCGGATCTCTCACAGGAGAAAGAAAGGGGACTCGGGAAAATCATCTATTTTATTTTGCTCACAAGTTTAAATAACCCGCGTCCTTCAATTTTGTATTCTCCCAATGTCCTGTTTTTTGTCCCAAGGAAAATATGGAAAGCCAAATCTAGGATAAACTAGCATTGAAAGTGAGTGGCAAAAATACACTGTGCTCCAGATTTGAAATACTGTGAAAATTTGTTATTAAGTTGAACGCATTCGAAAATAAGGAAATATATTCTAAGGAAAATACTTGGTATAGCGTGGAACGAATTCAAAACAAACGAGGAAATTAGAGAAATCGCCAATCAACCACTAATATCTTCAGTAATAAAGAAAAGACGATGGTCATATGTTGGACATGTGATGAGAAGAGATAATAACCGAATAGCAAAGCAAGCCCTCATGTGGGAAACAACAGGTAGGAGAAAAAGAGGAAGACCCAGAGAGACACTGAGAAGAACATTGATGAGAGAGGCAAGAGCAGCAGGATTCGGCTCCCTCAATGAGATAGAGCTGCTTGCACAGAACATAGACAAATGGCGAGATTTGATAAAATATCTTTAAAAGAATTGAAAACTGCTAGAACAGAAATTCAGATAACAGAAGGAGTATCTTGGTCTACGCCCTATGGGCCGGCTACGGCTCGAAAGGTCAATAGATAGATAGAAAATTTGTTATGACTTCTAAAATTTTGTATGCATGAAAAAGTAAGGCAATTAAAAAAAAAATAATTACATAAACATAGTTAGCTAAATGGGAATACAAATTATTATAACATGAAACATATGGATGTGAAACATGGACAATAAGACAACAGACAAGAAAATCACTAGATTCTGTAGAAATGTGATTTTACAGAAGAATGTTGAGAAGACCATGGACAGCAAAGAAGAGTAAAGAAAACTTTCTGAAAGAGGACAAAGCAAAAAGAGAGCTAAGTTCCAATATTAGGAAGAAACAATCATCATTTTTTGGCCATGTAATGAGAAGAGAATAACTGGAATATATTGTAACAACTAGGAAAATTGAGGACGAAGAGATAGAGGGAAGCAAAGAGAAAAGATATCAGACAGCTTAAGAGAATGGCTTGGCAGAAGGTCAACAACAGAAATGATAAATAACTGTCGAGATCGAAAGTTGTGGAGAGACATGATCACATACGTCAGCAGGCCCGGTACTTGATGATGATGATGATAACAGGAAACATGAAAAGACGAGACCTCCAGGAAATTTGAACAAGAAATCGTCGCTGTCCGGCACAAAATGCAACGTCCATATGGTTAACCCATAGCCAACTATATCTATATGTGGTTAACTAGTCGGAACTATACATTATATTTTATGTTTTTACTTTTGTCCACATGGTTAGCCAATTTCTATACCTGGTCGTTTTTTTAATGTTTCCTCCTGGGTGTAATTTTGTAGAATGTGTAATTCATTTTGGTTCATTTATATTTATCTGCATCTACCAGCAACTTTCAGCATTTATCAGCATCTCAGTATCTGTCAGTATTTATCAGTATTTGCCAGCATCTTTCCGCATTTATAAGCACAATTTTGCATCTATCAGCGTCTGTCAGCATTTATCAACATCTGCCAATATTTATTAGCATCTGTCAGCATCTATCGATATCTATCATTTAACATCAGCATCTATCAACATATATCAGCAACTGCTAGCATCTGTCAGCATTTATTAGCATCTGTCAGCATTTATCAGCATCTGTCAGCATTTATCTGCATATGTCAGCACCAAATACATAAACTGACTCCCTTCTCCTTGTCCATGAGCACAGCTCGGCACAGAAGTCAGCGACATAAACTCATTGGGGTGTCTTCTGTGTAGACAGGGCTCCTTCACCTTGAACAGACCATGTTGTCCAGCAGAGCCTGGTCTGGAAGCAGTCGTCGACTCAACACCAGGGTGACGACAGTTGAACTAGAACTGATGAAGATCCTACAACTGTACATCCTCACCGCGGCGGAACTAGAAGCTGACCAATCTTGTCAGGCGAGTAGAGAACAATGAAAAAATGTAAACCAGTTCATAGAAATGCCTAACCAAAGTCGGATGTACTGGGCCGATTAGCGTAAAATATACCATCTTGTTGTTAACGACATAACAATGAATCTACGTCAATTTCATCATCATCATCATGTACCATACCGATTGGCGAAGGCGATCATATCCTTATACACATTTCTATCTACCGTGCATCGTTTCAGTTCTGTTGACTGTTTTCCATGCCACAACACCAAGATATCCAGTATTTTCTGGCTTTGTCGTCCGTGATCTTTCCCTGTCTGGGTTATGTGAAGCCATAGGAGCAGGTGGTGTATGGTGTTGTGGGAGCAGCCGACAAGTAGTGCCGGTTATGGTCCCCACTCCGTGATGGCAGTCAGAGGATCTCACGTATAGCGACAATGGATGAGGTCTCAGTCTAGTACAGCCACTGTCACCAATTAAGAAGGAAAGGAATAGAAAACTACCTTTTTATATTGCCAAGTATAATTATGTCAAAATACAACTTAATATCTACGTTAATTTAAAAGGGCAGACAATGAAGTGTAGTCTTTGGGTGAATTCAAAGAGGGAAAAAAACGGTATGTGGCCATCTCTCTGTGTTTGTCCTTAGTCCGTTTCTCTTTCTCCTTCCCTTGAGTTTGATGCGCGGTAGTTTGGGAAATTGTTTTGTTTATCTTTTACTTAGTTACATGACCTTTCCGTATAATCTCTGTAAGCATTTCCTAATGTTCAACAAATACCTCGTAAATAATAACAAATAATATACTTTTACAAAATGCAAGGGGTTAACCGAGACGAGACAAAGACAAATCAGACAAAAAAGAAAAACAAAAACAAGTTTTGTGTTCTACAATTTTATGTTTGACATTTTATGTTTTTAACATTTATGTTTATTTTTTTATGATTTCATATTTGTAGATTTTATTGAGGGAAATATACAACACGTGTTTATGCGTAATTTAGTGTTAAATACGTCACATAGTGTTCTATTTATATTCGACGGGACTATCTTTATCTTTTCACGCTATATTTGAGGTTATTCCAAGACTGTCTGACACTGTTTTCAAACCTCGCCGTTCTCCCGTGCACTTTCAGTTCTATTCCAGAAAATGAACCGAAACGGAAAACCATTTACTCTTGAATTCGTGTTGCATCAATGGTAGTTCAAGATATACTTACAGACATACAAGCACTATCTCATATTTTTCTTGCAATCACTTGACTGTATCCTCCCAGGGGTGTTGACTCAATGCATACTCATTCGCCTTAAATCCTCTAGTGCACCATTGCCTCTGGCTAATTGCTCAAGTAGTCCTAGATTATGGTAATTTATAATTCAGATAGCCGACGCGTGCTCTTCCGATTCGCCCCCATCAAAAAGTGAGAACTGTCCTCAGACTTGAGCTTTTATCCGAGGGCACTGGCAATGAAAACGATCGATGTGAGTTTAACGAGGGTGAAATTTGGATCCTCAAGCGCATTGCAAATTGTTCCCAAAGGCTATATTTTTGTACTTGGCTTTTGAACTCAGCAAAAAGTTTGCTTTATTGGGAGAAAAGACACGATATCTGAAGGAAATGAACACGCGGAAAGAAAAAACAAAACTTGTGAAAAAGATGGAGGACAGAAGTGACGTATATTCTGTGAAATATATTTATTATATTTTGTTTACTATCTCCGCAGATAAGAGGGATAGAAGTCGGTGCGATAGTAGTTAGTGCTTCTAGGTTCATCCAGCCTTAGATGGGTTCCAATTTTTTTATTTATTTATTTTTTTTTTTGGGGGGGGGGGAGGAGAAAGACGGCACTTGCGTAATACTGACCACATTGCCAAAAATAATATTCCAGAGGTTTATAAAAAAAATATAGGCACTATAACCACCATGTGACTTGACTGGGCTATTTCTTCTTGTTCTTGCATTAATATCTTAACAATTTTATTATTTTACTTCTACTTCCACTTCATGAGACCAATTCCATCACATCGATTTAATTGTCTATCTTTCCACTCACTGATTCCACTAAATCCACTCGATGACATTAACTCCACAATACCCGACTCCACTATTTCAAATTCATGACCTTAACTCAACTTCACCAATGACTTCACTCCACAAATGTCATGACTTCACTTCACCATAGCGGTGGTACCTTAACTCCATTGCACAGACCCGTCCACAAAGACTTCTCAATCTCGTCTTAATAGCGCTGTCTCCAAAACACTGACAATAGTGTCTGACAGCACTACAGTGACTACGTGACATACACACACACACACACACTAAGGCGGTAGTGTAGAACACTAAGGCGCCAAGGAAGAATGGTAGAACACTAAGAGACGGTAGGGAAGAATGGTAAATACATTAAGACTGTAAAGAAGAATTACAGAAACACTAATACGGTAGGGAAAACTGATAGAAACACTAAGACGGTAGGGAAAACTGATAGAAACACTAAGACGGTAGGGAAAACTGATAGAAACACTAAGACGGTATAGGAGAATAGTTGAAACACTGAAACGGTAAGGAAGAATGGTAGAAACACCTAGACAGTAGGGAAAAATAGTAGAAACGCTAAGACGGTAGGAAATAATGGTAGAAACGCCGAAACAGTAGGAAATGATGGTAGAAACACTAAGACATATGGGAAGAATTGTAGAAACACAAAGACAGTAGGGAATAATGGTAGAACACTAAGGCGCCAGGGAATAATGGTAGAACACTAAGGCGCCAGGGAAGAATGGTAGAACACTAAGGCGCCAGGGAAGAATGGTAGAACACTAAGAGACGGCAGGGAAGAATGGTAACTACATTAAGACTGTAAAGAAGAATTACAGAAACACTAATACGGTAGGGAAAACTGATAGAAACACTAAGACGGTAGGGAAAACTGATAGAAACACTAAGACGGTATAGGAAAATAGTTGAAACACTGAAACGGTAAGGAAGAATGGTAGAAACACCTAGACAGTAGGGAAAAAATGGTAGAAACGCTAAGACGGTAGGAAATAATGGTAGAAATACTAAGACAGTAAGGAAGAATAGTAGAAACACTAAAACAGTAGGGAATAATGGTAGAAACACTAAGACAGTGGGGACGAATGATAGAAACACTAAGACAGTAATGAATAATGGTAGAAACACTAAGACAGTGAGGAAGAATTACAGAAACACTAATACAGTAAGGAATAATGGTAGAAACACTAAGACAGTAGGGAAGAATGGTAGAAACGCCGAAACAGTAGGAAATGATGGTAGAAACACTAAGACATATGGGAAGAATTGTAGAAACACAAAGACAGTAAGGAAAAATAGTAGAAACACTAAAACAGTAGGGAAGAATGATAGAAACACAAAAGCAATAGTGTAGAATGGTAGCAGCACTAAAAACATAGTGAGGAATGAAGAAGAGACAATTTCACATGAGTTTTGGAATGAGAGAAGTACGTTATGACTTATGTGGGAATGAAAGTGCAACAATAGTAAGAGATCAGGAAGAGAAACAACGGGGAACAGGCAAATAATTACAGTGCTGCGGTAAAGTTGGTAGCAGGAGCAAGTAGTGGGGTGTAACGTACACTTCTACAAGGTATGGTGGCAGCTTTACAAAAAATGAACAAACAAAATACTGACGTATCTCAGAAACAATGACAACGTTTAGTATAGAATAGATGAAAGTGGATGAAAGATAAATAAATGGAGCAATTAAGGAAAAACAAAGCAATTGAAGGAGGGACACAATACCGGTTGCATAAAATGGACATGAAACATATAGGAGAAATGTATAGACACTCCTTATTCCAGAAGAGAGCCAAAAAAAGTATATGAGAAATAAAAGATACGCTATCGTTTATGTAACCATTGATCTCCATTTTCTAATTGTAGCTTTTAGACGGTCACCATATTTCCTTATTAAGCTCTCGCTTAATGATTTCACCCCAATTTTCAAACGATTCGATTATGCCCTCATCGTTCTACTTCATCACTGTATTCACAACGTCTGTTATTTTCCGAATCGGTTGAGTTTTCGCAAAAATTGAGTATAATGGCTATTAGCTGGGAAACTGGTACACACGAGACAGTACTTGACAAGGAAATCATACAGTGGTGAAATTTCACTCGGCGCTGAGCAGTCTTGTCTAATTGAGATAATGAAACGACGATTTGAAATTGTGCGATTCTGAGATACTTCTAAAAAAGAAACTATTCAAAATCGATCGCCTTCATATTGCAGTCCTCTAACTTGTGTCTAATATTTTATTTCCCTCCCTTTCTTTTATTATTATTATTTAATAATTCATTTATCTTGTGTGTGCGTGTGTGTTTGGGGTGGGGAAAAGGGGGGGGGTGTCTTGTTCTAAAATTAATCGACAAAATTACATAACAGATTAATTGGGGAAAATATCATATATACCAGCTACCTGGGCAAGAGATGAAGCACAATAAGAAACACATAAAAGATGTGATATTTTTGCGAACAAAGCAAGACTAAATATAGGTTCCAACTCACTTCTTTCTTCATCGGACTGTTTGAGATCAGTTGTAAAATTTGTTTGTGCTCAATACAAATATTTTTACAGACGCGATGTTTTTTGTTTTTTTTTTCGTTCCTAAGCTTTTACATCTGGCGAAGTCCCTAAAGTCTAGGAACTGAAATTTGGGAGTTAATCTGTTTTTCCACGGCAGTTGTGTACACAGGGGTCCCTCGCAGCACAGGCAGATAACTCCGGCTTCGAAGGTAGTGTATCGATGAATAATTGACTATTCCTGCTTCGGACCATATATTGTTCTTTGTTTTTTCTGTTGTTGTTTATTTGTCATTTTTTCCGAGCGCTAACACATACCTTTTCCTTCTATTATTCCCTATTATCGCCTCGGAAGTTTCCCTATTTAATAATATTTATTTATTATTATTTGTCTCCAATTGACTATTCAAGCCGGGCCTCGCTGCAGAGACCAGGGGTGGTTGCCGCAACAACAACAAAACACATATAAAAATGTCAACTGGTGCAGCGGAATTTGAACTCACAACTTCTCTGTCTCGAGACCGGCATCTTGCCTCGATATCAACAAGTCCCCCGCTAGATGTTTCATTTTGTCTTGTCCCCAAAAGCCGAAACTATCAGCTTCCATTTTTATTAAGCAAAAAAAGAAGATGATGGCATCCGCTCCAGCGTCGAGGTACATCGCATAGTTCTCATGTCTTTTCCCATAAGAGATGAAGTAAAGCCCAACTGTATGATGTTGATAATACACGTCAGAATTAGAGTTTCAGTCTAGTGGTATATTTGAATCCATTTGTATTAATATAGACACTTACTAAAATGTAAAGTCTAAAACAATGTCTAGTCTAATGACATATTTGCCGTGAGTTAAGAGGCATGAAACAGCTGATTAACGAAGTTGAAGTTAAGGACCACGGAAAAGCTGACAGATTGGCGGCGGTGAAGTTAAATACAAGAAAACAGCTGACATATTGGCGACTGTGAAGTTAAATACCACGAAACAGCTGACAGATCGGCGACGGTGAAGTTAAATACCACGAAACAGCTGACAGATCGACGACGGTGAAGTTAAATACAAGAAAACAGCTGACATATTGGCGACTGTGAAGTTAAATGCCACGAAACAGCTGACAGATCGGCGACGGTGAAGTTAAATACCACGAAACAGCTGACAGATCGACGACGGTGAAGTTAAATACCACGAAACAGCTGACAGATTGGCGGCGGGGAAGTTAAATACCACGAAACAGCTGACAGATTGGCGACGGTGAAGTTAAATACCACACAACATCTGACAGATTGGCGACGGTGAAGTTAAATACCACACAACAGCTGACAGATTGGCGACGGTGAAGTTAAATACCACACAACAGCTGACAGATTGGCGAAGATGAGTGAAATACTGACAAAGCAGAATTGTTGACGGTGCTCAATGACCATAGTTTAGATGTTGATACGACAATAGAGGATGAGCAATTAAAAACCGGACACAGTACACAACCGGACACAGTACACAACCGGCCACTGTACACAACCGGCCACAGTACAAAACAGCTCACGTGCTGCAGCAAACTGAAACCGCAAAAAACTTCTTTAACAATCAATTTCATTGGAGGAATTTACCAATCACTTTTATTGATGGAATTTAACAATCAATTTCATTGGAGGAATTTACCAATCACTTTTATTGATGGAATTTAACAATCAATTTCATTGGAGGAATTTACCAATCACTTTTATTGATGGAATTTAACAATCAATTTCATTGGAGGAATTTATATTTACAAAGGATTTTTGAAGTGTGCGGTGGATTGGTCTTAAATGTTATTCTTTTCTTTTATTTTTTTATCTCGAGAGTGGATGCACGTTCCTCGACGCTCAAAAGGTGCGATTGTGCGTGGAGGTCGGTTCTTAATGAGTTGTTAGTGTTTTTCTTTGTCGTGAGAGTGACTCCGTGTAGTAACGGATTTTTAAATGAGTTTATCTAAGATTTCTTAACTGTACCGCATGGATGGCTGTGGCCGTACTACCGTCATCATCGTCATCATCATCATCATCAGGTCACATGTCCAATGCAAAACATTGCATTCACCATAAACCCGTCTGAAAGAATCTCTCTCTTTCTCTAGCCAGTTCACTAACATATTCGGTTGTCAAATTCAAGGTCTCTTTGATGTTTTTAAACCACATTCTTCTTAGCCTGCCTCTGTCTTGTCTTCCTGGAACCATACTTTACATTATTCTTCTTTCCAGTCCGCTGTGTAACTTGGCGTGGCCATAATATTGGAATTTCCTCTGTAGAATGCTGTTTATAGGCCAATTCTTTTTCATGTTTAAAAAAGTCAGTGGTGGGGAGTGTTAGACACTCCAAGGTATGGTGACAGCTTTACAAAGAGGGAATACAACACAATACTGACGTTTCAGCCTGTAGCCTTCTTCAGAAAACAGGGACAACGACATCAAACGATGAAGCACCTTGTTGTCGTTGTCTCTGTTTTCTGAAGAAGACTAAAGGCCGAAACGTCAGTATTGTGTTGTGTTCCCTCTTTGTAAAGCTGTCACCATACCTTGGAGTGTCTAACACTCCCCACCACTGACTTTTTGCTACCAGCTTTACCGCAGCATTGCAATTAATATGCCTGTTCCCTTATTCATGTTTAATATGTCTTCATTGATCTTTTTTCATTATCCAATGTATCTTAATGATTTTTCTGTAACATTCTGTTTCGAGTGAATCAAGTTTCTTTCTTTATTTCTTTTTTTTGCGAGATTTATCCAATATTGGGAAGATACATGTTAGTAGCTTTAGTTTTACTGCCTTGCTGGTATTGCGCCACATATTCTTCATTTCATTTAATTCATTTGTTCTCTTTTCTTTCTTTCTTCACTTCCTCTTGAACCCACTGAGGTGTCGAGAGAGATACAAAGTTCTGGTTCTCGCCTTTTTGGGGAGCCTCACTCATTGTGAACAGATGTTGTAACGTTTCTTTGATGTTGTCTGTCCATCATCTTGCTCTGGGTCTGCCTCTTGCTCTTCTTCCTTCTCCTCGTCTAAAATATGCTTTGGATGGTTAGCAATCACACGTCATCTTTCTAGATGGTCAAATCAATTTATTTGTTGATTCTGTATGTAACTAAGGATTGGCTCAATGCCTACTCTTTCTCTAATACACATTTTTTTCTAATTCTGTCTTTTTTGGTCTCTCTAAGAGCTTTTCTCAGACATCGCATCTCTGTGGCAACAAGCTTTCTTTTATGCTTAGACGTAATTTCTGTGTTTTTATTGCTAATCTGATTTTGATCTCCTGCTGACAGTCTCCATTTATAGTTAATACAGATCCCAGATATTCATAATTTGTTACAATTTCAAGTTCTTCCCTGATGATGATGATTTTGGGTTGGCTTTTTGTTTTGTCAAATGAACCTTAACATAGTCATCGATATATGGTCACGTGTATAAGTGAGTCGTTTTTAAGTTCCTCATCTTGTACTTTAAAATCTGAATTCAGGGACGGTAACGGTTTTGAATCAAGTGTGGCACAAGGCAGGGGCTGCATAACCATTGAGCAACAGGATCCTACCACAATAACTACCAATAACCGCTTATAATTTTGTCTGGACCCCTTCTGGACTGCTTTGATAAGGTGCTATTAGAGTCAATTCTACTTATTTAATAGTTGAAATCATGAATACTGTCTGCACCTTCGACAGTGCAGACTATATTATTTCTCTTCAAAGAAGGAAGGCGTATATCAACAATTTAAGAGGTCTTTCTCAAGACGACATTCTCAGATTGAGGATTGTAGCTCTGTCTATTGTGACTTAACATTAAAGTAAATACAGATTTTCTCTACTATTAAAAACATGTGGGGAATACTAGATAGTGCCTGCATATTTAATTGAGCAATCACACATTTAATGTATAAGTTTGGTATCACGTTACATGATAGAACATACCATAACGTAACATAACATTGAATCCGTGCGCGCTAAATTTACTCATTACTGAATTTATATTTTTTCCAAATTTATGATCACTCAAGGAATCATTGCTGGTTTCATGAAGTTAGTACACAATGCTAAGATATATTAATATGCATAACGTTTTTTATTCATTTTTTGTTAACAAATAATTTTTAAATACAACTGCAATGATCATGTGCAAAGAAAAATACTTCTAGCTTTATACTGAAGAAATATATTAGAGTTCCTATATTGCTTTATTATTGTTTGAATGAGGATTATGTAGACACTTTTCGATTCTGATGCAGGAACGGTTCTCAAAGTGAGCTATATCGACTCTTAAGTTTAGTACAATTCTGTGGAAGAACTTCAAAGCATCACGGCATCGGTCCTGGACCCTCAAGAGTCCCTGGACAAAACTTTGACGACTCACAACCGAATTCATGTGTCTGTATCGGTGAGTTTAAAGTGATCGAGATCCTACTCTCCTTCTTGGGTTGCTTCTGGAAACAGACTGACCAGTCTGTTCAAGAGAGTAGGAATCGAAAAGGGAAGGCATTCCTGTATCAAACATAGTTGTAGTTGTAGTTAGTCGAAGGCCCCAGTATCACTGCAAACAAATTAAAATCCATAATTACTCAACCACCCGTCCCAGTGGAAAGATCTGAATTAACATCTCATCTCAGTATGCTCATCTCAGTAGCTGCAGTCCCCATCGTAGCAGCCACAGCACACGCCAAAAGACATAAGGCCAAGCAGCAGCAAAAATGAACGCAGCTGAACAGTCTTTCATCATTCATCGTAAGCAATCGGAACATCGAAACACGATCTGGAAGAAAACACAGCTCACGTGTGCACAGAGTACTAAACTCAGTAGCTCCGGCAGCAAGTCGACCTTGGAATGTGAGGAAACTGCAACAAGGAACACTTTTCTTTGTGAGCCTCAACGGTTCCTCCCTCCTATCGGCCATATTGACCGGAAGTTTATATCAGGCTGAAATCGGATGTGTGGAACCGATGGTCTCGCATTTAAATCAGAAAACAACTCCCTTTGTGACCACCGGGACCTGACCACGGTCAGGCAGAGAAGAATAGAGCCACAGTCACCTGCTTTCATCATTATCGAGTGCCTTCTCCGCAACGAAGGTTGGCTACCATGGATCGCCATTCTACTCTGTTTCTTGCTTTGATGGTGCAGGCTGTCATAGATTGACTTGGCCATCTTTTGATGTTACTCGTCCATGTTAGTCTTGGTCTGCCTCTGCCTCTTTTACCTTGTATTTTCCCTTCCAATATTACTTTTGGTAGGCTGTTGTCTTTTAACATGCCCCAAAAATTTCATTTGTCTTGTTTTAATTGTATTTAGTAGTTCTATTTTTATTTTCAGTTGTTTTAAAACTTCATCGTTTGTTGTCTTTTCTTTCCATCCATTTCTATCTATTCTTCTATAAATCCACATTTCAAAAGCTTCAATTTTCTGTTCTGTTTTCTTGTCTAATGTCCATGTTTCTGCACCATACAGGAATACTGAAAAGATGTAACATTTTGCCATTCTTAGTTTCGACCCTGCTGATATTTGTTTTGTTGTTAGTATATTTTTCATGGCATTAAGATTACTTTTTGCCATATCTATTCTTTTGTTTATTTCAATTTTCCATTTTTCATCATTGGTTATAGTATGTCCCAGGTAGTTGTAACTCTGGACTGTCTCCAGATGTATTCCCTCCACTATTTTATAGAAGAATGGGAAGAATTGAGAGAAGACAGTAGAGATTCAATAATGAAGTTTTGAAACAGGTGAACATTAATAAAGACATAGCCAATGTATACTTGCTTGCATTCACGCGATAACTAAAAGAATAGTTGATCTCCTGGGCAGCTCTGATTTACCGATCCCAACGCAAGTTGATCTCCTGGGCAGCTCTGATTTACCGATCCCGACGCAAGTTGATCTCCTGGGCAGCTCTGATTTACCGATCCCGACGCAAGTTAATCTCCTGGGCAGTTCTGATTGACCGATCCCGACGCAAGGTGATCTCCTGGACAGTTCTGATTGACCGATCCCAACGCAAGTTAATCTCCTGGGCAGTTCTGATTGACCGATCCCAACGCAAGTTAATCTCCTGGACAGTTCTGATTGACCGATCCCGACGCAAGTTGATCTCCTGGGCAGCTCTGATTGACCGATCCCGACGCAAGTTGATCTCCTGGGCAGCTCTGATTGACCGATCCCGACGCAAGTTGATCTCCTGGGCAGCTCTGATTTACCGATCCCGACGCAAGTTGATCTCCTGGTCAGTTCTGGTTGACCGATCCCGACGCAAGTTGACCTCCTGGACAGTTCTGATTGACCGATCCCGACGCAAGTTGATCTCCTGGACAGTTCTGATTGACCGATCCCGACGCAAGGTGATCTCCTGGACAGTTCTGATTGACCGATCCCGACGCAAGGTGATCTCCTGGACAGTTCTGATTGACCGATCCCAACGCAAGTTAATCTCCTGGACAGTTCTGATTGACCGATCCCGACGCAAGTTGATCTCCTGGGCAGCTCTGATTTACCGATCCCGACGCAAGTTGATCTCCTAGACAGTTCTGGTTGACCGATCCCGACGCAAGTTGATCTCCTGGACAGTTCTGATTGACCGATCCCGATGCAAGTTGATCTCCTGGACAGTTCTGATTGACCGATCCCGACGCAAGTTAATCTCCTGGACAGTTCTGATTTACTGAGCTCGCCACGCTCGTCACCTGCCACGCTTGTCGTAATAGGCAGCATAGGACGTTGGGTTCAATGTTTTCGCAGGTGCTACAAAGTTCGTACACCTGAACCGAAGCCATCTTCAGTGCTTTCGCAAGTTTGTAGCGGGCGTTGCCTCACACTGGTGGTCATTCTGATGAGAGGATCTGAGCTTTATGGAGATGTCCGTTGTGCAGATGATCTGTCGACTAAACTAAACTAAACTAAACTAAACTAAACTAAACTAAACTAAACTAAACTAAACTAAACTAAACTAAACTAAACTAAACTAAAACACTTTATCTAGACCGATTTAACACTATTTTAATGGGATGGAGAGAAAATGTAAAAGTTATCGTTAAGCGATGACACCACCACCAGCAGCTGCAGAAGAAAACGAAGAAGATAATACAACAAATTAAGAAAATAGTTGGGACTCTCTAACGGAGGAATGGCCATTAAATTAAAGATCAAGCCTCCTAGCGACATGTATAGCACATTTAACTGCTGACTCGGCGATCTCAGAGTTCACTTCTACTCTGTGGAGAATGCATTTTTGACCAACACACACAAGACCGGCTTAATCCAGTTTTTGAAAATAGGTACTAATTATCTTCATATAAGAATTGCCTGATGTGAGAGAGAGATAGACATAGAGAGAGATGGAGAGAGAGAGAGAGAGATAGAGAGAGAGCAAACCATGCACGTTTCCGACAGTTGTGTATAAACGCTCGGGTACTTAGATCACATCGCGTCACAGATCAAGACAATCATGGTAGGATGCTTCAATAATGTTAATTATTTCTTATTATTGGCCATAAGAAGAAAATTGATATGGAGAGGTCACATGAACATAGGTAGAAGATTGGTGTGCAGAGGTCACATGAACATAGGTAGAAGATTGATGTGCAGAGGTCACATGAACATAGGTAGAAGATTGATGTGCAGAGGTCACATGAACATAGGTAGAAGATTGATGTGCAGAGGTCACATGAACATAGGTAGAAGATTGAAATGAAGAGGTCATATGACGAGCTTGAGCCATGTCAATATCTTCTTCTTCATCTTCTTCTTCTTCTTCTTCTTGCATTCCTCATTTGCCTCTCAGCATCGATATGGAAACAATAGGAGTTGTCATGGAGTGGATAATTCTGATGACAAGGCGAATGAGTAGCAGACCAAAGACAAGCATGGCTGACGACAGTGTATCCAGATATGAAAAGTGTGGGAAAGACCTGGGTCTCCATGTAAAGTATAGAATTGCAATGGATCGCTCGAAGTGAAGAAATGTTATGACACTACACGATATTATAAAGAGCTCTAATCACTTTCTGCTTTGTCGGTCTGTTCTGTGAAGGGAAAGAAATAATAATAAGAAGAATATAGCCATAAGAGTAGGTTTTATGTTAAGCAATGGACTACAAGTTTATGGATTCATTAAGAAAATAATATAATATAATATGTGTGCATATGGAACCAATAGGACGGTTGTTGTGAGTTTCTGAAAAAAAATATAGCTACGAGAGTGAGTTTTAGTGCTAAATGTTGGATGATGATGATTATATGAAACCAAAGGTAAAGTAAGAGTTAGATTATTGAATTAACAGACGATGAAGATTAGGTAATGAAATCAAAGGGTGACGAATATTAAATAATGAAAGAAAGGGATGACGAGTATTTAGATAATGGAAACAAGAAAATAGAGAGCCAGAGAGTTTGAGAGCCACTTAAACAAAACATTTCAAGCTCAGGAAATCTGTCCGGGTGTTGAGGAAGAATATCCGGTCGGTTAATGAGCTATCGCGTGCGCATCAACGATTCCAACCAATCATTTACATAGGGGCTTAATGGCGCATCACTTGTATTCCTGCTTGTGCAATCAAGAATCCTGACGTTGCTTGTCAAAATGAGACTTTTTCGATCGGAAATTTTAGTATCGACTTCTAAATTTTGATAAAAAAAAATATCACCAGCTCTTATATAAACACACACACTCGTTCAATCAAGGGGTACACACACGTCTGTCTTCAGTCAGTAGTTGTCTTTTCAGTAAAGAGCCACAAAATCGAAATGAATTAGATTAATTGGAAGCTATTAGTGGTGGCAAGTAGTTTTATCATAGCACTTTACGTGGTCGAGTCAATTACGAATTAGAAGGAGAGGATATGGGTCCCTTATCCCCCAAGTACCACACCCTGGTTTTCCGTTCGTTTCAGTGAGAATATGAAGACAAGGAAAAGTTCATGGGCCAAGGTGTCATTTTTTGGAGTTCAGGGTGAAGCGTGTTTTTAATATTTTGCTTCTTGGACTTTCTACTTCCTAATGTTACAAAAATATGTTAAGGTTTCTTTGAGTTTACCTATTGACACCATGCCGATAGAATCAGTAAAGAAGTCAGATATTTTACTTCTATATATGTGTGTCTATGTTCCTACATGTATGCCTGCCTAAATAACCTACCTGCCTGCCTGCCTACCTACCTACCTACCTACCTACCTGACTACATACCTGTCTGCCTGCCTGTCTGTCTGTCTATCTGTATATATTTATCTGTCATTTTCTTTCTTTCTTTCTTTCTTTCTTTCTTTCTTTCTTTCTTTCTTTCTTTCTTTCTTTCTTTCTTTCTTTCTTCCTTTCTTCCTTTATTTCTTTCTTTCTTTCTATCCGTCCGTCCGTTCGTCCGTCCCTCAACCCATCCATCCATCCATCCATCCATCCATCCATCCGTCCATCCATCCACCCACCAATCCATCCATCCCTACATCCATCCATCTGTGTCCCTCTGTCAATTTGCCCCCTGTTAAGAGAAAGATATTGTCTTTTCCCATATCTTGAGAGTTAAAGGTCACTTCAGTTCATAGAGTTTAGACTTGTGAAAATGTACGCCAATCTTTGAATCACGTTGAGCACATCTTCAAAATCAAACACTGTTTTCTCTTAAATAAACTTAACCCTATTACACATGTAACAACTGGAAAGATGTGACTCTTTTGTCAGTCGCCTCAAAGTTATTCTTCAAAACCATAATGAATAGAATATAGGATTCAATAGATACAGTAATGCGCGAAGAACAGGGAGGGTTTAGAAAAGGGAGAAGCTGCCTTGACCACATTTTCACTCTACGACTTATATTGGAGGAACACATTGAAAAGCAAAAACCTTTTGCACTTAACTTCATCGACTTCAAAAAAGCATTTGACAGTATTCATAGAGATTCTTTGTGGAAAATTCTGAAGCAATAATGCATACCATAAAAAATCATAAATATTATCAAAGACATGTATAATGGTTACACATGTGCATTTCGTATAGAGGAAGAACTGGGCGAATGTTTTCCAATAGAAACTGGGATTAAATAAAGATGTATTTAATCCCCTTCTTATTTGAACAGTCAACAACAGAACTGATACGATGCACTGTGGATAGAAAATTATGGAAGGACAATGATCGCATACGCCAAACGGTATGGCACATGATGATGATGGACTTTATTAAAGGAACGAGCAATGCCATATATATCATAAGATCTTTAGTAGTAAGAGCCATAGAGATGAAAACAGGATCTATACGTATGTTTCATAGATTAAACCAAAGCATTTGACACAGTAAAGTACCCAGAAATAATCAAAATTTTGGAAAGCATAAATGTAGACAGCAAAGATCTAAGAACAATAAAGAACATGTGCTGACAACAAACAGCGGCCATAAGAACTGGAAACCAATTGGGAATGTATCAAAAAATAAAACAGGGTGTTAGACAAGGCTGTGTGCTGTCACCAGATTTGTTTAATATTTATAGTGAGATTATTTTAAAATCCATAAGGGGCATGCCTGGAATAACAATTGGAGGTCATAATATAAACAATCTAAGATACAGTATTAATTGCTAAGAGTGAAAATGAGTTACAAATGTTGGACATTATAGTGAAAGAAAGCAAAAATAAAGGACTCAGCCTTAATAGCAAAAAGACAAAAAGGAATGGTAGCAACAAAGAAAAATGCATCACCTCAGTGCAAAATAAAGACAAGTGGAACAATATTAAAACAGGTAAATGAATTTAAATATTTGGGAACTTTGTTAACCTCAGACGGAAGAAGTACAAAAGAGGTGAGATGCAGAATGACTCAGGCAAAAGCAGCTTTCCAAAAAATGAGGAAGATACTATGCAATCCATTTTTGACAATTAGAAATAAGAAAAAGAGTTCTTAAATGTTATGTAGAGCCAGTCTTAACATATGGATGTGAATCATGGACAATAGGACAACAGACAAGAAAATCACTGGAGAGTGTAGAAATGTAGTTTTACAGAAGAATGTTGAGAATACCAATGACAGCTAAGAAGAGTAATGAAAATGTTCTGAGAGAGGTCAAAGCAAAAAAGAGAGCTAATTTCCAAAATTAGGAAGAAACAATCATCATTTTTTGGCCATGTAATGAGAAGAAAACAACTGGAATATATTGTAACAACTGGGAAAATCGAGGGACGAAGAGATAGAGGGAAGCACAGAGAGAAAATACCAGACATCTTAAGAGAATGGCTTGGCAGAAGGTCAACTACAGAAATGATAAAGAACTGTCGAGATCGAAAGTTGTGGAGAAACATGATCACCGACGCCAGTAGACCCGGTACTTGATGATGATGATGATGATGATGATGGACATTATAATGAAGAAATAGTAACAAAGGAATTGAATGGATACACGGAGACCAGTTGGAGGACCTCGACTTTGCTGATGACATAGTTCTCATTAGCAGTCAGAAAAAAACGATACCGGAAAACACAAATGAACTATCATCAATAGCCAGCAAATTTGGGCTTGAGATCAATCATGAAAAGACTAAAGTCATGAAAAGCTTAACTCCAACAGATGACAGAATATACATGGAAAGCAAACCAGTGGAAGAGATTGATCACTGTATCTTTCTTGGAAGTCACATTGATCGGGAAGGTAATACAAATAAAGAGATTAGAATCAGAATAGCTAAAGCAGCAATGTCCTTCAAAAGCCTGCAGAAGTTGTGGAAATCAAAACTCATCAGCACAAACACAAAACTTAGACTATTCAAATCAAAAGTGTTATCAACCCTTACGTGCGCATGCGAGAGCTGGAAAACAACAAAGAGACACAGAAACAAAGTTGAACGCACTTTAAAATAAATGTCTAAGGATAACACTTGGTATAGAGTGGAACGGATTCAAAACAAATGAGGAAATTAGAGAAATCGCTAATCAACCACGAATATCGCAAGTAATCAAGAAAAGACGATGGTCATATGTTGGACATGTGATGAGAAGAAATTATAACTGAATAAAAAAGCAAGCGCTCATGTGGGAAACAACAGGTAGCAGGAAAAGATGCCGACTCCGAGAAACTATTAGAAGAACATTGATCAGAGAGGCAAGGGCAGCAGGTATTGGCTCCCTCATTGAGATTGAGATGCTTGCACAGAACAGAGAAGACAAATGACGAGATTTGATTAATGTTTTTGCAAGGATTGAGACTGCTTGAAAGAAAATTTAGAAAAAAAGAAAGAGTATCTGGGTCATTGCCCTACGGGCCGGCCACGACTCGAAAGGTCAATAGATATATAGATTACACATATCGTTGATTTTATATTACAGGACACACAGAAATCTGAAGACCAACGAGTGCTCCACTTATTCTTTGTTTTCTACTACTCCACTCTGACGACTGTTTCTACTGAGTCTCACTTTACTACATTTCTTTCTACTGCTGTCATTACTGCTGTTTACGGATATTTTTTTCAATTTGATAACCTTGCTAGTCCTGTAAGTACATCGTCGTTTCTTGATGTTTAATTATTATCTCACATTGATAATGATCATCGTCAAGTACCGGGTCTGCTGGCGTAGGTGATCATGTCTCTCTACAACTTTCGATCTTGGCAGCTATTTATCATTTCTGTTGTTGACCTTCTGCCAAGCCATTCTCTTAAGCTGCCTGTTATTTTTTCTCTTTGCTTCCCTCTGTCTCTTCGTCCCTCAATTTTTCCAGTTACAATATATTCCAGTTGTCCTCTTCTCATTACAGGGCCAAAAAAATGATGAATGTTTCTTCCTAATTTTGGAAATTAGCTCTCTTTTTGCTTTGACCTCTTTCAGAACATCTTCATTACTCTTCTTAGCTGTCCATCATTCTTCTGTGAAACCACATTTCTACAGACTCCAGTGATTTTCTTGTCTGTTGTCCTATTGTCCATGATTCGCATTCATATGTTAAGACTGGCACTACGTAACATTTAAGAACTCTTTTTCTTGTTTCTATTATCAAAAATGGATTGCATAGTATCTTCCTCATTTTTTGGAAAGCTGCTTTTGTCTGAGCCACTCTGCATCTCACCTCTTGTGTACATCTTCCGTCTGAGGTTAACAAAGTTCCCAAATATTTAAATTCATTTACCTGTTTTAATATTGTTCCACTTGTCTTTATTTTGCACTGAGGTGATGTCTTTTTCTTTGTTGTTACAATTGCCTCTGTCTTTTCACATTGATAATAGTAATATCTTATTTGTCCTTATTGGGTTTACATTCTTGTCTTGTATAAACATTTGCCAAAGGATTAAATAATGAAGACACAAAACAGCTCCTGGCTATATGTAGTCAACGTCCATAGTTGACTGTTGCGTCAGTGAACAGAATATGCGATGGCTATGTTTGACGTCCTCTCAAGTGAGTTGGATTAAGAGAAAAGGCAACCGAGTATGCAATGTCATTCTAAAGTCGGATGTTCTGAAGTGGGACAATGCTTGGTGTAAATCACGTAAATCACTGAGCAATGTGTCTGCTCCAATTGAACCCCCTTGTAAGGAACAACGGCTAAGAAGGTTATACATACCATGAAAATCAGTAGAGAAAGAGTAAGCTTTCACAACTCCGCCTACAGATTAACTACTCCGATCCCTAAAGGATAACGTTCTAAATTCATTGAAAACGGAGTGTGAGGGGTGGGGGAGAGCTGTGTGGTCTAGAGGTAACACGTCGACTTATGGACAGGAAGGCATTTGGTTCAAATCCGTACCAAAGGCGATAGGATTTAAGAAAATGAATTCACGGTTTCTTCATGGCGTTATCCTTCTCGAGTCGGTGGACAGGGAGAACCAATGTCTAGCCCTTCTGGGTAGTGAAATCCATTTTCTAGCCCTCTCTGGGCAGTGAGATCCGATGTCTAACCCTCTCGGATAACGGTAACAACGGATGCCCATGTGCACTGGCGCACGTTAAAGAACCCTTGGTAGTAATAATAAAATTTAAGGCTAAAAATGTCAGCAAAATCGACCAACACAGACGGTGCTACAGAATTCGCGCATGGGATCAGGGTTTTCCTCGGAGATTTCTTGAGATTTTCATGGGAAAATGCACCTATGCATTTGTCCAGAGTGCAATGATGATGATCCTAACATAACACAACATAACATAGCATAACATGACATAACATAACATAACATAATATAACATAACATAACATAGCATAACATTCCTTGAAAATACACAGTTACACCTTTATTTATGATGTACAGTTATTACCTGCTATATTTTAAACAGCCTAGGTTTATTTCCCCTTGTGTTTACCACCACATTTTATTTTTTCTGCACCCTTTATCTAAAGACCAAATAATAAATAAATACCCAAAATCTTAACTCTGTCGATATCTCAGTCACGAACTCTAAAATGCCGCTTCATCTATATAAACCGTACCAGTCGCAATAAACGAGTTCCAATTCCAAAGTGCAAGCGGTCGAGATCATTGAAGTAAGCGCTAGAATTGAGATATTAACGAGACGATTTCGTGAGTAGCGAGTTCCGGGGCCAATGTCGCTCACCAGACAGTTCGATCAGGGTAAATAGGCGTTGACAGTTGCGGCAATTAGAGCCAGAGAGGATTCATGATGAGGACCTTCTCGACTTTTCTGAAGATTTTGTCCTCTTCTTAAACTGTCAGAATTCGTGATTCTCTCGTCCGGTCTCTTCCGTATTCTATTCACTTGACTTCGAGGGGACATTTTCTGTTTATTTATTTATTTATTTACATATTTAAAAAAAAAACCTGGAAGTAAACATGCACAAAATCTAGCCAACGTTAACAAGAGCTAATTGTTCGATCTTCTAGAAAAGTGCACCATTAAAATCAGCTATGATCAATTTTATGCAACAAATCTATGTCAATAACAATGAGAAAGAGAGTTCATCAGTGCTATATAGAACCAATTTTGACCTATGGAAGCGAATCACGGACAGTAGGCAAACAAATGAAAAGACGATTAGAGGCCACAGAGATTGGATTTCTCAGAAGAATATTGAAAGTTCCCTGGACAGCTAAAAGACCAATGAGGAAGTTCTCAAAGAGGCCAACACAAAAAGGGAGCTCTTAAAAAACAGCAGAAAGAAGCAATCAACATTTTTCGGGCACATCATGAGAAGAGGAAAGTTGGAATACTTGGTTACAACTGGCAAAATAAAAGGAAAGAGAGACAAAGAGAGAAAATACTGGATAGCTTGGTGTCATGGCATGGAAAGCAGTCAACAACAGAACTGATACGATGCACTGTAGATAGAAGATTGTGGAGGGACATGATCACCTACGCCAACCGATAGGGCACATGATGATGATCAATTTGCTGTTTTTTTTCTTCTACTTATACATTTGAAATAAAAAGCGTCATACACAGAAAAAAGAAGACTCAAGGATCGGGTAAACGTGTGTATATTACCAGTATGTCTTCTATTTTGACCCCGCAGTCTGTCATATGTGGACGTTTACTCTGAATTTAGAGTGTAATGCATGACCTGCGACAAACGCAGTCGTTTTCTCCATGTGATTATAAAACATAGTCCCAACATAAAGATACGTAATACATAAGATAGAAGATAAAGGATGTATAAAATCCCTTTGGTAGGTATAGGTAAAGTACCAGACTTGAACCGGCGTCTTAGCACGCGAGTTTCTACCCATATGTGCTCGACCGCCTATCCAAAAATGTTCGGAGATTTCTGGATAGTGTCGCTTCAAGCATTGAAACTCACGATGCGAGGCAACACTCCTCACCTTCCCAGGGTAATACCCTGGGACCCATTTTTGCCAATGGCTGGGTCGACTGTGGGGGTATTTTGGTTTGAAATCCGTATTTTGCAGACTTATCATGGATTTCTTTGGTTTTGTATCTAATGAAGGCTTTTGCTGAAACGTCGTTGTTTGTCTCGTCTCTCTAAAAATTTAGAAGCGATGTACAATTTCATATTTATTATCCATTCTCTGCAGCTCTACTCGCGGCCCGGCATTGTATTTGATTGGTAACCAGGGTAGTTAGGTCTAATACCATGAACTTCTTGATTCTCTTGGCGCACTGTGTTTGACTCTTTTGTTGAGTATTATCAACTGAATATCAGCCATTTCTGTGAGTTGTTTCTTCACCTGGAGAAATCTGAAGTAGGGCACGGTTTAAAATGACGGAGAGGGGATAAGTGAAGGTAAGATGAGACGAGATCGGGGTATAATTCATGTTCCACGGGAAATAGAGAAAGTGCGAACAGGTTCGAGACAAAGGTTTTTCGAAAGCGAGACTAAGGCAGAGGAGAAAAGGTTGGACGAGTGAACGGTCATTCGACAGGCAGCGGGCGCTAGTTGCGGACGGGTTGTCATGTTGACAATACGGTACCGTTAGCGGGAAGGTTAGCTTCTATGTTAGGAGTGGAAAGTGGTTTCTAAAAGGACAGTAAGTGATAAGGCTTGTGAGATTAAGTATAGTAAGTTCTCAGGAGATATTTGAATTGTGTTTAAATATGTGGTAATGATATTAAAGTGTGAGACTAAGTGATTATATGAACTAGCTAGAGTCCAGTGCCATGGGCATAACTATGTAGTATTGACAGAAAGAGTTATGATGGTCCATTCAAATCAATTGTGATACTAAGTGATTATATGAACTAGCTAGAGTCCAGTGCCATGGACATGACTAAGTATTGGCAGAAAGAGTTGTGATACTTCAGTCAATTAGTAATGTAGTGTAGCTACAATTTGTAGTACATGAATTTTGTCAGTCTAGGCTAGTGTGGCCGTTAATAGACGATAATGTGAATTAATCATGTATAACGATATGCAAGAGATTTAGGGAACAGACAGTTCCTACCATGTATAGACGGTTGTTAGCCGCATAGAGACATTAATCAGAACCATTTGTGTACAAGATATGTACAAGAGACAGTAGAGAATAGCATAGCGTCGAACCCCATGTAGAGGGTTGATAGCGGTATAATTGCAAGAATGTTATATATCATGCCATGATGTCACATATGTATTGTTGAGGCCAGTAATGTGGTCCTGGTGTAAAATTAAATTCAGCTGTGTTCTGTTCAAGAGAGTTGGTTTGATCATTTGTCTTGGCACTATATTGTCTTCGCGAAGAACGGCCAAGAAAAGGGTTGCAGGTAACAGCGGCACAACGTGAAGTCCAGACTACACGATCAAGGAGCCAGATGGGAGGGAATTGCCTCCTCCTGGAGAACACCAGGGCGAGCTCAGAATAACCTGAGTGGTCCTGGGCAGCCGATCATCATCATCATATTGCAGCAAAGCCGGGTGGTTTCAGAACGACCACCTGGTGCCAACCAAGAAGGTGCTGGGGGTTTCAGTGTGACCGCCAGTACCAGTTGTACTCATCATCATCTTGCAGCCGTGCCGGGTGGGTTCAGAGGGACCACCTGGTGCGAACAAGTAACATAGCTGGGTGATGTCACTGCCCAGCAGCGAGGAGATCATCGACGGGGGTGATGTGACCGTCACAAGCGGCGTCACGTCGCGGTGGCATATTGCAGGCAGGTCATAACTAAAGGCGGGAAATTTCAAATTGAGTCCCATGGAGGGATAGCGGCGTCAGATCTGCTTAAACAGAATAATACAGAACAACACAGAACAACATGTAAAGAAAAGTAAAGTAAAGTACCCCCGTCGAGTACCCATTAAAGGCTGGGTGAACCGGTAGCCGTCGGTTGGGATCGAACCACCTATTGTCCTTTGTAGTCCAGTTCACTAACCCCTGAGCTATCGCGGCTCCCCGAACAACATTAAATTGTCAATCAAAGAACAAAACACATGTTGTAACAGACATCATTAAGTTAGATTGGTCTTGATGATTAACCTCAGCAGCGCAATGTTTAATAATTTAAAAAAGAATATATGTACACATCAGAATAATAATGTCAAAAGACGCAATAGACTGTCTCCTTCCAGGAATAACGCTAGTCAATTCATATTCTCAATTAGGCCTTTTCCTTTTTAATCATCTGGAAGCTTTACAATTAGTAATTAATCACTTTTTTGCCGAATGTACCTGAAGAACCAGTCTTAACATATGGATGTGAATCATGGACAATAGGACAACAGACAAGAAAATCACTGGAGTCTGTAGAAATGTGGTTTTACAGAAGAATGTTGAGAATATCATGGACAGCTAAGAAGAGTAATGAAAATGTTCTGAAAAGGCCAAAGCAAAAAGAGAGCTAATTTCCAATATTAGGAAGAAACAATTATCATTTTTTGGCCATGTAACGAGAAGAGAACAACTGGAATATATTGTGACAACTGGGACAATTGAGGGGCGAAGAGATAGAGGGAAGCAAAGAGAAAAAATACCAGACAGCTTAAGAGAATGACTTGGCAGAAGGTCAACAACAGAAATGATAAATAACTGTCGAGATCGAAAGTAGTGGAGAGACATGATCACCAACGCCAGAAGGACCGGTACTTGATGATGATGAATTAATCACTGCCCGTTCTTGGACCTTCTCTCAGGTCTAAATGTATCTCTGTGTCTTCTGTACATCAAATCAAAGTTCTAGTTAATCCCGTACATCTTCACTCTCTGCCCTCTGATTATCCACACTCAGATATTAAGCCACTCATGCACAGAGCTGTGGCGCAGTTCAAATTCATTGGTCCACGTGTGTAACACCTAATTCAGCCGAGTCAATGTTTCACGTACTAACTGATCGAAAGTCTGATTCAGCCGAGTCAATGTTTCACGCACTAACTGATCGAAAGTCTGATTCAGCCGAGTCAATGTTTCACGCACTAACTGATCGAAAATCTGATTCAGCCGAGTCAATGTTTCACGCACTAACTGATCGAAAGTCTGATTCAGCCGAGTCAATGTTTCATGTACTAACTGATCGAAAGTCTGATTCAGCTTTTAACCACAGCCAACTATAGATAGTAAATTAGTCGTTGAACCTTGTTCCAGACCGTACTCTCTCTGGCCGAAACTCAGTCTCTTTCTAAATTGACAGACTTGGATGCTAGACTCAAGAATAATCAAGAAAATAGCCACAAAAGAAATGAAATGTGTTAGATGCATGTCAGGAAATTACCTAATAAGATCAGGAGTAAAAACTGAGTGAAAAGCTAGGAATATTTTCCGCAATTGAATACAGAAGATATAATTGTTTGGCCACGCGAAAGATCAGTACACAATGCGAGCCTTAAATCAACGTTGTGAGAAAACCAGACTCAAGGGTCAACCACTTAAAAGATGATTAATGGAACACTGGAAACAGTAGGAATCAACAGCAGAAGAGGCCAAAAGAAGAACAAAAGGTCACATACACAATATCTCTCCTCGATACCAAAAGGCAAACGACGAAGAAAAGAGAAGATTCACCGAATCTACCTGATTAAGGAGTACAACATGGCCTGTAGGTCCACCAGAACCTGTACTGAGAAGCGATTAGCAACTCACAGCTGACTGTTTTGGTCAGTATCAGCGGTAAAAGTTAATTAAGATCTGACTCTACCTACTAGTGGTGTTTCTGGAAACAGACATGCAGGCCTCGCTAAGCGAGTAAGGATTTTTAAAAAGGGCGCTCAAAAATACGACGTCGGAGACGAATTTCTGTGCAGAAATGCAAATATCACAGTTTGCTGTATATCACAAAACACAGACAATTTTAGATATCGCTACGGTTGGCGGTGATCACAATACAACGCATTACGCCCTGTTAGCGTCATTTTAAGGCCGGGCGAATGGAAATGCAACGTCCATAGGGACAGCACCGTTTCTGTCACAAGACCCGAATTTGGCTCAGGCGAAAAAAATAACATGAAATAAAATGGTTATTTGCCAAAGAAATCACACCGAAAGTGATTGTTTTGAGGCGAGCTGTGCAGATATCGCAGACATGTGTCAAATGTGAGCAAACTGTCCAGACTTAGAACAAGACTTTGGAGCTTTAGAGCTCACGTTCAAGATTTAGGTCTTATATGATCTGTCGCTTGCGACTGTACAACACCAAGGCAGACTTTCGGTCGTGTATTACAAGACTGTACAACACCAAGGCAGACTTCCGGTCGTGTATTACAAGACTGTACAACACCAAGGCAGACTTCCGGTCGTGTATTACAATACTGTACAACACCAAGGCAGATTTCCTGTCGTGTATTACAAGACTGTACAACACCAAGGCAGACTTCCGGTCGTGTATTACAAGACTGTACAACGCCAAGACAGCCTTCCTGTCGTGTATTACAAGACTGTACAACACCAAGGCAGACTTCCGGTCGTGTATTACAAAACTGCACAACACCAAGGCAGACTTCCGGTCGTGTATTACAAAACTGCACAACACCAAGGCAGACTTCCGGTCGTGTATTACAAGACTGTACAACACCAAGACAGCCTTCCTGTCGTGTATTACAAGACTGTACAACACCAAGGCAGACTTCCGGTCGTGTATTACAAAACTGTACAACACCAAGGCAGACTTCCGGTCGTGTATTACAAGACTGTACAACACCAAGGCAAACTTCCGGTCGTGTATTACAAAACTGCACAACACCAAGGCAGACTTCCGGTCGTGTATTACAAAACTGCACAACACCAAGGCAGACTTCCGGTCGTGTATTACAAAACTGCACAACACCAAGGCAGACTTCCGGTCGTGTATTACAAAACTGCACAACACCAAGGCAGACTTCCAGTCGTGTATTACAAGACTGCACAACAACAAGGCAGACTTCCGGTCGTATATTACAAGACTGCACAACACCAAGGCAGACTTCCGGTCGTGTATTACAAGACTGCACAACACCAAAGCAGACTTCCGGTCGTGTATTACAAGACTGCACCGCCTTCAATAGCCAATAAAAGAAGAAAACCTTAACCAAGTCCCAGCAATCTAGTTTGTGCTGCTTCCTTTCATGATTATAGCTATTTTGATTTGTGGGCATGTTGCCATAGAGAGAACACAAACTACATACGTTAAGCCTAAAACTAAATCCTGTAGCAATATACTTTGTGCAGACTGTTCTCTGTTCTGTCAGTTCCTCTGTTTTGCTAGAGAAAATGATTGTCCATTAATTTCGCATGCAAATGGAATATTCTGATAATCACTGTTGTTTAAGCGCTCGCAATGAACATCTCTTTCCTACCTTTCGGCAATTTCAATGCAGAACCAAGCCCAGCGGAAAATTAAGGAAAGGCAGACCGTAAAATGAGCCAGTTACTTGTGCAGTTTGTAGAACAAAGCCGTCAATTCATTAAATGAACTGTCTGGCCACTGACGTTGCTAAAGCATCCCAAATAGTGAAAGACATGGGCAGAATTTTCCCAATTCTTCTCCCCAAATCCATTTATTATGATCGTGCGCACTTTTATTAAATCATTATTGCTGCCACTCGATTAAGTTCGATTGGAGAGAGGAAGTGAGCTCATTGGGAGAGCTCACCCGAAAAATGTGATCAGCATGAAAAAAAAAAAAAATTTTTTTTCCTCATCTCGGCAAGAATGGTGCTATAACTGTCTCCCTCCCACCATCACTCCCTTTTTTTTTCCCTTTCTTTCTTTTTTTTTTCTTTAAATCTGAAAATTGCCCGAATAATTGCGCGCTGCACTTGTCATTTTCTCTAGCAGCCATTAAAGCAAATTTAGCCCCAATTCTCATCGATAATGTCGACGTTTGAGGATTGAAGCGATGGAAGCACCTATTGCCATTAGCAGAGTCATTTGTCTCACTTCCCGCTTTATGGTAATGACGAGGCACTCGTCCTTATTGTCCCTTCCTTTATACTCTCGTTGTGATGTCGTAATTTAAAATAAATAAAAATATTTCATTGGCTAAATTTTTTTTTCCTCTCGGAACCAGGTGTATTCTTATTTCAAGATAATGTTTATTTGTTGAAATAATATTCTCGGTGCTAGATTTATTCTTATTTTATGACCAATGTATATGTGTTAAAAATAATGAATTGTTCTAGTTATGTGGAAGCGAAGGCACGTCAAGTATGGCCAAGCGAGTAGGGATTGAAGAGAGACGACAACCCGGTACTCAAAAATGTCGTGCTGAAGTCGGATGTGTTGGGCCGAAAGGCACAAACATCACAGTTATATTTCAAACCGCAACAAAACCCAGACACGCCCACTTAACGTTCTTTAAAGGCGGAAGATGAAGAGGTGCATTCCCTTAGTTATCGGGCGAACGCATCAAGCAAGCAACTAGGTTTGTACATATTGCATTCATTCGTTGAAGAAATATCCGTGTTCTTTATTACAACTCTATATATATTGTCTCTCCCGTGTGTTACCAGGGCCTCATTATGTGGGAAGTAAAGAATAATGACACTGTGACCTTCCAGGCATGTCGTAAGAGGCGACTAAGGAGGTTGATCGATAGCTTGACAAGCTGTTATTGTACAAATCATTGTTATGGAAACAGAACCATAGATTTTAGAAGCAGTGATCTCTGCAATATGTGCCACTTCGGCACGCAAGGGTTTCTGTTTTTGAGATTGTAGTTCTGCCCTATGTGCCGTCTTCGGCTCGAAAGGATAATAGATAGATAGATATATTGTCTAGCAGCCTTATACTCTATTACAATTGGCTTCTTCAACCACTGTGTATACAACTACAATGCCTTGTTCATTTAGCACTAAACTTGAACACAGATCCAACGACTTTTCTGTAGTTTTCAGATCTACTATAATTACGTTGTGTTTTCAACAATTGTTATAAAATGAACAAACCTGTCATGTCAGTATCAATGTTACAATGCCTAGCCCATACGTCTTTGCCCTGACAATGAAGAAAATATAGAGTTTCAATTTGTACAGTGTTTCCTCCTTCTCAGTACATCTACCACCTGAATTGACACACTTCTGTCATCGTTGGAGAAAAATAAAACAAAACAAAAAAAACAAAAAAACTATCTTTATGGCATTATACCATTACTGGGGTATGACGAGGGGTGAACATAATCAGACTTGCCATTTGCTTAACATTTATAGAACCGTATGAAAACACATTGTTTTTCGAACAAATCCAGTTACCACATGTCATTTCAACTGACACTATAGCGCTGTCAAAATCTGCTTATTTAGTTTATTATTTTTTTTTTAAGATTTGGGAAAAAAAGTATGTTAGAACTAAACCAGGAGAATATGGTGGGCGGGAAAGAATCTCAGCATTCAAATGTATGGCCGTTGTGAACAATTTGTGAGAGTGTGTGTATTGCCTTGAGGGTGATTTCCAGTGTGTGCTATCCCTTGTTTTTTTGGCCACAGTCTTTCTTAATTTGATAAGACGATCAGCTTAGCACCGTCCATTAACCACATGGTGCAGGTAATCTTTTAATAGCATTGATATCCTTCCCCCCCCCCCCCCCCAAACGCTCCCATAATAATAAGCTATAAATAAACAGTCCGCATTATTTGTGTGTGCTGATTTCTGTACTATAGGCTTGACAGATGTTGAGATTGCAAGGATTTCCATTGCGTGCTTTGGCTATTGTATTCAGGGTCACAACAATAAACCACGGTCACTTCTGCTATCATTATGCAAGTCACAATGCTTTTTTTTTTTTACTGCTTACACTGTTTACGCAACTTCCGACAGTGATTTACCATCGTTGCTTCCGTTCACGTGTCAGCAGACACAGAATTAGCAAGTACACACTATTCTCATGTTCAGTTTGTTATGCAAAAACTGCTCTTTCCCTCAGTTTGACTGAATTTGGTTATCACCGCAAATGTCATTTTTCAATGCAGGTCAATGATTGTCTTTACCTTTGCTTTATTTCCACAAATGTCATTTTTCAATGCTGGTCAATGATTGTCTTTACCTTTGCTTTATTTCCACAAATGTCATTTTTCAATGCAGGTCAATGATTGTCTTTACCTTTGCTTTATTTCCACAAATGTCATTTTTCAATGCAGGTCAATGATTGTCTTTACCTTTGCTTTATTTCCACAAATGTCATTTTTCAATGCAGGTCAATGATTGTCTTTACCTTTGCTTTATTTCCACCACTGAACTCATTGGACGATCTCCCACATCTTGAAACATCAGCAGTATCCGAACGGCCATATTTAAAATGTCTGCACCAGTGTTTATTATTTTTTTTTAAGCACGTAGGATTACGAAAGGTAGGATTAAATAAAAAAAAAACAAACACTGGTTCCATCCGCGTGTTCATTTCTGTTGGGATTACATGATGAATTTTAGTTAAGTCCTAGCCTCTGACTTCTCCATTTTTCCGACAAATGGTTGGAGCAGCATATTCGATCAATGAGGTATGTTGTGACGTGCACCATAGCAAGAATTCCATTTGACGACACGAATGCTTGCTTTAAATATTTGTGGAGATAAGGTTCACATACTACGGCTCTATGGTCACAACCACCATCTCCCTTGAAGAAGAAATAAATTCCCGAATCAGAAAGGCAGCTTCGATATTGGGTACACATAGAGAAAAAGCAAGAGCCAACACTACACTAACATTCAGGACTAAGATTCGAATTTGCCAAAGTTGTTTTATTAGTACACTTCTGTATGGATCAGAAATTTGGACTACCTATGCAGGGCAGGAGAAACGGTTCAACAGCTTACAATTGCGTTGCCGTCGCAAGATAATGAAGATCAAATGGCAGGACAAAATAGCCAACTCTAATGTCTTACAACGAGCAAAACACCCATCCATCATGGCAACACTAAAGAGTCGGAGACTAAGGTGTTGGGTCATGTAAGAAGAATGTCAAACATTTGTATTCCAAAACATATATTATGTGGCGAGCTAAGCGACGGAAAGAGACCAAAGGGCAGACCAGTGTTGAAATATAAGGATGTTTGCAGGGCTTTCTTTAGTGAGTTCTCTATCAGTGGAAGAAATTGAGAAAATCTGTCTGCAGATCATAGCACATGGAGAACAACAATAACAACAGCAACAACAACAACAAACGGCACAGCAGCATCAGGGGAATCACATTTAGAAGACAAAAGGCTTATGAAAAAGAAAACGAGGCCCTGCACCACAAATACACCTTGTTTATTCTGCGGTCGTTGGAGCCGCGATAGCTCAGTGGTTAGTGAACTGGACTACAAAGGACAAGGGGTAGGGTTCGATCCCAACCGACGGCTTCCGGGTTCACCCAGCCTTAAATGGGTACCGGATATTTTTCTGGGAAAGTAAAGCAGCACGGGCGTAATACCGACCACATTACCTCAAAAATCATGTGCTGAAGGTCTGTTAAATATAGGGTCACTAACACCATATTCCCTATACGCTACTTGGCGTGCCTGGGGTACTTTACTTTACTTTTTTCTGCGGTCGGGTTTGTCTATCCAATGTTGGCTTAATATTAAATACTATGCGGGGCCCCAAGTATAGCTGCAGAGAACGTGTAAAATAAACATAAATTACTAGAGATACGAGACAAAAGAACAATGTAATTTTTTTTGTCTCGCCTCTACTAATTTAGCTGCTAGATATAATTGTATGTTTATTTTTGAATGGTTAATGCAATAACTTTAAATGTTCTCAGTTGCAACATTCTCCTTTTATTCTGTCGTACTCAGAGTAAAGACGAATGCCAAGTTTATAGTATAATAGTGAAAAAAGTAAAGTACCCCCGTCACGCCAAGTGGCGTATAGGGAAGTATGGTGTTAGTGACCCTTTATTTTACAGACCTTCAGCACATGATTTTTGTGGTAATGTGGTCGGTATTACGCCCGTGCTGCTTAACTTTCCCAGAAAAAAATCCGGTACCCATTTAAGGCTGGGTGAACCCGGAAGCCGTCGGTTGGGATCGAACCCTACCCCTTGTCCTTTGTAGTCCAGTTCAATTACCACTGAGCTATCGCGGCTCCCTTATAGTATAATATTGTGCCCATATTTCTCATAATAATCAGTACACACTTTGGGTGATGTCTTCAGTATTAGGTCGCATCATTTCTAAGCAGAAAATCTTTAGCACTCATTTCAAGAGATTCAACATACTCCGAAGCTTGACGATGCACACATTTGATGATTTGAATCAAGACTCATCTGAATAGTAGATGAACGTACTAATCACTCCACTAATGGTGGTTTCGTACAGCCGTGCAATCTACAACAATTCTATAGCTTGTCCAACAGCCGTGTAATCTACTACAACAGTTCTATAGCTTGTTCAACAGCCGTGTAATCTACTACAACAGTTCTATAGCTTGTTCAACAGCCGTGTAATCTACAACAACAGTTCTATAGCTTGTTCAACAGCCGTGCACTTGTTCACATTCCCACAGCTCGTCCAATAGCTGTGTGATCTGCTACAATTCTATAGTTCGTCCAAAACGGTGCAATCTACTACTACAATTCTATAGCTTATCCAATTGTAGTGTGCATGTAATCTACTACAATTCTATAGCTTATCCAATTGCAGTGTGCATGTAATCTACTACAATTCTATAGCTTGCCCAGTTGCTGTGTGCATGTAACCTACCTCAATTCTATAGCTTGTCTAAAAGATGTGTGCATGTAATCTACTAAAATTATATAGCTTGTCCAATAGGTGAGTACATGTAATCTACTAAAATTATATAGCTTGTCCAAAAGCTGTGTACATGTAATCTACTACAAATCTAAAGCTTGTTCAATAGCTGTGTACATGTAACCTATTACAATTCGATAATTTGTCTAATATATGAATAGTCTACTACAATCTAATATCTTAAGTTTGAAGATTTGGCTGATACAAATTAAGTCATTATCTTCCCTGCATGTTCCTCTCTGATGGATGAATAGCTCGGGTCTTGGCACTCAAACTGCATGAGCCGAGGGGCTTACAGCTGTTTGTAGGGCCCAATCACTTTCTATTCCACTTACAGTAGATATCCCAGAAACAGATTACGAAGTCCCATCACGTGATAGAAAATAGAATTTCGAAAAGTCGTGATTGATGGAAATGTCGTGATTGCTGGAAATGTAATTGATCGAAATGTCGCGATTTTGGAAATGTCGTGATTGATGGAAATGTCGTGATTGATGGAAATGTCACGATTGATGGAAATGTCGTGATTGATGGAAATGTCGTGATTGATGGAAATGTAATTGATCGATATGTCGTGATTGATAGAAATGTCGTGATTGATGGAAATGTCGTGAGTGATCGAAATGCGTAGATATTGCTGCGTGCAAATTGCTACACACTTCAACATGCAAGAAACTAATTCTCAACGGATGGTCCAGCGGTAAGGCATTGGTCTTTGGACAGGAAAGTCCTGGGTTCGATTCCCAGCACTGGCGGCCGAAAATTGCCAAAATTTATTTTCTTCGTTTTTTTATCCCTCCCACAATATTTGGGTTGTGAGATCCAATGTCTTTCGGATTTCGTTCCTGGGAAACAGGGAAAAACATGAGGTCTCGTCTCGTGTGCACTCGTGCACGTTAAAGAACCCTTGAGAGTTTAGTCTTAAAGAGTAGGCCAAATATGGCCGCTCTCGGGGAGAGAAATTGTTAGGCAAGTCTACCTGTGTCGAAGACGGATGTGTCGGGCAGAAGGGCGCAGATATCGATGCTTTACCGTAAACTAGCGACACAACGCGTCCACGCCCACGTGAAGGATGAACGCTAAGATTTAGAGTAGTTCTCAACGTGAAGGATGAACGCTAAGATTTAGAGTAGTTCTCAACGTGAAGGATGAACGCTAAGATTTAGAGTAGTTCTCAACGTGAAGGATGAACGCTAAGAAGTGGAGTAGTTCTCAACATGAAGGATGAACGCTAAGAAGTGGAGTAGTTCTCAACGTGAAGGTTGAACGCTAAGAATTAGAGTAGTTCTCAACGTGAAGGATGAACGCTAAGAATTAGAATAGTTCTCAACGACAAGGAAGAAGTTGATGAAGAATATGATGGAAAAAAAATGATGAAATAATCAGAACATCAACAATACTACTACCACTACTACTACAGCTACTACTACTATTACTACAGCTACTACTACTACAGCTACTACTACTACAACTATTGCTACTGCTACTGCTATTGCTACTGCTACTATTACTACCTCTACTACCACTGCTACTACTACTACTATTACTACCGCTACTAATAAACTATTGCCACTACTATTGCTACCTCTACTACTACTGCTACTACGATTACTACTGCAATTACTATTGCTACTATTATTACTACTACTATTACAACTACTACAACTATTGTTACTACATGTACTATTGCTACAGCTACTACTGCTGCTACTTCTGCTACTACTATTACTACTGCTACTACTACTACAGCTACTACTACTACAACTATTGCTACTGCTATTGCTAATGCTACTACTTCTGCTACTACTATTACTACTGCTGCTACTACAATTATTGCTACTACTATTGTTACTGCAACTGCTAATATTGCTCTTACTATTGCTACTGCTACTACTACTACTACTACTACTACTACTATTACCACTGCTACTACTACACCTGGGAGCCGCGATAGCTCAGTGATTAGTGAACTGGACTACCACGGATAAGGGGTAGGGTTCGATCCCAACCGACGGTTTCCGGGTTCACCCAGCCTTAAATGGGTACCGGATTTTTTCTGGGAAAGGAAAGCAGCACGGGCGTAATACTGACCACATTACCCCAAAAATCATGTTCTGAAGGTCTGTAAAATATAGGGTCACTAACACCATATTTCCCTATACGCCACTTGGCGTGATTGGGGTACTTTACTTACTTTTTACTACTACACCTATTGCTACTATTATTGCAACTGCTACTGCTACTGTTACTTCTGTTACTACTACTGCTACTACTATTGCTGATGCTACTACTATTACTGCTACTATTACTGCTGCTATTACTGTAGCTACAGCTACTACTACTACTGTTACTACTACTATTACGATTGCTACTGCTACAAATGTTACTGCTACTACGATTACGACCACTAATACCACTACTATTACTTATAATAATAATAACAGTAATAATAATCTATTTAAAAAAAGATTATGGATCTGCGATCAAGGATGACGGCAAAGTTGACCAAACATTTACACATATTATATTCTCTCTCTCTCTCTCTCTCTCTCTCTCTCTCTCTCGCTCTCTTTATCTATATATATATATATATATATATATATATATATATATATATATATATATATATATCTTTTTTCCTTGTGTGCCATATACCGTTGAGAAAAAAAAATTGAGTATTTAAGACGAAGCTCTGCAGTTTACTTCAGGTAATGTACAATTCATGGCCTCTGCTACTTCATGAATATTGAATTTTGAATGTCTGTCATTTTATCATTATTTCCTAATTACTACTTTCTTAATACAACGAAGTGGAATAAAAATGTGCGCATATGTAACATGTTTCTTGTATGTGAATATACTCGTGGGCGAGCAGTGACTCTGCAAATACACACAACAATGGAAAACACAACAATGGAAATAACACTATATTCATTTGTAATTAGACCATAAGAAAATTTGTTGATCTCACAGAAATGTAGCTTTTACAGAAGAAAGATAAGAATACCATAAATAGCTCAAAGGAGTAGCGAGTATGGTATAAATGAGTTCAGGGGAAAAAAACAGCTCCGTTTTACCAACAAATAAATTCAGAATTTGTCGATTTTGTTGTAGTAAAAATGAAGCATATTGTGTCAACTGAAAAAAAAGAGGCGATGAAGATGCAGAGGGAATCGAAACTATGTACCAGATTAAGAGAATAGTTTGATATTAAGACAACAGATAAAACGATAAGCAACTGTAGGAACAGAAACTTGTAGGGAGACATGGATCCTAATGCCAGCAGGCATGATACTCAAGATGATAACAATGGTGACTCGTGAAATTTTCTGCTGTTGAAAATGATACACATTTCTCGTTGACTCTTGAACTATTGAAGACGCCGTTGATTTGTTGAAACCCTCAGGCGAATAACGACCCATCTCCGCTCTAGTACTCGATTTACCTTCGTTGATTGTTCTGGATCTTGTCATTTCTAATACCGGTTTCCAAAGATTCGTTGACATTGTCATTTTAGAGAGAAGCTCAATATTATCAACGTTCTTTTGATGCAATGAAAATAACCTCTTTGACAGTGTATTATTGAGAATAAATAGCGTACTAAGAAAGTGTGAATATAACCAATACAGCATATTTTCTTATAGACATTGAGCAACAGAACAACAGATAAAATAAAATAAAAAAACCCGCCGAAACTTTTTGTTCATTTCAATGTGTGTTTATTAATTAAATGTCATAGTGTGCACGTTTATATAACTTAACATTTATTATGATAATGTTACATAGACACATGTGGTTCCATTCACCCCAAGCCTGACCAATATTGCGATTCGCCTTTCTCGAGTGCCAAACTGCAATAAACATTTTAAATATTTAATGTTTTCATTCTAATTTGTTCCTTCGGGAAACCCTGTTTTAGTCTCAAAGTCGGAAACCTGCTGTGCTGTCATTTCACGCCATATTGTTGCAACCATACTTTACAGATCATTTCCCTCACCCCTCCCTTTTCTTTCTATTGCCACCGTTGTTTTTCCATAGAATCATATGTCAATCCTATGGTTCTCTTTTTATGATCCTTTGATAATTCTCATCGTGTTTGTTTTTATAATGACAGTGTCAATCTCTCTCATACAGAAGCTAACTTATCTCTAGCTAATTTGATTTGTTGTTGTGATGCTCATGCAGCAGTACACATCTTCTGCTCAGTGCCATATTGTATGGCATGTTCTATGCTTGGCGTGTGTAGATGTTCTGCTTACACAGAGAATGTTGAAGCCACATAAAGGACTGACACACCAACGTTCAAAGGCTCTGGATAATGCAACAAATGCGGCAATCACTGTGCTCATTCTTCACCATCAATTTCCTGCTGGATGAGCTGAACTTTTTTAACTCTTTCAGTACGGAAGGTTTTTATCAATGCAACAGAAGAGATTTCAAAGACAAAATCTTTCTGTGAATTTAAGAATCAATCTACATATATATATATCTAACATATAACATATTGTATATGAACTTTTAGATAATTGAACAAAGTATTATATTTCACCAATACCAAGATGATACAAGAGATGTAAAAAGATACAATTTGATGACAGTTTATACTAATGACGCACTGTGCGGCTGAACGTACACAACCGAAATCGGCATGGCGCATGGTGCGTCGAAACGTACGGAAAGAGTTAATGTTATTTGTATGGAACTGGACGTTTCAAATAAACTTAGTTCGATCTCGATCGACAGTTTCTAGGTTCACCTATCCATAAACATGTTTTGATACATTTTCTGATATAAAAAGACGGCACTGGTGTAATCATCATCATCATTGAGTGCCATCTCCGTATAAAAGGTTGGCTACCATGGAGCGCCATTCTACTCTGTCTCTTGCTTTGATGGTGCAGATTGTCATATGCCGACATGTTCATCTTTTGATGTTACTCCTCCATGTTAGTCTTGGTCTGCCTCTTTTACCTTGTATTTTCCCTTCCAATATTACTTTTAGTAGGCTGTTGTGTTAAGTATACTGGTGTAATGTTGACTACATAAACCACAAGTGTATCGGTGGTCAATAAAACCTGGACATTAGTACAATCACCCCATACGGGCGCCATGGGTTATGACTGTGTTATTTCTGGTTTTCTTTTGTTTCGAGAACAGCAAATGTGGTTTCTTTCCGACCACAGAGATCATGCATCTTAAATAACAAGACACAAAATTGTGCGGGATGTCTTACTGGCAAATTGTAATACATGAAATATCACTATAAAGGCAAATCATATCTGTGCACTCGTAAAAGTCACAGGAAAACAGTGCAAACGATTTGCGTTACGTTTCCTATTCTGCGCAGTAGTTCTGGGTCCTATACAAAGAAAAAACAAACAAACAAACAAAAAAAACCACACATACAATTTACGTTAATTAAATTGTGTAGAAAATAAGTTAATTAAATTGTGTAGAGTTGCATTACTGGTAATATTTTCTGACATAAAAGCTTGGCACGTATTCAAACATTTATGGTATCACAAATTTCTTCGTTATGTCCTACGGTCGCTGATACCTAGAGCTGTTTTACAAATTTGTGATTTCCAGATGATAGCAAAAATGATATCATCAGCCTGATGTCCCGCTGATCCAGCGTCAAAATGATGTCAAGGCAACAGTAACAGGGAGATGACACATTTGATAACTTGTATTCGCTACGTCGTGCTCTTTGGTCTCTACAGGACGCTGCTGAAAGGTTAATAACGCCCTCTTCCCGCCGAATTTTTTTTTTCAATTTGAAACCATCATCAGCTGGTCACTAACTAGTATATTTATGAACTTGTTGCTAAGGACATTACAGAGATTTATGAGCGCAGGTAGGGAACCGCGATAGCTCAGTGGTTAGTAAACTGGACTACAAAGGACAAGAGGTAGGGTTCGATCCCAACTGACGGCTTCCGGGTTCACCCAGCCTTTAATGGGTACCGGATTTTTTTGTCTGGGAAAGTAAAGCGGCACGGGCGTAATACCGACCACATTATCCCAAAAATGATGTGTTGAGGGTCTGTAAAATGTATGGTCACTAACACCATAATTCCTATACGCCACTTGGCGTGACTGGGGTACTTTACTGTTTTTTTTACTTTTTTTTTTTTAATGAGCACAGATCCGTCTTGTTAAACACCGTCTTTAGTTGGGACTGGTGTTTTACCGCAGTCGGGATATTCCCTTACCCACTCTAACGCCCGTTCCAGCAACCATCGGTATGTTCGTCTACTGATTGTTCCTGTCCTGCCTAGATTTCTAGTGTTGCGTTCTTGTCCACTGTCAACCCGCTTTAACAGAGAATAAGAGTGGGTTTGGCGTCACTGACAGCGACATGTGAACAATATGGTATCATTGATGAAAACCGTAAGGTTCTAGTATAGGTCTAATTTGTTGTTTTGTGCTTTACATATGGAAACATGATTTTGTGGGTTTTATCTTGTGTTATTCACACATGTCGCGTGGTGTTCTTGAAAGGAGTTGAAGTTGTAGCATGTATGTGATATTATCTATCCGGTGTTGCATGTATGTGATATTATCTATCCGGTGTTGCATGTATGTGATATTATCTATCCGGTGTTGCAGGTATGTGATATTATCTATCCGGTGTTGCATGTAAGTGATATTATCTATCCGGTGTTGCATGTATGTGATATTATCTATCCGGTGTTGCATGAGAAGAAAGCTAGGAATAGCCCCCGCCTTATAATATATAAAGAAACAACAGATAAAATGGTTTGGCCACGTGACAAGGCAGAAAGAACAAAACACAACACAACGAGCCTTCAACAAACGTTGTGAGAACACCAGACCCAAGGGTCGACCACGAAAAAGATGGGTCGATGGAATATTAGAAGCACTAGGAAACATAACAGCAGCAGAGGCGAACAGAAGAGCAAAAGACCGCAAATTATATCTCCCCTCGACGCTGAAAGGCAGATGAGGAAGGAAAGAAGAGGAAGAAGAAGAAGGTATTGCATGTATGTGATATTATCTAGCAGGTGTTGCATGTATGTGATATTATCTATCCGGTGTAGTATGTATGTGATATTATCTATCCGGTGTAGCATGTATGTGATATTATCTACCCGGTGTATCTTATGTTTGACATAAACTGCCCGTTGTAGTATGTATGTGATATTATCTATCAGGTGTAGCATGTATGCGATATTATCTATCCGGTGTAGCATATATGTGATTTTCTCTATCCGGTGTAGCATATGTTTGATATTATCTATCCGGTGTAGCATGTGTTGACATTATCTGCCCGTTGTAACATGTATGTGATATTCTCTAGACGGTGTAGTATGTATGTGATATTATCTACCCTTTGAAGCATGTGTTTATTATCTGCTCGTTGTAGCATGTATGTTATGTTCTCTAAACGATGTAGCATGTATATGATATTACATATCCATTGCAGCATGTATGTTATATCTTATATCCGTTGTAGCTAGCATGTGACATTATCTATTCAGTGTAGCACCTACATGAAATTATTTCTTTTATCTTGATGTTTTTCAAGTCTTCAACTAGATCATTACTGTTGTGGACTCTATGCTGTAGCTAGTTACATTTTATTTCCATGAGATAACCGGGCCACTTTATTTTCTCTTTTCTACGTACTTGATCCAGTGTGTATTTTCAATACATTTTCTGACACCAACGCTTCTCATTCTACCTCTACTGTTGAATTTAATAGTCTTAAACAAGAATCCAGTCGCAAAATATATAATTCAAGAAACTGCTTGAAAGGTTGAACATTGACCGAGATACTGTAGACGGGACATAAGTTTGTGTATATGCTCTGATCCGAGATACTGTAGACGGGACGTAAGTTCGTGTATATGCTCTGATCTGAGATACTGTAGACGGGACATAAGTTTGTGTATATGCTTTGATCCGAGATACTGTAGACGGGACATAAGTTTGTGTATATGCTCTGATCCTAGATACTGTAGTCGGGACGTAAGTTCGTGTATATGCTCTGATCCGAGATACTGTAGACGGGACATAAGTTCGTGTATATGCTCTGATCCGAGATACTGTAGACGGGACATAAGTTCGTGTATATGCTCTGATCCGAGATACTTTAGACGAGACATAAGTTCGTGTATATGCTCTGATCCGAGATACTGTAGACGGGACATAAGTTCGTGTATATGCTCTGATCCGAGATACTGTAGACGGGACATTAGTTCGTGTATATGCTTTGATCCGAGATACTGTAGCCATGTAATGTTCACTGCGCTAGCTATCCTGTACAATTTGCCTATATAGTAACTACTCCTAAACTATCTAATGCTCCAGGTGTATACTTTTAAGTTTAAGGCAAATGGGTCATCACGAACGTCTGAGCTACTTCGGCTGCTGCGATAGATTTCATTCACAAAAATATGTTGTATTATCACTGTTTGATTATGTTGTTTCTTTCCATCTTTGTTGAGAAGAAGAGATCGAGCCGGCGGCTTCTAGGGTCACCTATCCGTAAATAGGTACCGACATTTTCTGATATAGAAAGACGGCACTGGCGTACTGTGGACTACATAACCCCAACATGTGTCAGTGGTCGATATAATCTGGATATTATCATTATATTCCAAATACGCCACCGGGCGTTGTAAAGTTTTTTCGTATTTTCCTCACTTTCGAGAACAGCAAATATAGTTTGTTTCTCCAAGAACAAAGAGCATGCATTTAAAATAACAGGACACACAATTGAACATAATTGTCACTGCCACATTGTAATACATTCAACCTTACTTCATAGAAATTGATTGAGTTGTATAGTTACCATGTTATCAAATCTGACAGGTGGAGAGATTCGTCAGAGATAGCGCATGCCCTACACCATAATCGCGTCTCTATTATCTGGCCGATCCTCGAATTTGCTAACTTTCAAGACTTGGTCATATTTTGTTCTGGTGACTGTTCATGTTCTGGCAGACGGGAGAGAGCTAGATTGACAGGAATGTCGTCTTCTATCTGGCGGATCTCCTCTCCGAAAGGTGCTTTAAATATTTCACGAAAGTCACTTGAATCAAAACAAGGAGGTGGGGATGGACTAGTTGCAGAGTCAGTTAGAGTTGGAACACGATGCTCCTGCTTGCAATTATACGATGGTAATGATTCAGATTCATGGTCACAGGAACTGCTGCTAATTTGGGGTGAGGATTGGCAGATATCATCGACACAACATAAAGATTGTTCAAATTCTCGATGAGCTGACGATCTTATGGCGTCGGCTACATTCGAATATATCCTTTCTACTGGTAACTCAAAATTTCTGGACACATTACTGCCAGTGACAGACATATCTGATTGGCTGCGTAGATAACTATCAGTTACAGGTGAATCCGAGTGGCTGGGTAGATTACTGCCAGAGTCATAGCCCAATGGACTGGATCCATTCCGCACTTTGTCCATGCGATTACAATTTACATGTTCGTCTTTGATAAAATAGTCTGCCTTGGAATTGCTCACAGTCTTGTCTGAAGCAGCTTCTTGCTGGGAGTATACGGAATCACGTCTCACAGAAGAATTTGGACAAAGAGGTCCAATTATATGTTTCTGAACTTCCGTTACAGAAGACAGATCAATGACGTCTTTTGATTGAAAATTGTGTAAGTGTCCCAAGACACATCTTGACTCGGGATCCACTCTTTGGTTGTAAGATAGCTCCAGTTTTGTGTCGGAGTTCTTCCTGTTCTTCACTTTGAGTATATTCTTCTCGGCATTCAGTTTATGTTCTGCCACTTCAGCGTTGGAAATATTCTCTTGTTTCTTCCATTTTGTTCTGCGGTTTTGGAACCAGATTTTGACCTGAGGATGACAAGATCAAGAAAACAAAAAACGTTTTATTGTAATCTTTGTTAACACATTTTGCTTTTAAAATGTTCCCACCCTTTTGTAAAAATGTAAAGTTTCCCGTCACGCCAAGTGGCGTGTAGAAAATATGGTGTTAGTGGTCATAATTTTTATAGACCTTCGGCACATGATTTTTAGAGTAATGTGGTCGGTATTACGCCCGTGCCGCTTTACTTTCCCAGAAAAAATCCGGTACCCATTTAGGCTGGGTGAACCCGGAAGCCGTCGATCAAGATTGAACCGGACCTCTTGTCCTTAGTAATCCAAGAGTTATATATGGCTTGCGTAACTATTCTGTTTAAAGTATTTGGTATATAGGAATAAACCATTTATTAACTATGCACATTTATTCTTACCGGCCCCTTCACTTATTACATCATCCTCTACCACTTTCTCACTCACCCATCAGTTTTTCATCACTCCTCCCTTCACTTGTCTCCACTCTCACTCCCCTCAACCCAATTGTTACATCAATTTCTTTAGTAATTTCCCCATCTAAAGCCCATAATTTTTCTGTAATTTAACATTTGTTTTACATCAACGTCTCCCACAATTCCTCTCGCCATCCCTAATTTTTTTTCCATTCACCGCTCCTATTATTAATTTACTAATTCCCACAGTTTTCCTCGCCGCTTTCTACTATTTTCCGTCTACTGCTCCTACGTATCCATTTACAAACTCGTACATTTCCCCTCACCACCTCTACTTTTCCCCTCACCATTTTATATTATTCCCTTCACCGTCTAGATCCTTTTCCCCTAAAACTCTCTCCATTTTCTATAAGCTAACTCTTAAATTTCCTCTCACTACCTCCTAAGTTTCCCCTCACTATCTCCTGAGTTTCCCATCACTCTCACTACCTCCTAAGTTTCCCCTCACTACCTCCTAAGTTTCCCCTCACTACCTCCTAAGTTTCACCCTCACTACTTCCTAAGTTCCCCTCACTACCTCTTAAGTTTCCCTCACTACCTCCTAAGTTTCCCCTCACTACCTCCTAAGTATCCCCTCACTACCTCCTAAGTTTCCCCTCACTCTCACTACCTCCTAAGTTTCCCCTCACTACCTCCGAAGTTTCACCCTTACTACCTCATAAGTTTCACCCTCACTACCTCCTAAGTTTCCCTTCACTACCTCCTAATTTCCCCCTCACTACCTCCTAATTTCCCCTCACTACCTCCTAAGTTTCCCCTCACTATCTCCTAATTTTCCTTCACTACCTCCTAATTTCCCCTCACTACCTCCTAAGTTTCCCCTCACTATCTCCTAATTTCTCCTCACTACCACCTAATTTCCCCTCACTACCTCCTAAGTTTCCCCTCACTATCTCCTAATTTCTCCTCACTACCACCTAATTTCCCCTCACTACCTCCTAAGTTTCACCCTCACTACCTCCTAAGTTTCCCCTCACTCTCACTACCTCCTAAGTTTCCCCTCACTACCTCCTAAGTATCACCCTCACAACCTCCTAAGTTTCACCCTCACTACCTCCTAAGTTTCCCCTCACTACCTCCTAAGTTTCCCCTCGCTACCTCCTAAGTTTCCCCTCACTACCTCCTAAGTTTCCTCTCACTACCTCCTAAGTTGGGAGCCGCGATAGCTCAGTGGTTAGTGAACTTGACTACAAAGGACAAGAGGTAGGGTTCGATTCCAACCGACGGCTTCCGGTTCACCAAGCCTTTAATGGGTACCGGATTTTTTTTCTGGGAAAGTAAAGCGGCACGGGCGTAATACCGACTCATTACCCCAAAAATCATGTGCCTAAGGTCTGTAAAATATAGGGTCACTAAGACCATATTCCCTATACGCCACTTGGCGCGACGGGGGTACTTTAGTTTTTCTTACCTCCTCCTAAGTTTCCCCTTCTACCCCCTAAATTTCCCCTCACTATCTCCTAAGTTTTCACTCATTACCACCTAAGTTTCCATTCACTACCTCCTACTTTTCCCCTTATTACCTCCTAAGTTTCACAACACTAACACCTAAGTTTCCCCTCACTTCTCCTAAATTTCTCCTCACTACCTCCTAAGTTTCCACTCATATCCTCCTAATTTCCCCCTCAATACCTCCTAATTTCCCCTCACTACCTCCTAATTTCCCTTCACTACCTCCTAATTTCCCCTCACTACCTCCTAATTTCCCCTCACTACCTCCTAATTTCTCCTTCACTACCTCCTAATTTCCCTTCACTATCTACTAATTTCCCTTCACTACCTCCTAAGTTTCCCCTCACTATCTCCTAATTTCCCTTCACTACCTCCTAATTTCCCCTCACTACCTCCTAAGTTTCCCCTCACTATCTCCTATTTTCCCTTCACTACCTCCTAATTTCCCCTCACTACCTCCTAATTTCCCTCACTACCTCCTAAGTTTCCCCTCACTATCTCCTAATTTCCCCTCACTGCCTCCTAATTTCCCTTCACTATCTCCTAATGTCCCTTCACTACCTCCTAATTTTCCTTCACTACCTCCTAATTTCCCCTCACTACCTCCTAAGTTTCCCCTCACTATCTCCTAATTTCTCCTCACTACCACCTAATTTCCCCTCACTACCTCCTAAGTTTCCCCTCACTATCTCCTAATGTCCCTTCACTACTTCCTAATTTCCCATCACTACCTCCTAATTTCCCCTCACTACCTCCTAATTTTCCCCTCAATATCTCCTAATTTCCCTTTACTACGTCCTAATTTCCCCTTACTATCTCCTAAGTTTTCACTCATTACCTCCTAAGTTTCCTTTCACTACCTCCTACTTTTCCCCTTACTACCTCCTAAGTTTCCCAACACTAAAACCTAAGTTTCCCCTCACTACCTCCTAAGTTTCCCCTCACTATTTCCTAATTTCCTTTCACCACCTCCTAATTTCCCTTCACTATCTCCTAATTTCCCTTCACTACCTCCTAAGTTTCCCCTCACTATCTCCTAATTTCCCTTCACTACCTCCTAATTTCCCCTCACTACCTCCTAAGTTTCCCCTCACTATCTCCTAATTTCCCTTCACTACCTCCTAATTTCCCCTCACTACCTCCTAATTTCCCCTCACTACCTCCTAAGTTTCCCCTCACTATCTCCTAATTTCCCTTCACTACCTCCTAATTTCCCCTCACTACCTCCTAATTTCCCTTCACTACCTCCTAATTTCCCTTCACTATCTCCTAATTTCCCCTCACTACCTCCTAAGTTTCCCCTCACTATCTCCTAATTTTCCTTCACTACGTCCTAATTTCCCCTCACTACCTCCTAAGTTTCCCCACACTACCTCCTAAGTTTCCCCTCACTATCTCCTAATTTCCCTTCACTACCTCCTAATTTCACCTCACTACCTCCTAATTTCCCATCAATACCTCCTAAGTTTCCCCTCACTACCTCCTAATTTCCCCCTCACTACCTCCTAAGTTTCCCCTCACTATCTCCTAATTTCCCTTCACTACCTCCTAATTTCCCCTCACTACCTCCTAATTTCCCCTCACTACCTCCTAATTTTCCCCTCACTATATCCTAATTTCCCATCACTACCTCCTAATTTCCCCTCACTACCTCCTAATTTCCCTTCACTACCTCCTAATTTTCCTTCACTATCTCCTAATTTCCCCTCACTATCTCCTAAGTTTCCCCTCACTATCTCCTAATTTTCCTTCACTACCTCCTAACTTCCCTTCACTACCTTCTAATTTCCCCTTACTACCTCCTAAGTTTCCCTTCACCATCTCCTAATTTTCCTTCACTACCTCCTAATTTTCCCTCACTACCTCCTAAGTTTCCCCTCACTATCTCCTAATTTCCCTTCATTACCTCCTAATTTCCCCTCACTACCTCCTAAGTTTCCGCTCACTATCTCCTAATTTCCCTTCACTACCTCCTAATTTCCCCTCACTACCTCATAAGTTCCCCTCACTACCTCCTAATTTCCCTCCGCTACATCCTAAATTTCCTCTCACTACCTCCTAAATTTCCTCTCACTACCTCCTAAATTTCCCCTCACAACCTCCTAAGTTTCTCCTCACTACCTCCTAATTTCCCCTCACTACCTCCTAAGTTTCCCTTCACTACCTCCTAAGTTTCTCCTCACTACCTCCTTATTTCCCCTCACTACCTCATATATTTCCCCTCACTACCTCATAAATTTCCCCTCACTACCTCCTATGTTTCCCCTCACTACCTCCTAAGTTTCCCCTCACTACCTCCTAAGTTTCCCCTCACTACCTCCTAATTTCCCCTCACTACCTCCTAAGTTTCCCCTCACTACCTCCTAAGTTTCCCCTCACTACCTCCTAATTTCCCCTCACTACCTCCTAAGTTCCTCTCACTACCTCCTAAGTTTCCCCTCACTACCTCCTAATTTCCTCTCACTACCTCCTAAGTTCCTCTCACTACCTCCTAAGTTTCCCCTCACTACCTCCTAATTTCCCCTCACTACCTCCTAAGTTCCTCTCACTACCTCCTAAGTTTCCCCTCACTACCTCCTAAGTTTCCCCTTGCCACTCCCTACTTTTGTCCCCCACAAGTAGCCACCAACCCCTACTATTTTCTCAACAACAACCCTTCCTTCCCCCCCCCACCACTATAGTGCCACGATGTTACTTGTTACCACCATTATCTCTTTTACCACAAATTCATTTTTTCCCCACCACCCTCTACTTTTATTCCTTTCCACCACTCTTATATTTTACCTCACCGCAACCGACTTTTCCTCTCCACCACTCTTATATTTTACCTCACCGCAACCGACTTTTCCTCTCTACCACTCTTATATTTTACCTCACCACAACCTACTTTTCCTCTCCACCACTCTTATATTTTACCTCACCACAACCTACTTTTCCTCTCCACCACTCTTATATTTTACCTCACCGCAACCTACTTTTCCTCTCCAGTTCTCTTATATTTTACCTCACCACAACCTACTTTTTTCTCCAGTTCTCTTATATTTTACCTCACCGCAACTTACTTTTCCTCTCCAGTTCTCTTATATTTTACCTCACCGCAACCTACTTTTCCCCTCCGCCATTCTTATATTTTACCTCACCGCAACCTACTTTCCCCCTCTACAATTTACATATCTTTTTGCTCAACCTACTTTCCCCCTCTACCATTTACATATCTTTCCTCACCGCAACCTACTTTCCCCCTCTACCATTTACATATCTTCACCGCAACCTACTTTCCCCCTCTACCATTTACATATCTTTCTTCACCGCAACCTACTTTCCCCCCTACCATTTACATATCTTTCCTCACAGCAACCTACTTTCCCCCTCTACCATTTACATATCTTTCCTCACAGCAACCTACTTTTCCCCTCTACCATTTACATATCTTTCTTCACCGCAACCTACTTTCCCCCTCTACCATTTACATATCTTTCCTCACAGCAACCTACTTTCCCCCTCTTCCATTTACATATCTTTCCTCACAGCAACCTACTTTCCCCCTCTACCATTCACATATCTTTCCTCACAGCAACCTACTTTCCCCCTCTTCCATTTACATATCTTTCCTCAAAGCAACCTACTTTTCCCCTCTACCATTTACATATCTTTCTTCACCGCAACCTACTTTCCGCCCTCTACCATTTACATATCTTTCTTCACCGCAACCTACTTTCCCCCTCTACCATTTACATATCTTTCTTCACCGCAACCTACTTTCCGCCCTCTACCATTTACATATCTTTCTTCACCGCAACCTACTTTCCCCCTCTACCATTTACATATCTTTCTTCACTGCAACCTACTTTTCCCCTCCACCACTCTCATATTTTTATTTCACCGCTGCCTACTATTTCCCCTCACATATTTTCCCAACTCCCTGTACAGCTCTTTTATTTTCCTTCTTCATCCATTACTCTTTCCCTCACTGCAGGGCCATCTTTACACCATTTTGGTCCCCTGGGCATAGTAATAGTGTTGGGCCCCTGGGCAAAGAAAGAGTGCTCCCCCCCCCCCCCGCAGGAATAAAAAATAAATGGTTGATAATATTAAAAATGATGTATTATTTACTAATTTCAACAAAATTGTTGTTAAAACATGATGTGCAGCTGCAACTATGTAAGGTACCATGACACGAGCTCGCATACACAATTTGAACTCGCCACGACATCAGGGAGCCGAGAGTCTTTTCAGCAATATTGTATATTGTATATTCTTTGCTACAAACACAAAATAAATTAAACAGAACATTTCCTATGTTTAAAAAATTTTTTTTTAAGAATCGTCGATTTATTTAAAATTCGGCAAAGTTTCTGAATTTACACCCTACAACATATTCGCATGGGGCCCCTATGATCGTGGGCCCCCGGGCAAATGCCCATCGGGCCTATGGGTTAAGACGGCCCTGCCTCACTGGCCTCCTACATTATACTTCATCATCCTTCACTTTTCCCCATTCGATCACCCATTAATTGTACCGCTGGACACTTCTACATATGAAAGCTTTTAAATTTTATTCTCTCATTTCTTGTCTATTTTTCTGATCATGTTTTTTTCCTAATACCATCTTTTTTTTATTGTTAACAATAACCTGCCATCGATTGACCACAGCCTACCATAGATTTACTAGGGCCCGAGGGTAGAAAATAAAACTGGAAAGCCCACCAACTAGCGCAAAGTTTTCAGCTACAGAAACTATAGACGGCTAATGCCATTTAACCCACAACCGCCTCTGTTCGCAAGCTGAAAACGTTACGTTAGATGGAGGTTTTCTGAGAATTTCCTCTCAGCCGGTAGGTCTAAGTAAATCTAGTTGGCTGGAGGTTCGTTGTGTACTTACAGACTTAATTTAAAGCTTGCAATATCGGATATGCAATGCTTACTATCGTGTCATCCTTTGCATTCATGAGTTGGCCCACACTGTTTTGTTTAGTAGACCTAACATCAATGTAAGTAAAAAAAAAAAGTAAAGTACCCCCGTCACGCCAAGTGGCGTATAGGGAAATATGGTGTTAGTGACCCTATATTTTACAGACCTTCAGCACATGATTTTTGGTGTAATGTGGTCAGTATTACGCCCGTGCTGCTTTAGTTTCCCAGAAAAAAATCCTGCACCCATTTAAGGCTGGGTGAACCCGGAAGCCGTCGGTTGGGATCGAACCCTACCCCTTGTCCGTGGTAGTCCAGTTCACTAACCGCTGAGCTGTCGCGGCTCCCTTAACAACAATGTGCTAAATATATACTTCCACACTCAGCTTGCAGCTTTATAGCGTAATATGGAGTAAGATACGAAACCGTTTACCTCCAGCTGCAACAAACCCATAAAATCAAGTCCTCGTCTAAGATACAAAACTTGCGTAGGTCGCGAAACTCAGCGAAATAGTTTATTAATTATGTGTGCTCTCTCTCTCATCCCCAAACACCTACCGCTCGATACACACGCTAGTAATTTTTTTAAAAATCAAACTTTTCCCGACGTCCTGACTGAACATAATGCAGACAGTTTTATATTGACGGACTATTGAACTTTTTGTTACATTCCCGATATGTCTTGTAAATATTCATTCATTCTAAGTAGTTCGTGAAGAATGTAGTGTATTCTATGCATGCTAAATAATGAATGAAATAGTATTTTGTTTGAGAGTAAGGATTATAGATTTGGAAAAGTGTGTAGACACTAATCTTAAGACAAAGCGCGGGTCTAAGGATGGGCAGCTGGTTTCCTGTCAGTCACGAGATATAATCGATTTAGTGCCCTAGGCATGATCTTGTCAACCGCAGCTGTTGCTTAAACTGTGCTTGTCGATGGTCGGCAGGCTGTCTAAGTTTGAGTACATTTGGTTTTAGACAGGCATTTATTGTCTTAATACAGCCAGATCAATCTTTAACAATGTCCTCCTAATCAGCCCTATGTTTATATCTGGTTCATTAATTGTGGTTTACAAATATTTTAGAAACGAGGAAAATTATTATTAATTTTTTTTTTTTCATTTGCCAGAGATTAGACCAAAAGGTCAAAGATGTGGAAAGGGCACAGGACATCGACGACCATGACGTCCATGTCACTCCCTCGGATGTAAGAGATGGGAGTTAAGATGGGCACAGGACATCGACGACCATGAGTCCACGTCATTCCCTCGGATGTAAGAGATGGGAGTTAAGATGGGCACAGGACATCGACGACCATGACGTCCACGTCACTCCTTCGGATGTAAGAGATGGGAGTTAAGATGCGCACAGGACATCGACGACCATGACGTCCATGTCACTCCCTCGGATGTAAGAGATGGGAGTTAAGATGGGCACAGGACATCGACGACCATGACGTCCATGTCACTCCCTCGGATGTAAGAGATGGGAGTTAAGATGGGCACAGGACATCGACGACCATGACGTCCATGTCACTCCCTCGGATGTAAGAGATGGGAGTTAAGATGGGCACAGGACATCGACGACCATGACGTCCATGTCACTCCCTCGGATGAAAGAGATGGGAGTTAAGATGGGCACAGCCAGACACGAGAAACTTAGTGGGTGTGTAAGAAGACTTATCAACCAACACAGAACTGGAGTCGTCAATCGCGGGACTTTCTGAGGAGAGGATCTGAGCACCTATGGACATGTTCGGAGCGCAATGATGATGACCCGCAAATAACTCAATAACAATAGACCAAAAGACAGCCTCAAGCTCTAACATTTTGGATCGCACGCTCCATGGAGAATGCATCGTCACACAATTCTCGTGCTGGTGGGTGCCAGTCCTGATGCTCCGCAGGGCACGTGCAGTGGCAATACTCTGATCGTCAGAGTTCACTTTCAACCACCGAAAGACCCAGAAAATCGTCAGGCGGGGAGATAATAGCTGGTAAATGAAATAAAGGGAGACCCTTCCTGACAATAGAAATATGTGTACAAACCTGGTATGATAGAACGTGACATGAACACAACTGGATGAGAACTTAAGAAAGACTGTCCCTGTATTATCATTTCTAGCCTCAAAGTTTCCCATAATAAAACATTTCCGTTTTTTATTGGCTTCAGCTTTATCCATCTCTATACAGACGTAAGATGACAAAATTAGCATACGAAATATATATTTATTGGTATAAGTTGTGTTTAATTAATTTGTTTATCTGCGTATTTATATAAAAGAGGTGATGGATAAATCTGTATGTCTTACAAAACGCCACCCCATTTAAGATTAAATTTTAATTCTTAACACTTAATAAACACTTGTCTTTAAGAACATGACATGGTAAGAGGAAAGCATGAAGCCGGGCAACAGAAAAAAATAGCTGACATGGGAGACAGAAGAAAACAACAGTAGAAAACAATCGTAGAAAACAATCGTAGAAAACAATCGTAGAAAACAATAGTAGAAAACAGTAGTAGAAAACAATCGTGGAAAACAGTAGTAGAAAACAATAGTAGAAAGCAATCGTAGAAAACAATCGTAGAAAACAATCGTGGAAAACAGTAGTAGAAAACAATCGTAGAAAGCAATCGTAGAAAACAATCGTGGAAAACAGTAGTAGAAAACAATTGTAGAAAACAAAAGTAGAAAATAATAGTAGAAAACAATCGTATAAAGCAATCGTAGAAAACAATTGTAGAAAACAAAAGTAGAAAATAATAGTAGAAAACAATCGTAGAAAGCAATAGTAAAAAACAATCGAGGAAAAAAGTAGTAGAAAACAATCGTAGAAAGCAATCGTAGAAAACAATCGTGGAAAACAGTAGTAGAAAACAATCGTAGAAAGCAATCGTAGAAAACAATCGTGGAAAACAGTAGTAGAAAACAATCGTAGAAAGCAATCGTAGAAAACAATCGTAGAAAGCAATCGTAGAAAACAATCGTGGAAAACAGTAGTAGATAACAATCGTGGAAAACAGTAGTAGAAAACAGTAGTAGAAAACAATCGTAGAAAACAATCGTGGAAAACAGTAGTAGAAAACAATCGTAGAAAGCAATCGTAGAAAACAATCGTGGAAAACAGTAGTAGAAAACAATCGTAGAAAACAATCGTGGAAAACAGTAGTAGAAAACAATCGTAGAAAGCAATCGTAGAAAACAATCGTGGAAAACAGTAGTAGAAAACAATCGTAGAAAGCAATCGTAGAAAACAATCGTGGAAAACAGTAGTAGAAAACAATTGTAGAAAACAATGGTTGAAAACAGTAGTAGAAAACAATCGTAGACAACAATAGTAGATAACAATCGTAGAAAACAATCGTAGAAAACAATCGTAGAAAACAATCGTGGAAACCAGTAGTAGAAAACAATCGTAGATAACAACAGAGAGACAATATGACGTGGAAATAGATAAACAGCGGCGCTGATAAGGAACGCCATGAACAGGAAGACGTTGCATGATCGTTTACACCCGTAAGCAAAGTGATGATGAAACCCTTCTTCTTTATTATCTTCTTCTTCTTTCTCCTTCTTCCTCTTTCCCCTTCTTCTCGTTCGTTAACTAGTTAATGCCTACACACGATGTCAAGTACTCTAAATACATGTTGCCACTTTTAGAGTTATCAGATCGTACAAACATCAGGGTGTAGATGTGAGTCTCGGGTCAATATTTAGACCATATCTGGATAAACGTGTGGCAAATCTGCAACAATTGGACGTTTGTGTCCACATACGTATATAGTTGATAAATCAGCCTAAGTCTACATAAGTGTTCAAATACCCAAATGTTATTTGCGTTATACATTTAGCCTCGGTGATAAAAGTGGTAAGTGCGCTTGGTTAATGGGCAGAAGGATCTGGACTCAAATAAGAGAAGTCCTGCATTTTTGTTTGAACTGGCAAGGCTCCGGGGTTTAACCAGTCTCTAAAAATGGGCACTAGATACTTTTCTTGGAAGTAAAGGCGGACTGGCGTTGTGCCAACATCACCAAAAAATGTTCCGTTAGTCATGGAAAAATGTAATCACTTGGACCATAATCACTTGGACGTGGAGGGGACATTTTACTTTGACTTGATTTAACCATATATTCTATACAGATTTTTTTTTAAACCAAAGAAAAAAAATATATGCAGGTGCTGGGACAAACTAACTAAAATAAGACATTTAAAAACTCGACAAAATGTCGCAGCCCTCTATGCAAGCAAAACGCTCTTCAGCAGGAATGACGACAAAAATCAGTCATTAATTGGTTTATAAAATCTATTAAAACGAGTCTCCTACGCGCGTTGAAAAGTTCAATAATTTAACACTCTTGGCCTTGAAGGATCATAACCCTTTACTCGAGGTCAGAATGGAGTTCATTCAGAAAGGGCGACAATCATGGCGCGGTAATCGGTTCAGGCCTGTAAAAATCAGTGGCAAAGCCACAAAACTGAAAGCTTGACTTCAAATCAAAGGGTAAAACTGAGACATTAATTAGCTGTGATCTAGTTTGACTTTTCCAAAGAAGGACTTTGATTTGTTATTGAAATACAGTAGAGTCTCCTAAATAGCGTCTCAGCAGCACACCTTTGAAAAGGATGGACGAAGGTGTGAGCGGCTTCAGTTATAACCCGATACAACAAACTCAAGCCACAAGCTAACAAAACGAATTTGTCCAAGGATCACGGGATAGTTGGTTTTTTTTTCTCAGAGAGTTAAAGTAACAAAATAGCGTCCGACACTTATCTAAGCTTACGACTTAAGAAGTGTTAAACAACACGTTTGTCAGATTTCTTATTTTCCTTCAGCTTATATTTAACAAAGGGAGCCGTGATAGTTCAGTGGTTAGTGAACTGGACTACAAAGGACAAGAGGTCGGGTTCGGTCCTGATCGACGGCCTCCGGGTTCACCCAGTCTTAAATGGGTACCGGATTTTTTCTGGGAAAGTAAAGCGGCACGGGCGTAATACCGACCACAGTACCCCAAAAATCATGTGCTGAAGGTCTGTAAAAATGATGGTCACTAACACCATATTCCCTATACCACAACATGACCTTTATTCTCCAGTCCTATATGTCCCATAGACAGACCCCTGTAATGGGATAATGTTGCAAATATAATTTACACAAGAATAATTTCATGAGCATTAAGAGAAAAAGTATATCTTAATAAATATGAATGAATGCTCCACTACTCTTATTAGGCTTATTGTTATGGTTGTGGATGGCCCCGGTATCACTGTAAACGAATTAAAGTCCATAATTTTTCAACCGCCCGTGCCAGTGGAATCATCCGAATTACTAACTCATCTCTCTAACAAAGAAAGGTAGTTGTAGTCCCCATCGTAGCAGTCTCAGCACATGTCAAAAGACATAAGGCGAAACCGCACAGAAAGTGAACACAGCCAATTGTTCCTTGTCATACTATATCATCATTCATCGTAAACAATTGGAATATCGAAACACGATCAAAACGGATGAAACACACATCTCACAATGTGCACATAGCACTTAATTCAGTAGCTCATTAGGCTTATGTTTCTGGTTACATACCTGCGTCTCCGTGACTGCCAACTGACTCGCTATTTCTGCTCTTTCAGCAGAAGACAGATACTTCTTCTGCTCAAACTGTTTTTCTAACTCAAATATCTGTCTCCCTGTGAAAGTAGTTCGCGCCTTTTTCTTCTTAACACCGCAATCGTCGTCCTTGATGTCGTCAGATTTTCGTTTTTTGTCACTCACATCGTTTTCTGGAATATAACCAATACATAGATGGTCTTGACAAATCAGCATTAATTAGTACTGACTTTAGTTAAGAGTTTTACTTCAGCTGACTGAGGTATCAGAATTTGATACACTTAACAGGGATTACATAAAGATAGATTTTTAAGTTGTGTCGATAATAAAACAAGCTAATCTTAAATAAATGAAAATTCATATACAAAACAAAATGTTCTTTAAAAAAACAAACAAACAAAAAACGCTTGATCTTAATTTACAAAGCAACATCGTCGAGTTTGATTAATAGCTTTTTAAAAAAATGTCTGATCAATTCTTTGCTCATAAAAATGGTGGAATGTATTTACTTTGTTAAACATAATTGATGCTTTTTCTTACTAAACGCCAGGTAGTATTAGTAATTTATTTATGATTAGTCTTTCATGTTCCTAGTGGAACAAAAGTATGAAACATTAGGCCGAGGATGATTGTCATTTTCAGTTCCTGTGTTTTTAGTTCTGACCTTTAAGATTTCAGTTGATTTGTCTTCTCTAATGTTTATTAGACTTCTTTTTTTTTTATTACCACTTCTCCGTGGGTTCTCGCAAAAGGCATATCTATAGCTCTAATATTACTGTTACTGCTTTTTTCGAGTATGTCCTTTCAATCTCTATTTTTTTTAAACATGTAATCTCCATTTCCACTAATGTTGATGTTGTATAAACAATTCGACTTTCATACTTTAGTGACTATAGCTCAGTTGTGGATAAATTTAAACGATAAGTTTTGTTGTCCCTTTGCTTAATCTTTTACATCGCGTTGGTTGTAAGTCTACAGAACAAAAATTGTATAACGTCATTGTTTTTTACATTAATTTTTTTTTTTTTTTTAGTTTTTAGTGAAATATACTGCCTATCTTCGTAGTTGAATTAATTTTGGCTCTTTCCTATTGCTTCTTACCTAAATTGACTGCATATGTAAGTTTGCCAATCTAGCTTCTACTTGCAAACGATCAGGCTCTAATACATGGACACATATAAGACCGTAAAGTACACTTTACCCTGCCAGTAGTATAGGTGGCTGTGAACTCCCTCTAAAAGTGCACGCACATGCACCGAAAGACAATAGATTTGGCACCGAAACCGCACGAAACATGCACCAAAACCCGTGCCAAAGTCCGATAATCGGCTTATTATCTCGGTGGTCGTGATCGGTAATCGGCTTATCTCGGTGGTGTGCGTTGGTGCGTGACGATCGGCGCGTCGTGGTGTGCGTTGGTGCGTGGCGGCTTATCTCGTGGTGAGTGATCGGCTTATCGCGTCGCTAGCTCGCCGGTTATCTCGGGGGTTCTAAAATCGGGCGACAGCGGTTCTAAAACTTGTGGCGGGTCGTCGCCGGCTATCTCGCGGGTCGGATGGCGGGTCGTTGCCATCGTGCGGGTGGGGAAAGGTGCCTTTATTGGTTATCATCATCATGTGCCTCAACACTATCAGCATGTGCCTCAACACTATCATCATGTGCACCCTCATATAGCGATTTTTTTTTCTCTCTTCTCTCTCTCTCTCTCTCTATTGCATATCCAAGCTAACTCAAGTCAAATAAAAATCACCATCACCAAGCCACACAAATTGACACATCATCATGTGCCACCCTCAACACCATCCTTTCATGTCCTATCATCATCATGTGCCACCCTCATCAACCTTCATATCCCATCATGATCTTGTGCCCCCCTCATGTCCTATCATCATCATCATCACCAAGACACACAAAGTGACACATCATCATCATGTGCCACCCTCAACATCAACCTTCATATCCCATCATCATCATGTGCCCCCCTCATGTCCTATCCTCATCATCATCATCATCATCACCAAGACACACAAAGTGACACATCATCATCATGTGCCACCCTCAACATCAACCTTCATATCCCATCATCATCATGTGCCACCCTCAACATCATCATCATGTGCTACCCTCATCATCACCCTTCATATCATCAAGCCACACAAAGTATCATCTCATCTCTCTCTCTCTCTCTCTCTCTCTCTCTCTCTCTCTCACACACACATTCATGGTAAACCAAAACAAAATTCGTTCTATATTTCTCACAGCTTTATTATTATTACAACAAATATACGACATATATATATATATATATATATATATATATATATATATATATATATATATATATATATATATATTACTGCCCGGTTGTTGATAATTTTAAGCGTCTGGGTTTCCTCCCTCCTGTTTTGGTGGTACTGTTTGTTAAATGTCTATCAAACACGGGTACATAGGAAGTTTCATTAGCCTTCAAAACACAACCGCCCTCCATTTTGACAAAACCTTGATCAAAGCTGGAATAGGTAATTGGTGACTCTGCTGAAACACCCGCGGCATTCATATTGGGTGCCGGATCTGTCGTCTGATTAACAAGACCGAGGTTCCCTTGATTAACAAAGGGGGGCGTGTAGTCGATGAGATTCGTGTTAACACGAGATGGTATGTAGTTTTGGTGGTTAACGACAGGCGGCGTGTAGTTGATCTGATTAACGAGAGGTAGCGTGTAGTTGATCTGGTTAACGAGAGGTGGCGTGTAGCTATTCTGGTTAACAACAGGCGGTGTGTAGTTGAGGTTAGCATAAGCGGTTAAAATTTCCTCTCGCATCTCGACTAACGTGATAAATTCCTCTCTCGATAGTGTTATCCCAGTTCTGGTAGGAAACTTCAAAAAACTATCACCGCTATATGTCCTTATATTTATCAATGGTCTGTTACGAAAAACACAAACCGAGACTGCCTTAACGCCATCTTTAGACAATGGAACTACGGTCTCATTTCCACGTGACATAAATATACGCTGATCACTAACATCAAACGAAATTGGCGTATTCAAGCTACACGACTCCATATTCAAAGAAAAACAAACCGCCTGGCAACAGACGTTGGTTATGTGTGTGCGTGTACACTGCTCGACTGGGGGGTTTTTATACCCGTTTATCGGGTCGAGGACCGTCTATTTATAGCAGCTAACGCAATACGTTATCAGGCGTGGTAATCAGTCGTGTTGCGACATGTTCAGTGACCTCTGGAACTGACCCAATAGGGGGGGTGATGTGTGGGGAAATATGATGCGTGTAACAATTCGGTCTCAGGTAATGCGGCTTGAGACTAGGAAACTCCTCCTCCTGCCCCTGTCGTGTTTATATAGGTTGTGGATTTTAAAAATAGGTGTTAGTTGAAGAGGGGGAAACCTCGCGCGCTGACCTAAAATCACTCGTTGTTATTTTCGTCGGGGGCGTAATCACTAAAGTTAGTAGCACTTGTGAGGATGGATCCCCGATGGAATCATCCCTTCACAGCTCTGATAGCCGGTCCTACCGGGTGTGGGAAAACGGTATTTGTGCAAAAGTTTATACAGAACCTTCACGAGCTTGCTGTCCCCGTACCGGAGGAAGTTATATGGTGTTATGGGGAATGGCAGCCGATATACGAGACAATGGGGTCAGTGAGATTTATCGAGGATCTACCAGACGTCGATAAATTGGAAGGTGGTAAGAAGAGAAGACTGATCGTCATCGATGACTTGATGTCTGAGACGGACGAGCGGGTAACAAAATTATTCACCAAAGGTAGTCATCACAGAGATATTAGTGTGATGTACATTGTTCAAAATCTATTCGGAAAAAATAAAGAACATCGAACCATAAGTCTCAATACGCACTATTTAGTCCTTTTCAAGAACCCGAGAGACGGGAGTCAAATTATGAATCTGGGTAAACAAATGTACCGGGGTCAGGTGGGGTACCTCCAAGATAGTTTTAAGGACGCGACAGCGACTCCTCACGGTTATTTGCTGGTCGATCTTCGTCAGGACACACCTGATAATCTTAGGTTGAGAACAAAAATATTCCCGGGGGAGAGACAAATCGTCTACGTGCCAAAGTAGAGAATCATGTGTGATGAAGCACTTAGACGGCACGGTGAAATGTTGAAATGTATGCGCGCCGCCTCGCCGAGCGGTTTAAGAGCCATATTAAAAACAGCCTCTCCCAAACTCATTAACTTTTTGTGCGAGTGTTGTCATAACATATTAAAAGGTAATGTTAGACTCACTCAGCGACAGAAGTGCGAGCTACGTCGACACAAGAACAAGTTGAGACTTCTCACTAAAAAGAAACCTAATCTTAAGCGGCGGAAAGAGATTCTACAAACCGGTGGGTTTATAGGTGCTTTGCTCCGTCCTATATTAAGTATTCTCGGTGGAGTACTAGGTGCGTAACAATGGCCAAAAAAATGATTTTGGTGGATCCTCGATTCCTCGAGGGTCTTAAACAGACTACTACCACGTCGTATATCCCACCCGAGGCGATCGGTGACAACTTGAGAGATTTAGATGATGAAATGCAACGTATCCTATTCCGCGATGATTTAGCACCCGCCGATAAGGCCAGAGTGTACCAACGTGCCCTGCATCAATATTTAACTAGATTGGAGCAGTATAAACGACGCTCATTGGGCTCGGTCGATCTCATTCAACACAACACGGCAACAGAAAAAACATCTTCCCCACCAACACCATCATTCGAGCTATCACCAGAGCAGACCAAGACACCACCACCACCACCACCACCAGCGGAAACCCCAAAGGTAGGTAATGAAACCATTCCGCCCGTAGCCACGTATAAACTGAGACCTAAAAAAGAAAGAGCGGAATCCCAACACCAAAATGGGAACGGTGGAGAAAATATTGAGACGTCGTTACTTTGACCCTAGTCGACCAGGGGCGTATAGTGGTGCAACGGCCCTGCAACGTAACACCAAACTGGGACTCGCAAAGATCAAACAATGGCTGAGTCATCAGGATACCTATACCCTTCATAAACCAATTCGTCGCAGATTTGAAAGGCGTCCCATTATAACGAGTGGCCTCCAACAGCAATATCAGGCAGACCTAATCGATTTGAGACATTTGAAAAAACACAACGATGGATATTCCTATTTGGTTTCTTGCGTGGACGTTTTCAGTAAATTCGCGTGGTCTGTACCGATACGAACCAAAACGGGGAAATCCTTAGTGGAAGCCGTCGGTAAGATATTTCTCGATGGGAAACCCGCGAGTATTCAAACCGATAAGGGGTCAGAGTTTCTGAACAGAACATTTCAGAAATTCCTCGCTGACAACAACGTTCACTTTTTCACTACGCAGAACGAAGATATTAAGGCCGCCGTGGTGGAACGCTTTAATAGGACTCTTAAATAACGGATGTGGCGATATTTCACGAAATCCAATAAGTTGTCTTATGTCCGAGTCCTCCCCGCCCTACTTCGAAGTTATAACCATTCGTATCACAGAAGTATAAAAATGGCACCGGTCGACGTCAACGCAGACAATGAAGAACAGGTATGGAACACGTTGTATAATAGCAAACGCAACTTTAAATTTGAAAGACCCCTGTACAAGCGCGGTGATCGAGTTAGACTGGTCCTGGGCAGAGCCAATTTTAAAAAGGGTTATGCCCCGGCTTGGACGGAGGAACTGTTTTCCATCAGTCGAGTAAATGAAACAAACCCCGTTACATACGTGTTGAAAGACGATAAGGGCGATGAGATAGAGGGGTCATTCTACACACCGGAAATTCAAAAAGTTGGAGACAAACACGAGTACAGAATCGAGAGTATCATAACCGAGCGTCGCACATCCTTTGGGCGAAAGGAGTGTTTAGTCAAATGGTTTGGGTACGATTCCTCATTTAACACTTGGATACCGTCCAAGGACATTGTCAGATACAAAAACTAGAGATGCGAGAAGAAGAAGAAGAAGAAGTGGTAACTTTTGGTGGAGAGCCTGATTTGCGAGCCGTAAACTCGGGAGTCGGGAGAGACGGCGAACCACGCTGGTGGGGGTCGATGTTTGGGAAACTATCCCCCTACTTAGAACTTGTCTTTATTTGTCAAGTGGTAGTTATATATACAGTTGTAGCGGTCTCGCTGTTCAATCTGACCACCGAAAAGTCAGACGCGAAGGAGGGAAAACTGTGGATAGCCCTACTGAGCAGCTGTTTGGGTTACATGCTACCGAATCCAAACTTGGAGAGGCGACGGCGAAACGAGTAAAAAAAAATGAGTTTTTATGTCACCCTGCCCAGCAATGCATCTATGGAACTTTTTAAGGATAATAACCCAGGCCACTTTTTCGTTAAACTTCCTCAGACCATTGACATTTCGACGCAGTATGAGATCGCACTGGTGGAGATACAGTTTCCGCTAAATTATTTCAATGTAATAGAGGGTGATGTCTGGATTCGCTACGAATCTCTCGATAACGACTATATTTGCGACGCCAGATTTTATTTCAACGTGACATTGGAACCTGGGTTATACACGAAACCCGATGCGTTCATCGGCGCGTTGAACGCGTCGATCGTAAAAGCGGAGGATGAGTCGTACAGGGGAGAGAAAGGGAAAAAAATGAGATTCATTTACGCAAAAGAGGTGAATAAAGCCATCTTGAAACTTTACGAGAAAGGAGTCAGTGTTACCATAAGCGACACTTTGAAAAAACATGTTAGCCTTCCCCACGACCACAATATCAGACACGGCTCCCGATATCTTCAGCGTGGGTGTAATGGACTTGGAAAGTGTTGCGAAGAATGTCTACGTCTACTGCGATCTCGTTTCCCCCAGACCGGCCGGGGATGTGATGGTGCCTCTCCTCAGGAGCGTGCCTGTTCTCAATAGAAATCACACCTCGGTGTTTCAGATCTACGATAAGCCTCACTACCTACCCCTGAGTAGATTTTCCTTCGATACCGTCGAGATCCTTTTAGCCAACGAACACGGAAAAACCATTCCATTCACCAGCGGGACGTCGGTGCTAACGGTACATTTTCGAGTCAAGAAGCATCTCGAGCTGGTATAATGGTGAAACACACTCCCCTTCATAGAGATGTTGAGTTATACGAAGACTTTTACTGTTGTCAGGCGGGCGATGGGATGCCCGTGTTTATAGGAGGTCGAAGTCAGAGCGGTCGAGGAATCGGTAGTTTCTTTGGTGGAATCGGGAGGGCTATTTTACCCTGGTTAAAAACCGGCGGTAAGGCCTTGCTCAGAGAAGGCTTGGGGACCGGTCTGCAGGTCGCACAGGACGCATTGGCCGGGAAAAATGTCGGTGAAGCTTTCAAAGAACGAGCTAAGGAGGCCGGTCAGCGGTTGCTACACGGGGCCGTAGACCACCTGCGTGATAACAACCAATCAGGAAGTGGTTTACGTCAAAGCAGAAAGCGACTTATGAAGCTACCTCCACCAGGAGAACCCGTTACGAAGAGGATAAAACCGACAGCTGGACGGTTCCCCCTTCATTCGGTGCACAACAGAAGGAAGAAGACGAGGGTGGCAAAGGATATTTTCGACTAATAATGTCCCTCATTCACCCCAAATCGTGCGAATGTCTTCACTCTGGTTTGGATTTATTCAGCGTTCCACCCACACAGACATCTCTAGACTCTGGCCAGTTTATTGAAATTCGTCCGATCGCAGCTTTGTCGCATAGCGCACCGATAGAGTTTTTCATTTCTGGAAACAGCGAGGAGTATCTAGATCTTTTCAACACGTTTTTACATCTGCGGGTCAAGATCACCCTCCCGAATGGTGATAGTGTACCAGTCGATGCTGAGGTAGGACCGGTCAACAATTATCTTCACAGTCTATTTTCACAAGTCGACGTATCGCTAAACGACACGTTGGTTACACCGTCGGAGAATACCTATTCTTTTAGAGCGGTGTTTGAGGCCACGCTAAATTACGGAGAGGATGCGAAAACGGGATACTTGACGGCCGCTCTGTTCTACAAAGACACAGCTGGCCACCATGACGATTTGAAAGAAAATGAGGGTTTTAAAACACGGCGCAATTTGACTTCGGGTAGTAAAGAGGTTGAAATGATGGGTCGTTTGCACTCTGATGTCTTTGTGCAGGATCGTTACATGTTAAACAGAGTCGATGTGAAGATAAAACTCACCCCCTCGAAGGATGTGTTCAGCCTCGCGGCTCACGATAGCTCTGTGGGTTATAAGAGTGTTATCACCTACGCCGCGCTCGTGGTCACAGAAAGCTAAGCTAAACCCCGCGATTTCTCTGGCCCACGAAAAGGCTCTCTTAAGCGGGAATGCGCGGTACCCGATCAAGAGGGTTACCATCAAGACATTTTCCATCGCTAGCGGGATGCTTTCCCACAGTCAAGACAATTTATTTTTGTCTCAAACACCGACCCGTATAGTGATAGGTCTGATTACGGCCAGTGCTTTTAATGGTGTTTACACAGCTAACCCGTTCAATTTTCAACACTTTGGTCTGATTTATATGAACCTGACGGTCGACGGGAAATGTATCTCGGGAAAGCCTCTAACTATGGACTTTGAACGAAATCAATACGCGAGAGCTTTCTTCGGCACAAATCTGGTCATGGGTCTGATTGGTAAAGACGCTGGGAATAACGTTGATTATAGAGAATTCAAGGACGGATACTGCCTATTTGGTTTTGACCTCTCGTCCAGCCTACTGGACGGCTCCCATTTTGAGCTAGCCACAAGCGGACCCTTGTCGATAGAACTCAAGTTTGCCGCTCCCACCACTACTCCCCTACAAGTTATCGTCTACGCCGAGTTGGACTCGGTGCTCGAGGTGTCCAAGACAAGGCAGATTCTAACAGACTTCGCCGTTTGAGAGAGAGAAAGAAGAAGAAGAATATGAACACGAGGGAGATTTACAACCTTTTGATGTCGGATATTTTCGTTCGACGTTGTTCCCTTGTTAGTGTCATTCCACGAAACCACTTACCGCCAAGCATCGACCCAACGGCGACCGAGGCCTTTGTCATAAACACCGACCCTGCCCACGAACCCGGAGAGCATTGGGTGGCCCTATTTTACAACGGACTCGGCGAATGTGAGTATTTCGATTCCTACGGTTTGCCTCCCAGACACGTGGATATTTTAAACTTTATAGAGCAAAACTCACACGTTCCATTCGTCTACAACCCGCGGGTGTTGCAAGATTTGTTTAGCAACACGTGCGGTCTATATTGTGTTTATTATATACTTCTTAAGTGTCGTGGCGCAAAACTTAACAGAATTCTCATGCCTTTTTCATCGAGACAGCACGTAAACGACCGTATCATTTATCGTTTGCTCGCCCCGTGGATACTTCGGCTTCGAGGGGCCCGTCCAGACGCTTAAAATTATCAACAACCGGGCAGTAATATATATATATATATATATATATATATATATATATATATATATATATATATATATGTCGTATATTTGTTGTAATAATAATAAAGCTGTGAGAAATATAGAACGAATTTTGTTTTGGTTTACCATGAATGTGTGAGAGAGAGAGATGAGATGATACTTTGTGTGGCTTGATGATATGAAGGGTGATGATGAGGGTGGCACATGATGATGATGTTGAGGGTGGCACATGATGATGATGGGATATGAAGGTTGATGTTGAGGGTGGCACATGATGATGATGTGTCACTTTGTGTGTCTTGGTGATGATGATGATGATGATGATAGGACATGAGGGGGGTACATGATGATGATGGGATATGAAGGTTGATGTTGAGGGTGGCACATGATGATGATGTGTCACTTTGTGTGTCTTGGTGATGATGATGATGATGATGATAGGACATGAGGGGGGCACAAGATCATGATGGGATATGAAGGTTGATGAGGGTGGCACATGATGATGATAGGACATGAAAGGATGGTGTTGAGGGTGGCACATGATGATGTGTCAATTTGTGTGGCTTGGTGATGGTGATTTTTATTTGACTTGAGTTAGCTTGGATATGCAATAGAGAGAGAGAGAGAGAGAAGAGAGAAAAAAAAATCGCTATATGAGGGTGCACATGATGATAGTGTTGAGGCACATGCTGATAGTGTTGAGGCACATGATGATGATAACCAATAAAGGCACCTTTCCCCACCCGCACGATGGCAACGACCCGCCATCCGACCCGCGAGATAGCCGGCGACGACCCGCCACAAGTTTTAGAACCGCTGTCGCCCGATTTTAGAACCCCCGAGATAACCGGCGAGCTAGCGACGCGATAAGCCGATCACTCACCACGAGATAAGCCGCCACGCACCAACGCACACCACGACGCGCCGATCGTCACGCACCAACGCACACCACCGAGATAAGCCGATTACCGATCACGACCACCGAGATAATAAGCCGATTATCGGACTTTGGCACGGGTTTTGGTGCATGTTTCGTGCGGTTTCGGTGCCAAATCTATTGTCTTTCGGTGCATGTGCGTGCACTTTTAGCAGGAGTTCACAGCCACCTATACTACTCCTGCCAAGAATATATAAAACAACAACTCAAATGGTTGGGCCACCTAGTCAGAATGAATCCTCACCAATCACCATCCAGGGCGTTCTACTTGAGAATGCATGGAAAAAGACCAAGAGGAAGACCTAGAAGAAGATGGATAGATGCAGTGATAGAGACATGTAACAACAAAGGAAAATCACTGATTCAGACAGTTCGAGCATCTCAAAAACGACAAATGATGTAACCACAACACATTTTCGGTATCAGTGAGAAAGAGAAAAGAAGAAAAAAAAAGAAAGAACACTTAAATAAATTTAACGGCACCGGCACTCAATACAGCATGAAAATCAACACCAGCAAATCAGAAGTCATGAACACAGCAAAATAAAAACAGAACATCAACATAACTAAAGACGGCAGACAATAAAAAAGTGGATGAATTTATGTACCTAAGAAATCTAATAACAAACGACAACTCACAAACAGCAGAAATATACTCAAGATGCAGCAAAGCTTGTCAAATCACCGGACAGCTATAACCACTGCTTTCCAAAAAGAAAATAACTCTATAGGCAGAACGGGCACTCTACAACACAGTCTTCGCCTCAACGATGTGCTATCAATGGCAGTCCTGTGCCCTAGATGCAAGAACAATAAGAAAAAAATAACAGCTACCAGAGATGAAATGTGTTAAACCTATGAAAGGAGACATCATAAAGAGATCAGTTCAGAAATGAAGAACTGAGAAATAAAAAGCTAAAAATAGTTGCCGTCATAGGATGCATAAAGAAACAGATAAAATAGTTTGGCCACGTGATAAAAAAAAGGACCAAAACTCAACACAACGAACCTTTAATACAAGAACACCAGACTCAAGGGTAGACCACGAAAAAGATGGATTAATGGAATATTAGAAACACTAGGAAATGGATTAATAGAATATTAGAAACACTAGGAAACATAACTGGAGCTAAGCCAATGGAAGAGCATATTATGGATTAATGGCATATTAGACACACTAGGAAATGGATTAATGGAATATTACAAACACTAAGAAACATAAGAGGAGCTAAGCCAACAGAAGAGCAAAATACCGCAAATTATATCTGCCCTCGACGCTGAAAGGTTAATGAGGAAGAAATGACGAAGAAATGAAGAAGAATAACAATGTTCGTACTATAAATTATATTTTATTTTATTTAAATGACCTAATTATCTTTGTATAAAGATACATCTGGACTCAACATTCACAAGGACAATAATTGTATCATTTGTACGACTGTGTTTACTGCAAGCAAAAATCACCAGGCACGTTTACCTCGGTGCTTTAAACTAATGCGTCAGGTGTTTAGATTATGTTGCTAGATAGAGTTACAACTGAACTTTACATTTGTTATGCTTCTAGGAAGAGTTGCAGCTGAACTTTACATTTTTTTATACTTCTAGGAAGAGTTGCAGCTGAACTTTACATTTTTTATGCTTCTAGGAAGAGTTGCAGCTGAACTTTACATTTGGTTTGTCTCTAGTTGAAGCTACAGTGTTTGGTTTAAGATTTTAGTGGAATTACAACTGAACTTTACATTTGGTTTGTCTCTAGTTGAAGCTACAGTATTCGGTTTAAGATTCTTGTGGAACTACAGCTGAACTTTACATTTGGTTTGTCTCTAGTTGAAGCTGCAGTATTTGGTTTAAGATTCTAGTGGAATTACATCTGAACTTTACATTTGGTTTGTCTCTAGTTGAAGCTACAGTATTTGTTTTAAGATTCTAGTGGAACTACAGCTGAACTTTACATTTGGTTTGTCTCTAGTTGAAGCTGCAATATTTGGTTTAAGTTTACATTTGGTTTATGTTGATATCTAGAGTCACAGCTCGACATTTAATGTTTTAAGTTTGACAAATTGTAGGTGTAAAGTAATAACTCTTTTATCAGAAAAGAACAGCTGAGAATAGACTGACGTAAAACCGTTTGTACCTGAGGATGAAGAAGATGGGGACAAACATGGTGGACTACATGTCGATCTTGAACTGTCGCCGTCTCGGTGGTGGAAGTCATTATTGTTGCTGCTACTTTTGTATAGGCTACGCTGGTGATCAAAAATGTTGTTGTGGCTGATGTCTTGGGCACAACAGACGTGGTTGTTGACGATACGTGAAGGATAGCGTTCATGATTTGAGTGACTGCCGTTGGGGTGGTGTTGAGGTAGTGGACAGCGGGAGTCCTGTCTAAAACTATGATTTTTGCAGCAACCCAGGAAGTGGCAGCTTAAAAAGAAAAACGAGCACAAATGATTATCGTTTCAACATAATTTATATGTTTATTTATTAAAAGTAGAACGAATCCTAACTTTTAGTTTCCAAAACGAATCTGAATCCTGAAGGGGTCTCTAATCCTTCGAGTCTTCATTTTCGAATTCACTGCATAATACATATAATAATTAAACAAACGGAAAAAAGGAGACAAGAAGACTTCTGTTTAAAGCTAAGCGTTTTTATTTGAAGCAAAATCTGAAATCTGTTTTAATGAAAAGCAAATTAAGAATAGTTTTTTTTCTTTTAAAAATATATTCATGTTTATTACGAAGATGCAAATGAGAGTTACATTTAATAAATTGAAGGACGTAGTTACAAAATGAAACTCTTGAGTCTTGAGGTTCTTTTAACATTTTCTTAGCAAAATTTGAAACAAATTATTCCAGTAACAATTCCAATTCGCATTTTTAAAACTTTTCTTTAATAACATAAGTTCCTAACTTTTTCATACCAAAGCAATTGTAGAGGGGTGGAGGTGGATTACCTCAAAAGTTAATGTGGGTAAAGATAACGATATAAATGAAAGGTACAAATAGTAAACTTGGGGTTAATTTCCGTGCTCTTAACATAGTTTGACAAAAAGTATTTGAGTATCAATTTCATATTTTAAAAAGTTCTCTTTAGTAATAAAAGTTTCAAATGCCAAAGCAAGTGTAGAGAGGTTGGTCGGAGGATTCATTTAAGAGATAATGTAGATAAACAATAAACATGAAACTTAAAAAAAATTGTTTCCAGTAAATTAAAATTAAGAAAAATTCAATTTATTTTTTAAGGGTTAATAAAAACACTAAATACTGAACTCATTAAGGGCAATGTAGAAAAAAAAGAGAAACTTTTCATGGAGATTTTTATTTAAAAACACTGACGTTGGAACTGGCTCAAGGTATCCTACTTTGTTTTCTACATCAGTCATGACAGCTGGTGTACTGAATAGTCTTTCTGACGTAAGTGGTGTTGGAGATGGTGTCATAGTATTACGTCATAAACGTTCTAGAGTTTCCTCAATCTTGATATTTCTTGTTTTCCTTCCAGCATTTAAGGATGTTCGCAGATGATGAAAGCAGTGTTTCTCTTAAGTAGACATTTATTTCTTTTTACAAATTGTATCTCTGCTCCATGCTGCTGGATGGTGTCATGAACTGAGAATGCCAACTCACATGATGTGAACTCCTTATTCAGTTGTCGACTTTTAAGTGCTAACTCTGACTTTTTTTCTCTCTTGACTGCAGGTCACTGGCATCTATTTGAATAACACTGACATCTGATATTTCAATAACCAATGTTGATCTAAGTTTTTCTTTGCTCAAAACTATACATTCTTTGAACGGACAGCCTACTACAGCACCAAAAGCATGCAACTTTTCTGCTTAAAGAGCTTGGCTGCGCTTGTTATTTTAAAGAGATTTAAGCCCGCAATTTCTAAAAAAAAACTGTACGGTACCAAAAGCTTATTTAAAGATTTGTTGAGCACTAGTGGTGCCACTCACTAAATGAACGATTTCTGAGATTCTTACTTAATTTACAGATGTAGTTGTATCGAACACTTATATGATTTTCTATCACTTCTTTTATAGCTGTCCACTGGCAAATACTAAGATCTGTCTGAGAATGTAAGTCTGAAGCAGGTAGTAAAACATCTTGCTTTTGATCCATGTATGCACGAATGAGCATGTGAAGCTGAGAATTCCATCTAGTCGGTTCGTCTTGTATCAAACTTTTGGGTTTAAGACTTAGCTTAGACCGAGAAACTCGAAAGACTTCCATGGCTTTAGAAGAATGCTTGAAATGCCACACAAAACTTCGGCAGGCTGCCATTATTATCATAATTTCAGTCTTGGTCAGTAGCCCAAGTCTTTGAGAAATAATTGAAAAGTATGAACCAGGCATGGCATGTAGTCAAAGTTACTGCATTCTAAAGCTGCAACTATTGTCTCTCGTGAGACACACAACTTTTATAAGAGACTCCATACTTTCAAAGTGTTGGTAATCAAAAGTTTCTGTCTCATATGCTGGATGTGACACTTATGCAAAGGAATTACATTCTAAGTACAGGTGATCGGATGATAAACGAAGTTATCATCTATGAAAGGAGAAGCGCAGATACACAAATGATAAACAAAGTCCCTATCCATACATGGAACTGTCAAACTTAGGTAATCAATGAGAAGTTGTTATGTCCACTTGTCAGCTGTTACTCCAAAATACAACTTGTTTTTTGTTTTTGTTTTAAAAGCTTTTAGATTTTTCTTTTCTTTTCCTTATCATTCAACTCTGGAATTACCTTTTGAACAAAATGATTACGCCTTGGATGCAAGTTTTTCTGGACTCAAAGCGGTTTATTAACTTTTTAAAGACTTTATCTTCTATTATGGACTAATGGCTGGTTATCTCTGCAGATCAATTCGGCGACTATCTGGTAATTGATTTAACTCTTGTTTTCAGGTCTAAAAGTTTGAATTTTAGCAACAAATGTTTACAGAGTCGGTTAATTAGAAGATAATAATGGGGGTGGGGAGTGCCTTGAGAGGCCATTGTTATCCACAAGAAAAATACTGCTGAATTTGTACCAGGAGCTGGACAAACTGATATAGGACTCCCAACAACAGTTGGACTAGGAGTTGAATAAACTGATATAGGACTCACAACAACAGCTGGACTAGGAGTTGAACAAACTGATATAGGACTCCCAACAACAGTTGGACTTACTGATATAGGACTCTCAACAACAGTTGGACTAACTGATATAGGACTCCCAACAACAGTTGGACTAACTGATATAGGACTCCCAACAACAGTTGGACTAACTGATATAGGACTCCCAACAACAGTTGAACAAACTGATATAGGACTCCCAACAACAGTTGGACTAACTGATATAGGACTCCCAACAACAGTTGGACTAACTGATATAGGATTCCCAACAACAGTTGGACTAACTGATATAGGACTCCCAACAACAGTTGGACTAACTGATATAGGACTCCCAACAACAGTTGGACTAACTGATATAGGACTCCCAACAACAGTTGGACTAACTGATATAGGACTCCCAACAACAGTTGGACTAACTGATATAGGACTCCCAACAACAGTTGGACCAACTGATATAGGACTCCCAACAACAGTTAGACTAACTGATATAGGACTCCCAACTACAGTTGAACATACTGATATAGGACTCCCAACAACAGATGGACTAACTAATATAGGACTCCCAACAACAGTTGGACTAACTGATATAGGACTCCCAACAACAGTTGGACTAACTGATACAGGACTCCCAACAACAGTTGGACTAACTGATATAGGACTCCCAACAACAGTTGGACTCACAACAACAGTTGGACTAACTGATATAGGACTCCCAACAACAGTTGGACTAACTAATATAGGACTCCCAACAACAGTTTGACTAACTGATATAGGACTCCCAACAACAGCTGGACTAGGAGTTGAACAAACTGATATAGGACTCCCAACAACAGCTGGACTAGGAGTTGAACAAACTGATATAGGACTCCCAACAACAGTTGGACCAAGTGATATAGGACTCCCAACAACAGCTGGACTATGAGCAGAACTAACAGATGTAGGACTCCCCCAAACAGCTGGACTAAGCGCAGAACTGACTGACGCAGGACTCCCAACAACAACTGAACTAGGAGTTGAACTAACTGATGCAGGACTTCCAACAACAGCTGGATTAGGAGTTGAACTAACTGATACTGGACTACCAACAACAACTGAACCAGGAGTTGAACTAACTGATGCGTGACTCCCAAAAACAGCTGGACTAGGAGTTGAACTACCGAATACAAGACTCCCAACAACAGCTGGACTAGGAGTTGAACTAACTGATGCGTGACTCCCAAAAACAGCTAGGGCATCTGGATCATCATTGTCTTCAAAGTGCGAGTCAATTCTGGCAGTTAAAGGCTTAAGGTTGAAGCTGGAGTCAGTAATAGGGATGGCGGACTTCTGTCTTTCAGTTCTTAAAATTTGAATGAATGTTTAACTTTCTCATTTTTCCCCACTGAGAAGTAGTATGTGACCCTTTTCTTGATATTTTTAGAGAACAAAGACTGCAATTATCTTAATTTTCATTATAAAAAAAATTGGTAATGGTTCCAGTTATTAGAAGGTGCATGAGATTCTGTCGTCTCTAGGGTTGACATTAGTTGCAGATTTTAGGAGAAGCTATGAATTAATGAGAGACAAGATAAATTCATTATGAAGTATGTGTAAATGCTGTGGTTAACTATAGGAACTATGTAGGAATAAAACGTGAGAAGTCCTGAGAGTGAGACACACAATTCAAACTGAATAACGCCGAGCGAAGACTAATGGAGTGTGCAAGCTAAACGCTGCGGAGAATTACGTAGAACTAGAAACGCTGAGCTGTAGACTGAGTATTGTTGAGTAGTTCACCTGGTAGCTTGAGACATGTGTGTAACGCAGTTATTAGACGCTTCCAGAAAAATGGAGAGTTAGTTTCAAGATATTTCGATAGAGAGCACCGCACGGTAGTCTGATTAGTATAAAGCTCAAGAAAATTACGATACGTGGCAAAGTGAAAACTGTGTAACACTAGACCACCAGATCACTGTACCACCGAAAATGCAAAAATCGATTTTTGGTAGGTTTAGTGAAGGCCTCTGTTGGACGTTAGTGGATTTAAAACTTGGTTTCTAAGTTTTGATACTTGTTTATGCCATGAATCTAAATTTCAATTTCCTAGAACGAAAACGCTTGAAGATTCAAGTTTTATCATCTCGAACTATATATACATATATATATATATATATATATATATATATATATATATATATATATATATATATATATATATATATAAAAGTAAAGAGCCCCTGTCACGCCAAGTGGCAAGTGGTGTATACCCTATATGGTGTTAGTGACAATACATTTTTACAGACCTTCAGCACATGATTTTTGCGGTAATGTTGTCGGTATTACGCCCGTGCCGCTTTACTTTCCCAGAAAAAAATCTGGTACCCATATAAGGCTGGGTGAACCTGGAAGCCGTCGGTTGGGATCGAACCCTACCTCTTGTCCTTTGTAGCCCAGTTCACTAACCACTGAGCTATCTCAACCGAATGTCCTAACTCATTCAAGCTTAAATAGCCAACCGTTCTTTTCTTCGAAAGAAAACAGCACTGGCGTTGTAGTCAACTTTTGCTAATCTCTTTTTTTTCTCCTTCACTTCTTTTCTAACTATTCAGGTGCCGAGAGTGATACACATTTTTAAATACCCCTCTACCTTCTCTGGCAGCTTCAACGGTTGCCAATTGTTGTTGTAGCGTTTCTTTGATGTCGTCAGTCAATCTTAACTCTGGGCCTGCCTCTTGCTCTTCTCTCTTGCTTCATTATATATATATATATGAATTTGTATCGTATTTGTATATATATATATATGCCGCGATAGCTCAGTGGTTAGAGAACTGGACTACAAAGGTCAAGAGGTATTGTTCGATCCCAACCGACGGCTTCCGGGTTCACCCAGCCTTAAATGGATGCCGGATTTTTTTTCAGGGAAAGTAAAGCGGCACGGACGTAAATCCAACCACATTACCTCAGAAATCATATGCTGAAGGTCTGTAAAATTTATGGTCACTAATACCATATACACCACTTGGCGTGACGGGGGCTCTTTACTTATATATATATATATATATATATATATATATATATATATATATATATATATATATATATATATGTATTAACCACATAACCAAAATTATGAATAACTGGTCAAATATGATATAAGTACTAACATCATATTTTCTGTGCGCGTGACTGGATTTCTTTCTTCTTTTATCTTTGAAGAATTAAAACAGCTACATCCACCAGAGAACAATAAATTAGTCTTGAACGTGACTGCCAGTTCAGTGCAGACACACAATTTTGTCCTTCGGGAGTTTTTAAAAGTCTAATAACCCAATCCTAAAATCACGAAGTTAGCAATGAACTCATCACGACTCACACAATCTCGTCATTTCGCCCAACAAATTAGACAATAACTAGCTCAGGCTGTAAATATGTAAATCGACATACCAAATTTGATTTAATTGAGAGACGGACTATATTAATATTGGAACAACCCTAACGAGAGCATTACCTAGTTTTTTTTGTTTTACCTCTCTTGTTATCTATGTGTGTTACATGTTACGACTATTGAATAAAAAATACTTTTTTTTTTAATTTCTACCTTTATCTCACCTGTCATTATTTCCTAAACTGGCATATTTTGCAAATTCCATTGCCTCGTGTTGACATCGAACGTTATTGACGTGAAGCATCGTCTCGACATTAAACACTGAGATTCTTTCTCTAACCGAAGCTACTTCCCGAATCGTTCCATTCTTAGGCCTCTGTCACTATGTTCCATTCTTAGGCCTCTGTCACTATGTTCCATTCTTAGGCCTCTGTCACTATGTTCCATTCTTAGGCCTCTGTCACTATGTTATATTCTTAGACCTCTGTCACTATGTTCCATTCTTAGGCCTCTGTCACTATGTTCCATTCTTAGGCCTCTGTCACTATGTTCCATTCTTAGGCCTCTGTCACTATGTTCCATTCTTAGGCCTCTGTCACTATGTTCCATTCTTAGGCCTCTGTCACTATGTTCCATTCTTAGACCTCTGTCACTATGTTCCATTCTTAGGCCTCTGTCACTATGTTCCATTCTTAGGCCTCTGTCACTATGTTCCATTCTTAGGCCTCTGTCACTATGTTCCATTCTTAGGCCTCTGTCACTATGTTCCATTCTTAGGCCTCTGTCACTATGTTCCATTCTAAAATGAATTTCTGTATGTTACTATATTTCTGTGTCCTTCACAAACACAAAACCACAGTTATCATTAATGAAAGATTAATCGAAAGTCTGCTATCTTCTGAAGTTATTGATAGGATAGTGAACATAATATTTACAAATGAGAAAGCGTGAATTTTTATCAATTCAAACGTCACAGTGGCTTTGAAAGAATAATTCCTTCATTGGTTGCTGTCTCCACATCGAAGACTGGCTACCATGGAACTCCATTTTACAGTCTCTTGCCTTCATAGCGCATGTTGTCATAGCTTCACTTGTCCATCTTTTGATGTCATTAGTCCACTTTAGTCTTGATCTACCCCTGCTTTGTCTACCCTGTACTTTATTTAGCATTCAGGATGACTTTTAGGAGAGTATTGCATCTCTTCAAACGTCCCACAAAATATAATTGACTGTTTCGAATTGTGTTGAATGTTTGTTTCTAAAATAAAAGTACAGTTTCTGGATATCTGAGAAGCTGGAACCTTGATATTTAATGGCGCCAAGATAGCAATATACCACTACAGTCTACACTCACAGAGACGGGAATCTTCATATTTAATGGCACCAAGACAGCAATATCCCACTACAGTCTACACTCACAGAGACGGGAATCATGATATTTAATGGCGCCAAGACAAACAATATCCCACTACAGTCTACACTCACAGAGACGGGAACCTTGATATTTAATGGCGCCAAGATAGCAATATACCACTACAGTCTACACTCACAGAGACGGTAATCATGATATTTAATGGCACCAAGACAGCAATATCCCACTACAGTCTACACTCACAGAGACGGTAATCATGATATTTAATGGCACCAAGACAGCAATATCCCACTACAGTCTACACTCACAGAATCGGGAATCATGATATTTAATGGCGCCAAGACAGCAATATCCCACTACAGTCTACACTCACAGAGACGGGAATCATGATATTTAATGGCGCCAAGACAAGCAATATCCCACTACAGTCTACACTCACAGAGACGGGAATCATGATATTTAATGGTGCCAAGACAGCAATATCCCACCACAGTCTACACTCACAGAGACGGGAATCTTGATATTTGATGGCGTTAAGACAGCAATAACTCACTACAGTCTACACTCACAGAGACGGGAATCTTGATATTTGATGGCGTTAAGACAGCAATATCCCACTACAGTCTACACTCACAGAGACGGGAATTTTGATATTTGATGGCACTAAGACAGCAATAACTCACTACAGTCTACACTCACAGAGACAGAACCTTGATGTTTGATGGCACTAAGACAGCAATAACTCAATACACTCTACACTCACAGAGACAGAACCTTGATGTTTGATGGCACTAAGACAGCAATAACTCACTACACTCTACACTCACAGAGACAGAATCTTGATGTTTGATGGCACTAAGACAGCAATAACTCACTACAGTCTACACTCACAGAGACAGAACCTTGATGTTTGATGGCACTAAGACAGCAATAACTCACTACAGTCTACACTCACAGAGACAGAACCTTGATGTTTGATGGCACTAAGACAGCAATAACTCACTACAGTCTACACTCACAGAGACAGAACCTTGATGTTTGATGGCGCCAAGACAGCAATATCCCACTACAGTCTACACTCACAGAGACAGAACCTTGATGTTTGATGGCACTAAGACAGCAGTATCCCACTACAGTCTACACTCACAGAGACAGAACCTTGGTGTTTGATGGCACTAAGACAGCAATAACTCATAACAGTCTACACTCACAGAGACAGAACCTTGATGTTTGATGGCACTAAGACAGCAATAACTCACTACAGTCTACACTCACAGAGACAGAACCTTGATGTTTGATGGCACTAAGACAGCAATATCCCACTACAGTCTACACTCACAGAGACGGGAATCATGATATTTAATGGCGCCAAGACAAACAATATCCCACTACAGTCTACACTCACAGAGACGGGAACCTTGATATTTAATGGCGCCAAGATAGCAATATACCACTACAGTCTACACTCACAGAGACGGTAATCATGATATTTAATGGCACCAAGACAGCAATATCCCACTACAGTCTACACTCACAGAGACGGTAATCATGATATTTAATGGCACCAAGACAGCAATATCCCACTACAGTCTACACTCACAGAATCGGGAATCATGATATTTAATGGCGCCAAGACAGCAATATCCCACTACAGTCTACACTCACAGAGACGGGAATCATGATATTTAATGGCGCCAAGACAAGCAATATCCTACTACAGTCTACACTCACAGAGACGGGAATCATGATATTTAATGGTGCCAAGACAGCAATATCCCACCACAGTCTACACTCACAGAGACGGGAATCTTGATATTTGATGGCGTTAAGACAGCAATATACCACTACAGTCTACACTCACAGAGACGGGAATCTTGATATTTGATGGCGTTAAGACAGCAATATCCCACTACAGTCTACACTCACAGAGACGGGAATTTTGATATTTGATGGCACTAAGACAGCAATAACTCACTACAGTCTACACTCACAGAGACAGAACCTTGATATTTGATGGCACTAAGACAGCAATAACTCAATACACTCTACACTCACAGAGACAGAATCTTGATGTTTGATGGCACTAAGACAGCAATAACTCACTACAGTCTACACTCACAGAGACAGAACCTTGATGTTTGATGGCACTAAGACAGCAATAACTCACTACAGTCTACACTCACAGAGACAGAACCTTGATGTTTGATGGCACTAAGACAGCAATAACTCACTACACTCTACACTCACAGAGACAGAACCTTGATGTTTGATGGCACTAAGATAGCAATAACTCACTACACTCTACACTCACAGAGACAGAATCTTGATGTTTGATGGCACTAAGACAGCAATAACTCACTACAGTCTACACTCACAGAGACAGAACCTTGATGTTTGATGGCACTAAGACAGCAATAACTCACTACAGTCTACACTCACAGAGACAGAACCTTGATGTTTGATGGCACTAAGACAGCAATAACTCACTACAGTCTACACTCACAGAGACTGAACCTTGATGTTTGATGGCGCCAAGACAGCAATATCCCACTACAGTCTACAGTCACAGAGACAGAACCTTGATGTTTGATGGCACTAAGACAGCAGTATCCCACTACAGTCTACACTCACAGAGACAGAACCTTGATGTTTGATGGCACTAAGACAGCAATAACTCACAACAGTCTACACTCACAGAGACAGAACCTTGATGTTTGATGGCACTAAGACAGCAATAACTCACTACAGTCTACACTCACAGAGACAGAACCTTGATGTTTGATGGCACTAAGACAGCAATAACTCACTACAGTCTACACTCACAGAGACAGAACCCGTGATGTTTGATAGCACTAAGACAGCAATAACTCACTACAATCTACACTCACAGAGACAGAACCTTGATGTTTGATGGCACTAAGACAGCAATAACTCACTACAGTCTACACTCACAGAGACAGAACCTTGATGTTTGATGGCGCCAAGACAGCAATATCCCACTACAGTCTACAGTCACAGAGACAGAATCTTGATGTTTGATGGCACTAAGACAGCAATATCGCACTACAGTCTACACTCACAGAGACGGTAATCTTGATATTTAATGTCACTAAGACAGCAATAACTCACTACAGTCTACACTCACAGAGACAAACAACACAGACTGACATGGAGAAAAATGCAAACTGGCAATAAAAACTGCATGTTTTTCTCTGGACATGATGCTGGATAATTATTGGGTGCGTATCTGGCTATCAACCATAACTGATGTGCTGTATATTGCGGAACTTTGAAATAGAAGCTGCATCCAACCGATAAATGAATCATGATGACAAAAACAACATGAATTATGAATTAGCCAGCAGACATGAAACTAACAATGTGTTGAGATTGAAGCTGTTCGTGAGTTCAAGTTCGTTATAATATTTCAATATCTAGTTCAACTGTATCTGAATCTGAAAAGAATCTAAACTCAAAGTCTTGTTATAATGGAGGTAACTACATTGAATCCTACGTGGAAAGATAGAGATATTAGCGTGACATTTTTAAAAAGTCAGATTAATACTCTTCGTTTGCGGCATCTATATTGTTGTATGTCTGCTTGATAAGGACAATTGCATGACAATTTCAGAAGTGTATATCATCTATAAATGAAACAATGCATGTACATTTAAAGCATCATATTAAAAAAAAAAAAAAAAAAAAAAAAACATACCTCTGCTGTCAGATCGAAGAAATAAAACTAGCCCGAGAAATTGATCACAAAGATGATTAAAAGTAAAAAAAAAAAAGTAAAATACCCCTGTCACGCCAAGTGGCGTATAGGGAAATATGGTGTTAGTGACCCTATATTTTACAGACCTTCAGCACATGATTTTTGGGGTAATGTGGTCGGTATTACGCCTGTGCTGAATTACTTTCTCAGAAAAAAATCCGGTACCCATTTAAGGCTGGGTGAACCCAGAAGCCGTCGGTTGGGATCGAACAGTCCACTAACCACTGAGTTATCGCGGCTCCCTACAAAGATGATTATTTAACAAAAAAATCATCCAGAAAATACATTTAAGTTCATGTGATATCAATATATCATTTCAGTGTTTTCCGCGAGACTCCAAAACAACGAATGTCTTTAATGTCTCACACAAATATTTTTTTCTTTAAATTAACAAGAAACAATACAATCAATAATTAACATATTAGCGGAGTACGAGAAAAGTGATTTACGAGTTGCATCCAAAACAAAGACGGCGAAAACAAATTATACCAGTCGTTAGCATTAAAAATAGAAAAGTGGAGGCGAAGGCGCGCCTCCCAGCACCAGAGCTGGAAGTTGTCAGCGACTCATAGCTGATGGCTTGCGCCAGGATCGGTGAACCAGAACCATCCAGACCCTACTCCACCTCTCCGCGGTTTCTCCAGTAACAGACTAACCTGTCTAGTCTGGCCAAGTGAGCAGGGATCGAAGAGGGAAAACAACCCGGTACTCAAAAAAGTCATGCTGAAGTCGGATGTGTTGGGCCGAAAGGCGCAAATATCACAGTGTTACACTGCAAACTACAACACAACGCAAACACGTCCACTTAACGTCCTTCTAAGGGCGGATGACGAAGAGGAAGTCTACAGTCTACGAATACTCTAGAACACTTTAGTCATCGGGCGAACGCATCCTTCCATCCAAAATAGAAAAGTCAATGTTTTCATTCCATTTTGACTGTAGAAAAAGAACTTTCGAAGGAGAAGAAATGTATTGATTGCTCAAGAGTTGGGTGCCCAATATATTTAAATTCTCTCTCTTTCTCCAGAGAATAAAAGTGGAATCATTATGTATTGCTAAACATTACAACAAGATATTACCAATATTGAAATAATAAACGCATATACAAATCAATTATATATTTTCTAGTTGTATAAATTCACATCTTCAATGCATACTTTTTTCATATTTATTTTTCTTTTTTGCCTGGTAGTCTCCGCCCGATTATTGTTCATTTTCCTAGTTTGCTATATTAATTGCTGCGTTAACAGTCGTAAATTGTGTCGAAGTTTACACTGAGTTACGTTGTTGTGTCTTTCAGTTTCCTTTAACAACAACCTTTGACCTTTCCAGGAAAGGAAAACTGACAAGGAAGTGTAGGGTTCATACTGACAAAGAAAATATGTGCAACTCTCTGTGGTTACAATCCAGTCTGTGACAGAATACTAGCAATTAGACTGGTCAGGAAAAAAGCGAAACATCACAGTCTTATATGTGCACTGACAACAGCAACAAATGTTGAACAAATCGAAGATTTGTATAACTCAAAGCTGGATACCGTAGAAAAAGTAGATAAAAGACACAAGTTAATCATTATGGGAGACTTCAAAGCAAAAGTTGACACTGAAAGAACAGAAGAAGATAAAAAGTTCGGAGTCCATTTAGCATAAGATATAAAAATGACAAGACAAGAAAAACTTACAGAGTTTTGCCATGAGAATAACCTTGCTATTGCCAACATTTTCTGTAATAAACAACACCCAAGAAGATTATACACCTGGACCTCTTCAAATGGCAACACAAGAAACCAAATAGACTTGGACATCTTCAAGTGGCAACACAAGAAACCAAATAGACTTGGACCTCTTCAAATGGCAACGCAAGAATCCAAATAGACTTGGACCTCTTTAGATGACAACACAAGAAACCAAATAGACTTGGGCATCTTCAAGTGGCAACACAAGAAACCAAATAGACTTGGACCTCTTCAAATGGCAACGCAAGAAATCAAATGAACTTGGACCTCTTCAGATGACAACGCAAGAATCCAAATAGACTTGGACCTCTTCAGATGACAACACAAGAAACCAAATAGACTTGGACCTCTTCAAATGGCAACACAAGAAACAAAATAGACTTGGACCTCTTCAAATGGCAACACAAGAAACCAAATAGACCTGGACTTCTTCAAGTGGCAACGCAAGAAATCAAATGGACTTGGACCTCTTCAGATGACAACGCAAGAATCCAAATAGACTTGGACCTCTTCAGATGACAACACAAGAAACCAAATAGACTTGGACATCTTCAAATGGCAACACAAGAAACCAAATAGACTTGGACCACTTCAGATGGCAACACAAGAAACCAAATAGACTTGGGCATCTTCAGATGGCAACACAAGAAACCAAATAGACTTGGACCTCTTCAAATGGCAACACAAGAAACCAAATAGACTTGGACCTCTTCAAATGGCAACACAAGAAACCAAATAGACTAGGACCTCTTCAAATGGCAACGCAAGAAACCAAATAGACTTGGACCTCTTCAGATGGCAACACAAGAAACCAAATAGACTTGGACCTCTTAAGATGGCAACACAAGAAACCAAATAGACTTGGGAATCTTCAGATGGCAACACAAGAAACCAAATAGACTTGGACCTCTTCAGATGGCAACACAAGAAACCAAATAGACTTGGGCATCTTCAGATGGCAACTCAAGAAACCAAATAGATTTGGACCTGGTCCAGCAAAGACGGAAATCTGGAGTGTCAACATCCAAAACACTAATTGGTGCAGAAGACGACTCAGATCATGAACTACTAACAGCAGAGTTCAAAATAAAGCTTATAAAATAGCTGAGGACAAGACAAATACGCTTCAATGTAGTTGATATACCATCAGGATATAACATAGAAGTTAAAAACAAATTTGATTTGTTGATGACAGTGCAAGAAGACATGGCACCAGATGAGCTAGCCACATAAGCAAGAGATATTCTCATCTCGTCACCATAAAACATAACCTGAAAAGTGCACAAGAAACTAAACGACATCTAAAAAAACACTGACCCTCATAGCAGAAAAAAGAAAACTGAAGTAAATAGGAGCGAATTGAAACAGCGGCGAATACAAAAAAAATACAAAAAGGCCGTTAGAACAGAGATCAAAAGAGACCAAATGAATTATACTACGAGCGCCTGTGGCAGAATTAAAGAGCTCTATCAGCAAGGGAGAGATGGAAAATGTTCAGAGAAATTAGAACGATACCAGGCAATTATAGACCATCAGATCAAGTAATTAATGACCACAGTGACAACACACTAAAGGAACACAAGGATATGTTGCAAAGACGGAGTGATTACTGCACAGCAATGTAAGAAGATACTTCAAAACACTCAAATATATTAATACAAAGTGAAGAAAAAGAACCAGAGCCTATGCTAGAGGAAGTTTGTTTCGCAATATAAAAAAATCTGAAGAGCGGGAAGTCACAAGGAAGTGATGATATTCCAGCTGAATTCATCCAAGCTGGAGGGAAGGTCAGCGTTCGTATTTACCACACATTGTTTGTGAAGTTCTGGAAAAGTGCAGACAGGCCAAAAGCGAGGAAAAGATCAGCATACATCCCCATTTTGAAGAAAAGAAATCAGATGCTATGTTTCAACAACAGAACTATTGCCCTAATAAACCATGCCAGCAAAATACTCTACTAGGTCATCATGAATAGGGTAGCAAGAAAGTTAGAACAAGAACTTCATCTAGTTCAAGCAGGCTTCAGACATAGTAGAGGCACCCGGGACCACATCTTTAACACGAGAAACATCATTGAGAAGTGTAAGGAATACAACATAGAACTGTATACATGCTTCAAAGATTGCAGCGAGATTTTTACTGCGTAGAAAACTGTGGAACATTATGAGAGATTTGAGCTTTCCAACACGCCTAATACTACTAAACGAATCAATGTATCACGAACAGCAAGCAGCTATCAGAATAACGGGCGAACAATCAAATTGGTTTGAAGTACAAAAAATGGTGAGGCAGGGATGCATCCTCTCTCCATACCTGTTCAACATCTATGCTGAGAGCATGATGACAAATGTCAGAAACGATGACAGATTTGTGAATTTCGACTCTTCCACAATAAATGGCATAATTCCAGAACTCAGGCACTCTTACGTCATTGTCCTCACTTCAAACAGTGCACAAGGATCAAAAGAGATAACTGAGGATTACAAATCACAGTGAAAAGCAAAACTTCTACATAAATATATAGAAAATTAAGATAATGTCCTTCGACAAAACAAAAAGCCAATCCAAAATCATCATCAACAGTGAAGAACTTGAAATTGTAACAAATTATGAATATCTGGGATCTGTTGTAACTAACAATGGAGACAACTGCCAGAAATAGATCAAAAGATTAGCAATAGCAACACAAAAAATAGAGGCTATGAAGAACATGTGGCACAATACCAGCAAGGCAGTACAATTAAAATTACTTATGACATGTATCTCCCCGACAGCAACATATTTGTTGCGAATCATGACCAATCTCACAAACAACAAGAAGAAAATAGATTCATTTACAAAATGCTATAGAAAAATCATTAGCATACTTTGGATAATGAAAAAGAGCAATGAAGACGTATTAAAAGATGTAAACATTGAAAAGAACTGACTTATAAACACCTTTCTACAGGGGAAATTAAAATACTATGGTCACGTCAAAAGACACATCAGGCTGGAAAGAATAATAATGGAAAGTATGGTTCCTGGGCGACGCATCAGTCGCAGACAAAAAAGAAAGTGGTTTCAAGACATCAAAGAGACCTTGAACATGACAACAGAAGAAGTGGGAGATCTGACTAGAAAAAGAGATTCTTTCAGACGGGTTGTGGTGAATGCAACGTTCTGCAAAAGACAGATGACCTGATGATGACCTTTAAATAGTTATAATTGCACATTTCATGTTGTTAACAAAGCTCTTTTTCGTTCATTTTATTGTATTTCTGTCCCGCGTTTTCCCGTTGTTCAGTGTAATGTACCCCAAATAACTGCTGCGTATTCTTGGATTCTTTAAAAGTCTCAATTTCTCCATTTTCTTCTGTGTTGACATGGAAGTTATGTGTGCTGTCTGTTCTCTGGTAACCATTATTTTAGTCTTAACATTTGTTTCAAATACATAATCTCTTCCTTCGTTGTTAATTTTTGCAACAAGCTATTATAACTCCTCTGGGCTGTCTGCCAGCCATGCAGTAACAATTGCATAATTTAGATTGCTAATTATATTTCTATTGATGCTTAATCGTGGCATTTCAATAACGTTTTGGAAATTAATGGACTGAATAAAGAAGACGATATGGCGCATTTCTCTCTGAATTCTTTTAGTTCTGTAGGTGAGTTGTTCTTTCTGTTACATATTATCACTATTTAATCCTAGCTTAAGTTTTATGTGAGCCTTAAGTCTCTGTTACAATTTTAGGGTTGTCAAAACGTTCCTTATATTGTACTCTGGCAACAACTTTGGTAAAATCTATGATGAATGCCTGCATGTTTACACATGTAGTTGGAAGAAGAGACACAATCGGGAATGAGGCTTTTAAAGGGGAAACAGAATTAATCTTGAACTACATACACAGACGCTCAATACAAAAATGTGCTGACCTGGTAATATAAAAATGTTTTGTGATTTCGTAACGAAACGAAGCATAAATAGATGGAAGAGAGAGGGATGAGGATGTGAGGTAGAATTTGACAAAAGATGGAGGGAAACGTCAAGGAAATTCTTCAGCAGTATCTCATGACAATGGTTAAGACTGCCAGGAGATCAAGAGCTAGAACCCAGTACCTCGTCGACACCTGAAAGGATATACAAGGAAGTGAATGAGGTAGAAGAAACGTATGTTATAATTGTATTAACATTCTCTTACAGATGATAGCTTCTCGGCTCCAATAATTTGTATTTAATCCAAATTGATATTGACCGACAGCCATAATTATTTTATTTGTTATTCATTCTCATATAATATAAAGTAACATTTGCTCTTGTCTGACTCATGAACTTTAGAATTCTAATTATTGCATATCACAGCTCTTTTATTAAATAAAACAGTAAATACAGAGGCTCGATTAGTTGGTTGGTTCAGCTCGTCTGGCCAAGTGTCATATAAAAGTACGATACACACGTTCACGTGAGTTATTGTTCTGTTTTGTATCTTCCTGTTATTTTTATTTCCATTCGCCTTTGGTCATAAAAATGACGACTGTTATGTTCTTCGATTTTACACCCATGATGAGGCGGCAGGAACCATTGAAGGCTATGTCTGAAAAAAGTGTTCCTTCTTGCAGTTTCCTCATATTCCAAGTCCGGCTTGTTGCAGGAGCTACTGAGTTAAGTGCTCTGTGCACACCGTGAGCTGTGTGTCTCATCCGTTTTGATCCTGTTTCGATATCCCTATTGTTTACGATGAATGATGATATCGTATGACAGGGAACAGTTGGCTGTGTTCACTTTCTGCGCGGTTTCGCCTTATGTCTTTTGACGTGTGCTGAGACTGCTACGATGGGGACTATAGTTACCTTTCTTTGTTTGGGAGATGAGTTAGTAATTCGGATGATTCAAATGGCACGGGCGGTTGAGCAATTATAGAGAATTCGTTTGCAGTGATACCGAGGCCTTCCATAACCAATAACCAATAACAATCGCCTCTAACCCTGGCGAGTCCGGTCAAGAATGAGATACTGCCTACTAATAGCACACAATAGCACATGTTTGCACAGCACAGCCCAGGACCACTGTTCTAAGAAACAAGGTTCATCATAGTGAATACGTAGCTGAGATCGACTATGGTTCAGTTGCTGGAGTCCGAAATATTTCATCTGGAGCGGACAGAGATCATCTTCCCGCGTTAACATTGGCAACAGACTACTTACTCTTGCCAAATGTGTAAGTAATGAAGAGGGACGAGAACGTTGGCATACAAAATGTTCTGCAGTCGGATATGTTGGTCCGGAAAATTTGTTGTAAATGTTGACACAGCGTAAATTACGCCCATTTAACGCTATTTCAAGAGCTAGCAATGAAGAAGAGTAATCATTGGGTGAACTTGAACGAAGTAGAACATTATTATATGATATTATTTTATTTGTATTATCATTGTTGGTATTAAAGGGAGCCGCGATAACTCAGTGGTTAGTGAACTTGACTACAAAGGACAAAAGGCCGAGTTTGATCCTGATCGGCCGCTACTTCATCCAGCCTTAAATGGGTATCGGAATTTTTTCTGGGAAAGTAAAGCGGCACGGGCGTAATACCGACAACATTACCCCACACATCATGTGCCAAAGGTCTGCAAAAATTATGGCCACTAACACCATATTCCCTATATGTCACTTGCCGTGACGGGTCACTTTACTCTTTTTATTTAATTGGTATTAAAACAGATCAATAAATCGAAATATCTTATAGTGAATCATAGGATATTAACTGATATATGATGTGAGGTTCTCAAACATTGGTGGCATTCCAAAATATAAGAACAATATTATTCAATCCAGTTTTGTAAATAAAAATAAGGAAAAAAAGAGTTCTTCAGTGTTATGTGGAGCCAATCTTGATGTATTGAGATGAATGCTGGACAATAGGATAACAGGCAAGAAAATCGTTGGAGACCACAAAAATGTTGTTTTACAGAAGATTATTGAGAATATCATGGACAGCTAAAAGGAAAAGTGTGGATGTTCTAAAAGTGGCTAACGCGAAAAGAAAACTAATTTCCAAAATCAGGGGGAAACAATCATCACTTTTTGGCCACGCAACGAGAAAGGAACATCTAGAGTATATAAGAAACAACAAGGAAAACTGAGGAAAGAAGAGATAGAGGAAAACAGAGAGAAAAGATTGAAGCTTGTTTAAGGGAGTCGTTTGTAGGGAATCAACATTTATAAACATCTGTAGAGATAGAAAACAGTGGAGAAACATGATCACCTACGCCAGTAGGTAGGATACTTGATTGTTATTATTAATACTCTTATTTCATTATTACTTTTGTTAGGGTCTTGGTGGATGACGCACTTTTATAAAATTATCAAGTGTCAGGGCATTAAAATACAAAATTTTACGATTCGATCAGTCTTTGCATTGCCTGTATGAGCAGCTGGACACTAACTAGATTGGGCTGTGACTAAAATATGCAACTAATTAATGGCGCTTGTTGGATGCACAATCTAAATATATTTCATTTTAAACGTTTGACTAAATGTAAACACATTCACACTTCATATCCGATATGCACCTTTTGGAATCAATTCCCTTGCCTTCAGTTACCATGGACTCTCCCAGAATGTCTGCAATAAGAAATGACGTCAGTCGTCGAGATGGTTTAGTGTAGACATGGGGATGCCAGGATGTTGTCGGGACGAACATGGTGAATCTTGTGCTATCTAGAGAATCTGCTGTAAAAAAGAAATCTGAAAGTTTCAATAATTAAAATATGAATGTATACTATGACAATTATAGATGTTAGTCCTATAAAAGGATAAAAAAAACGAGAACTTAATTAAGAACTTAGTTGAAGCAATTCAAAGGGTAGTAATAAACATTAGTTGGTATATTAATCAATATCCCTGTTTAAATGAAGGTAAAACATAAGGACATAAGAAGTAAATGCATGTCATAGCAATGGTTATTGAGTTATTCAGTTATTGGCGGGTCATCATCATTGCACTCCGAACATGTCCATAGGTGCTCCGATCCCCTCCTCAGTTATTCAGTTATTAGCGGGTCATCATCATTGCACTCAGAACATGTCCATAGGTGCTCAGATCCCCTCCTCAGCAAGTCTGGAAGTGTCCAGCGACTGACTACTCCAGTTCTGTGTTGGTTGAGTTAGTCTTCCTACACGCCCACTAAGTTTCTCGTTTCTGGCTGTGCCCATCTTAACTCCCATCTCTTTCATCAGAAGGAGTGACGTGGACTCATGGTTGTCGAAGTTCTGTGTAATTCCCACTTCCCGGAGGGCACTGTCCTAGCAATGGCATAATTTACTATATAATTCTCTACCGCCTAACAGGTAGTTCCATCAGAAATTGCCCACTGTTATCACCTTCAGCACGACCTCCGTAGTAAGGCAACATTCCTTAACTGTTTCAGAGCGTTACATCTGGCCCACATTTTATCTAACGGCTTGGTTATAGTACGGAGACGGCACTCAATGATGATGATGATTGGTTATAGGGATTTTTTTTTTTTAACTCGAGCTCTAATAGTGGTGAGATATTTGGTCAGCTGTTCTCAACCACACTGTCGGGGATCCCTCTTGCAATAAGAGATATAAAAGACAAACCGCACTAAGTTCAAACAAAAGACGAATAGGACAGAACAAAATAAGCGCAAATGATCATTTAGTTCGTGAAAATTGTGTGGTAATGTTTTTGTTTTTCTCTATATGTATATATAGGGTGATTTGTGGCCCGTTGAGAATGGTGATGTACTTTAGCTTGGCTTGCATATAGTGCGTCGACTTTTACAAATCTCATAATCTACAATACTCTCAGCAGCAAAATAACTAAAACTGGATGCTACAGCTTCGCAATAAGACAAGACTGTTGGGGAAAAAAAAGCCAAACTGATTTTTTGTTCGTTTGCTGCATATATTCAGGAGCTTTTTTGCAGTAGCTCTTGGCTATATCTATTTTCATACCTAATCCAAATACTCTTAGATGTCTTCCTGCACCAAATAGCTACAAATGCCAAAATGTATCTGGCAATCCTTAATCCAAGCGTTAGCAACGAACACATTATCTGACGCTCTCGACCGACTGGCTTTTATTTTTAGATCTCCTATTCTGTCTCTTTTCTCCTGTTGTTTTCGGTTATGTTTATTTGACACAGCTCCTGAATCTCTGTTCAAATAATTTAGGCCAACAGACGTTCGTTACTCAAGAATATTGTCAACACTGAAACCATAGAAAATAAGGTGGAAGAACGATGATTATCACAAGAAGCGATAGCTACGGTATTTAAATAATGACCAGCTGAGAATAATCAATTGTGAGAAATCAATTTATAATTTAGAGAAAAATTGCATGGATAGATGATAGCAAGTAATCATGATAAGTCAGTATTTTGGAAAAGCATTAGTGTCTCATACTGGGTGCTGCTTTACTGAGCATCTTTTCTCGTGGCTGAATTTGCCAATCCTGGACAGACAGATCCATCTACAGAACAAGCAAGGTGTACCCGCGGTACCCAGCCTTGTCTCCTTACCCTTTTGCCTTTTGTCTTCTGAATTTGACGTCAGCACTGTCTCGAAAGTTGTTGTGCAATTTTTTATGTTTTCTCACAACGATCCGCAGCCACATTTTCCCAGTTCCTTTCACTTATAGAAAATTCCCTTGAGGAGCCCTGCAGACATCCTTATATCTCAGCACTCTCATGGATATAACAACATAATATACAAGAGAGCCAGTATGTGCTTTGGTGCAGACACACACACACACAAATACAGTAACACACATATATATTTATATATATTTACACACAGACACAAGAGAGAGAAAGAAGAGGGAAGAGAGAAAGAAAAAAGAAAGAACGAAGAGAAGAGAAGAGAAAAAGAAATAAGAGAGAGAAAGAGAGAAGAAAGAAAGAATGACGAGAAGAGTAAGAAAGAAGAGAACAGAGAGAGAGAGAGAGAGAAATAAAGAGAGAGGGAGAGAGAAGAGAAAGAGAGAGCGAGGGGGAAGGAGGACGTCAGTAGTAATATTCAATAGGTAAAAATGAAGGTTAGACTTTAAGAGTTTTAATAAGCCAAAACGAGGCAACTTTTCTAAGTCAAATTTCTTCTGAGCAGATGAAAAAGAGCAATTATCACGTCTATTAAATAGCATATTGCTGCAACAGTAAGATACGAACACTGAAAATAAGTTTAAACAACAAAAAATAATGTGCAGGATGAAAACGTGGTGATTGTTAAGAAAAATTAATGTAATAAAAAACAATCAATATTCAAAAATCGAAATCATTAATGAGCAAAGAGAAAGACAAGTCAAGAAAACTATCATAAGCAGAAGTAAATTAAGAAGAATTAAAAAAAAAAAAAAGTATATAAAGGAAATAAATAATTTACAAGAAACATGAACACATAACAGGAGTATCATTAGAAACAGAAATGACACCGTAAAACAATAGCTATATAGATAGATTTCACAATTTGTAAATTTATAAAATTGCTGTGGATAAAGTGGGAAAATTGAGGGACGAAGAGATAGAGGGAAGCAAAGAAATAAAGATACCAAACAGCTTAAAAGAATGGTCTAGTAGAAGGTCAACAATAGAAATGACAAATAACTGTCGAGATCAAAAGTTGTGGAGATATATGATCACCTACGCCAGCAGGCATGGATGGTACATGATGTTGATGATGGATGCAATCACCATGAAAGAAGTATAAGAGATTTGTATAACGTAGAAATATAATAAGAGCAAAATATAACTGCTCAAGTAGCCTTGAAAAACAATGAAAAGATGAAAGTATTGTTCATAAGAAGAGGAAAGTTGGAATACCTAGTTACAACAGGCAAAATACAAGGAAAGAGAGATCGTGGACGACAAAGAGAGAAAATACTAGATAGTTTGGTGTCATGGCAAACAGTCAACAACATAATTGATACGATGCTCTGTAGATAGAAGATTGTGGAAGGACATGATCGTCTACGCCAACTGGTATGACACATGATGATGATGAGAACAGTATCATCAGATCATCTTCAATGTACATCGAACAGCAACAACAGGAAACAACAAGTAAAGCTAAAGAGAGGGTGAGAAAATAAAAAAGAAATGTTTTAAAGAAGTGTTCTTACATTCTTTTTCTTTGTTCAATTTCTATGTTCAGCATAGACCGGGTTACCTTTCTTAACTTAGAAAAAAGTGTCCAAAAAATTGTTTGTAAATTTTTAGCAACAAGTAAACTAGAGATAAAAAATGTCATAATGGTGGAGGAAAAACCTGGCCAAGATAGTACTTTAAGGAATGTCATCACAGAGAATAACAATATCATGTAAAAACCCATGCTAACAACTAGATAATGTGTGTGTGTGTGTGTGTGTGTGTGAGAGAGAGAGAGAGAGAGAGAGCGAGAATGGGAGATGTTAGTTGGATAGAATAAAGCTTATCTGGTCAAAAACTCAACAAGAAAAGAAAATTGCAAGAATGGGTACACTATAATATTGTTATGCATTAAATCATGACAATATTATTATCTATAAGACCAAGATAATATTGTCATGCATTACATTATAATCATATTATTATCCATTAAATCATATCATTATTAGCTATTACACCAAGATAATATTATCATCAAGTAGATCATGATGATATGACCCATTCTTCTTATTTTCTTCCTCATTTGCCTTTCAGCGTCGAGGGGAGATATAATTTGGAGTCTTTTGCTCTTCTGTTCTCCTCTGCTGCTGTTATGTTGCCTAGTGTTTCTAATATGCTGTCAACTCATCTTTTTCGTGGTTGGACCTTGGGTTTGGTGTTCTCGCAACGTTTTTTTGAGGGCTCGTTGTGTTGTGTTATGATTACTCTGTCTTGTCACATAGCCAAACAATTTTATCTGTTGTTTCTTTATATATTCTATGGCGGGGAATATTCCTACCTTTTTTCTCAGTTCTTTATTTCTGATCTTATCTCTCAGACTGTTTCCTGGCATTCGTCTAACACATTTCATCTCCGTAGAAGTTATTTTTCTTAGTGTTCTTGCATCTAGGGCCCAGAACTGGCATTGGTAGCACAACGTTGGGATGAAAATTGTATTGTAGGGTGCCCATTTTGCCTCTAGAGTTATTTCCTAGTTGGATATTAGTGGTGCTAGCTGTCCAACGATTTGACAAGCTTTGTTGCACCTTGAGTCTATTTTTGCTTTTTGGGAATTGTCGTTTGTCACATATGTTGTATGTTGTGCTTGTGCTGTTGAGTCTATTTTTGCTGTTTGGGAATTGTCGTTTGTCACATATGTTGTATGTTGTGATTGTGCTGTTGAGTCTATTTTTGCTGTTTGGGAATTGTCGTTTGTCACATATGTTGTATGTTGTGATTGTGCTGTTGAGTCTATTTTTGCTGTTTGGGAATTGTCGTTTGTCACATATGTTGTATGTTGTGATTGTGCTGTTGAGTCTATTTAATTTATGGTTATGGTTAGTCGAAGGCCCCGGTATCACTGCAAACGAATTGAAATCCATAATTGCTCAACCGTCCGTGCCAGTGAAATCATTCGAATGGAAACTCATCTTATTGAAGGATCCAAACAAAGAAAGGCAGCTGCAGTTCTCATTATGGCAGCTACAACACACACCAAAAAGACATAAGGCCAAGCGGCACCGAAAGTGAACGAAGCTGAACTGTCCTTCGTCATACGATTTCATCATTCATCGCAAGCAATCGGAATATCATTCGGATGAAAAACATGATTCACAACCGTATGTTGCTATCAGGAAGATACATGTCCTCGGTAATTTTAATTTTACTGCCTTGCTGTTATTGTGCCACATGTTCTTCATGGCATTTAATTTGTGTGTTGCCATTGCTAATCTTCTTTGATCTCTTTCTGGCAGTCTCAGCTGTTAGTTACTACAGAGCCAAGAAATTCACAATTTGTTACAGTTTCAAGTTCAACACTGCACATGATGATTTTGTATTGGCTTTCTCTTTTGTCAATGGACATTATCTTAGTTTTCTGTATGTTTATATAGAGGTTTTGCTCTTCACTGTGTTTTTTAACACACTCAATTCTCTGTTTTCATCCTTCTGCACAGTTTGAAAGTATGACTATGACTCGGACATCTCGTGGTGACTGCATTGGACAAGCGGCCTTTTTTTTTATATATATATATATATATATATATATATATATATATATATATATATATATATATATATATATATATCAGTGGCGTATACTGGTTTTGTGGTCTGGACTACCGCTGACATAATAAATATAAATAAAAACATATATTATATTCAATAGGCTAACATAAAGTAATATTTTCTAATGACATCACTACATTTTAAATTACTTACTTATTTTTATGTTAATTATATCCGTCTTGTTTGGGACGAAAATGTCTAGATGTCTTTGTCATTGAAAGTACTGTTGGATTGGTTTCTAACTTTCTGAGGGAATGATTTCTCAAAGGACATTAAGGCCAAACCAGATAAGTGTTCTTGTGTCAGAGTTGAGCGACAATAAGATTTGATTCTCTTGGGAGCAGAAAAAGTTCTTTCTACAGATGCTGACGCGCATAACGTAGTTATAATAGCTAAGGAAGTTCCGGTAATCAGACATAGTTTTACTTTCACTTTTAACGCTTCTAATTGGATAGAGCTAAAAATAACCCATGAAACCGCATTCGTCTAGCGGTAACTCTCGCTATATTATTTTGACTCCCATTTTTGAATGTCAAGGTCGTTAATACTAGGTCCGGATAGAGGAAAAATTTACCGCCAGCTACTAGAGGTTTCAATGTAGAGTAGTTTCGGTTCCATTCACAAACGTTATAGTGACCAGAGGAAACCCTTGTTTTAATAAATGCAAACCAAAGCAAATAAATCATATTGGCCTACGAAATGTGTAATAGAATATTAGAAAATTTGTAATATAATTATAAAAAAAAATAAAATAAATTATCATTTCCTTTTGTAATTCGTTAATATGTTCAAGGTTACAGGCGGTAGCTACAGCAAGATATAGAGAGTACGCCACTGATATATATATATATATATATATATATATATATATATATATATATATATATATATATATATACTGCTGTTATTTGGGTCAGAAGGGAGGGCTTAGACCGGAGAACAAATGCCGCCTGTCCAGCGTAATCACCACAAGATGGTCGGGACTGAGTTTGTATTTCACCACTTATAGAAGAGAAAAAACTTTCGACCCTACCGGAATTCGAACCTTATGTTTTCCTGGCTAGGATCCCGACAATTTATCGATATATATATATATATATATATATATATATATATATATATATATAATATAGTGTATTTAATCAATTTGTTGTATAGATATCAATTGTTACAAGAGTTTTACATGTATTGTGGTTTTGATAGAAGATGCATAAATATAATTATAAATGAGCACATACACATTTTAATATAAATACAAATATAAATATAATTCATATGCGCATTTGACTATTAATGTGAATGCAGTTAAATACGCATATTAATAATACAAATATGAAAGCTGAAATGAAAACAATTGTATACAAAAATAAATAAGCTTTCTCTCTACATATCTCTCTATATCTCTCTATATCTCTCTATATCTCTCTTTCTTTCTCTCTCTCTCTTCCTTTCTTTCTCTCTCTCACTTACTCTTATGAATAGATATGAACACATACACCGAGACAATTATTAATACATATACACACATGAAATTTAAATACATACACAAGAATACCAATGTAAATACACTTACCGACCTACACACAAAATATATAGGCGTTCCCAAATACATGAAAACACACATTAATACAAATGGGCATACAAATAATAATAAGACACATATGTCATCATCATAATCATTATGTGCCATACCGGTTGGCGTAGGCGATCATGTCCTTCCACAATCTTCTATTTACAGTGCATCGCATCAGTTCTTTTGTTGACTGTTTTCCATGCCATGACACCAAGCTATCCAGTATTTCTTCTCTTTGTCGTCTGCGATCTCTCTTTCCTTTTATTTTGCCAGTTGTAACCAAGTATTTCAACTTTCCTCTTCTCATGATGTGCCCGAAAAATGTTGAATGTTTCTTTCTGATTTTTTTTAAAGAGCTCCCTTTTTGTGTTGGCTCCTTTGAGAATTTCCTCATTGGTCTTTTTAGCTGTCCAGAGAGCTTTCAACATTTTTCTGAGAAATCTATCTCTGTGACCTCGAATCGTCTTTTCATTTGTTTGTCTACTGTCCATGATTTGCTTCCGTAGGTGGAGAATTGGTTCTTTATATATATATATATATATATATATATATATATATATATATATATATATATATATATATATATATATAATGTATCATCATCATCATCAAGTACCGGGCGTACTGGCGTAGGTGATCATGTCTCTCCACAACTTTCGATCTCGGCAGCTATTTATCATTTCTGTTGTTGACCTTCTGCCAAGCCATTCTCTTAAGCTGTCTGTTATTTTGTTCTCCTTGCTTCCCTTTATCTCTTCGTCCCTCAATTTTTCCAGTTGTTACAATATATTCCAGTTGATATCTTCTCATTACATGACCATAAAATGATGATCGTTTCTTCCTAATATTGGAAATTAGCTCTCTTTTTGCATTGACCTCTCTCAGAACATCTTCATTACTCTTCTTAGCTGTCCTCGGTACTCTCAACATTCTTCTGTAAAACCACATTTCTACAGACTCCATTGATTTTCTTGTCTGTTGTCCTATTGTTCATGTTTCGCATCCATATGTTAAGACTGGCTCTACATAACATTTAAGAACTCTTTTTCTTGTTTCTATTGTCAAAAATGGATTGCATAGTATCTTCCTCATTTTTTGGAAAGCTGCTTTTGCCTGAGCCATTCTGCATCTCACCTCTTTTGTACTTCTTCCATCTGAGGTTAACAAAGTTCCCAAATATTGAAATTCATTACCTGTTTTAATATTGTTCCACTTGTCTTTATTTTGCACTGATGTGATGTCTTTTTCTTTGTTGTTACAATTACCTCTGTCTTTTTGCTATTAAGGCTGAGTCCTTTAATTTTGCTTTCTTTCACTATAATGTCCAACATTTCTTGTAACTCATTTTATATATAATGTATATATATATATATATATATATATATATATATATATATATATATATATATATATGTGTGTGTGTGTGTGTGTGTGTGTGTGTGTATTTTAAAACATATTAACACAGGTATGAATACAAATACACACACATAACACACACACAACACACGCACACACAAAATAAGTATTATATTGTACACAAACACGTAATCACATATGAATAAAAATGTGGACTCGAAAGACAATGTGTACACATATCATTACAAAAATGAATATACACAAGAACACCAAATTGTTACAAATGTATTCTTTTCTTCTTTCATTCCTCATTTGCCTTTCAGCGTTGAGGGGAGCTATAATTTGCGGTCTTTTGCTCTTCTTTTCACCTCTGCTACTGTTATTTTTCATAGTGCTTCTAATTATTCCATCCATGCCATACAAATGCATGACTGCACAAAATAGCACATCTCAGTGAATACGAATACACTCACTGATATACAAATAAATATACACAATATATAAACACAATAAATGTACACGTGAATATGTACACATGAATATGCACACATGAATATGTACACATACATATGTACAATAATACAACCGTGAACATACATACAAATGACATGAGAATGATTACATGGAAATAAACATTAACAGATATTGACAACCACAAACATTAACAATTGTCTTCAGTAGTTGTATTATTAGTAGTAGTAGTAGTAGTATTTTTTGAAGTGCTATTAATAGTTGTATTATTTTTTGTATTATTATTGGTAGTATTCATCTTCATTGAGTGCCGTCTCCACATCGAAGGTTGGCTACCATGGAGCGCCATTCCACTATGTCTCTTGCTTTGAAGGTGCAGATTACCATAGGCTGATTTGTCCATCTTTTGATGTTACTCGTCCATGTTAGTCTTGGTCTGCCTCTTTTAGCTTGTATTTTCCCTTCCAATATTACTTTTTTTTTAGTCTGTTGTGTCTTTTAACATGACACAAAAATTGCATTTGTCTTGCTCTAATTTTGTTTAGTAGTTCTCTTTTCACAGTAGAAGAGAATCTACAACAGATCTGTACCTATGTTTCATAGATTACGCCAAGGCATTTGACAAAGTAAAGCACCAAGAAATAATCAAAATTTTAGAAAGCATTAACGTAGACAGCAAAGATCTATGAATAATAAAGAACATGTACTGGCAACAAAAGCGGCCATAAGAAGTGGAAACCAATTGGGAATGTCTCAACAAATAAAACAGGGTGTTAGACAAGGTTGTATACTGTCACCAGATTTGTTTAATATTTACAGTGAGATTATTTTAAGATCCATAAGGGACATGGCTGAAATAACAATTGGAGGTCATAATATAAGTAATCTAAGGTATGCTAGTGATACAGTCTTAATCGCTAAGAGTGAAAATGAGGTACAAGAAATGTTGGACATTATAGTGAAATAAAGCAAAAATAAAGGACTCAGCCTTAATAGCAAAAAGACAGAGGTAATGGTAACAACAAAGAAAAAGACATCCCCTCAGTGCAAAATAAAGACAAGTGAAACAATATTAAAACAGGTAAATGAATTTAAATATTTGGGAACTTTGTTAACCTCAGATGGAAGATGTACAAAAGAGGTGAGATGCAGAATGACTCAGGCAAAAGCAGCTTTCCAAAAAATGAGGAAGATACTATGCAATCCATTTTTGACAATAGAAACAAGAAAAAGAGTTCTTAAATGTTATGTAGAGCCAGTCTTAACATATGGATGCGAATCATGGACAATAGGACAACAGACAAGAAAATCACTAGAGTGTGTATAAATGTGGTTTTACAGAAGAATGTTGAGAGTACCATGGACAGCTAAGAAGAGTAATGAAGATGTTCTGAGAGAGGTCAAAGCAAAAAGAGAGCTAATTTCCAATATTAGGAAGAAACAATCATCATTTTTTGGCCATGTAATGAGAAGAGAACAACTGGAATATATTGTAACAACTGGAAAAATTGAGGGACGAAGAGATAGAGGGAAGCAAAGAGAAAAAATAACAGGCAACTTAAGAGAATGGATTGGCAGAAGGTTAACAACAGAATTATAAATAGCTCCAGAGATCGAAAGTTGTGAAGAGACATGATCACCTACGCCAGTAGGCCCGGCACTTGATGATGATGAGTTCTCTTTTCATTTTTAGTCGTTTTAAAACTTCCTCGTTTGTTTTCTTTTCTTTCCATCCAATTCTAACTATTCTTCTATAAATCCACATTTCAAAGGCTTGAATTTTCTTTTCTGTTTTATGGTCTAATGTCCATGTTTCTGCACCATACAGGAATATTGAGAAAATGTTGCATTTTGCTATTCTTAGTTTTAGCCCTGGTGTTATTTGTTTTGATGTTAGTATATTTTTCATGGCATTGAAATTACTTTTTGCCATACCTGTTCTTTTATTTATTTCAGTTGTACATTTTCCATCACTGGTTATAGGATGTCCCAGGTGGTTGTAGTTCTGAACTGTCTCTAGAAGTATTCCTTCCACTTTGATATTTAATTTTTAAAAAAAAGTAAAGTAAAGATCCCCCGTCACGCCAAGTGACGTATAGGGAATATGGTGTTAGTGACCATAAATTCTACAGAGCTTCATCACATGATTTTTGGGGTAATGTGGTAGGTATTACGCCCCTGCCGCTCTACTTTCCCAGAAAAAAATCCGGTACCCATTTAAGGCTGGGTGAACCCGAAAGCCATCGGTTGGGATCGAACCCTACCTCTTGTCCTTTGTAGTCCAGTTCACTAACCACTGAGCTATCGCGGCTCGATATTTAATTGTAGGTCTTGAGAATTTTCTTTGTTTATGATCATAGTTTTAGTCTTTTTTATATTCATATCTAGTCCATTTTTTTTGCTTGTCATGTACGCGTACATTACATTAAGTAATTGTTGTAGATCTTTAGGATTTTCTGCTAGTAGTACAGTATCATCAGCATATCTTAGGTTATTGATTACCTTCCCATTAATGTTTAGGCCTGGCATCTCAGTGATGCTTTTAAAGATTTGCTCAGTGTATAGATTGAACAAGCTTGGTGATAGGATGCATCCTTGTCTTACTCCTCTTTTTATGTCAATGGGTATTCTCCTTGTTATATTTTATTATTGCTGTTTGCTCCTAGTACAAATTACATATCAGTCGTATGTCTGTGTCATCCAGATTTATATCTTTTAGGCAGTTTATAATTTGATTATGATGTATTCTATCAAAAGCTTTGGTGTAGTCTATGAAACAGGCATATATCGGTTTGTTTACTTCTATGTACCTTTCAATCAATGTTGGTAGTATTACTATTTGTATTAATATTTGTTGTATTATTAATTGTATTATTATTAATTGTATCATTATTATAATTATTATTTGTATTATTATTGGTAGTATTATTAGTAGTATTCCTATTTGAATTATTGTTTGTTGTATTATTAATTTTATTATTATTATTTGTATTATTATTGGAATTATTATTTGTATTATTATTGCTAGTATTATATTATTATTATTTTTATTATTGTGAGCGGGGGTAGAGCAATGATTAGTGAACTGAACAAACAGGACTACATATCTGATTCTGAGAGACACACACACAGAGAGAGAGAGAGAGAGAGAGAGAGAGAGAGAGAGAGAGAAAGAACGAAAAGAAAGATAAAAAAAAGGCTTATTCGATTGTGTATACTTGTGTTTTCATATTTGTCATAACATGCCTATGTAAATGGAATTGTTCCCAATGTTCACCCAGCCTTAAGAAAATACCGGATTTTTCTGGGAAAGAAAGATGGCGTTGACGTAATACTGACAAATTACTCAACTAATGTATCAATAGTTTTAAAAAATGGGTACTAACATCATATACCATGAATGCCACGAGGAGTTACAGCGTTTAAAACAAAGAAACAAAATATTGTTAAATTATTTTTCGCATTAAAATTAATACGAAGACTCGTACTGACAAAGGATCCCTATTTTGAATAATCCTATAAGCTCATAGACTGAATTAAACCAGATAACAGAAGAGCCTAATTGTTTGACTTATACTCTTAATAGGAGATGTCCAAACCACATGTCAGAAAACGCCCAAGAGAGTAAACAATAAACTCAAAATACATTGTGGGATCTGAGAACATACAAATAATGAAAACGATATTAAAACGTTGGTTAACGGACATAAACTCATATGGTCATTCATATTGTAATGTTAAATACACGCATTAAAATATGACATTGAAACAAAAAATGCTTAAATACGAGTATCAACAATTATCAGATACAGTAAACAAATATCATAGGAAAGACTAAACAATGACAAAAAAAATCATCGCGGACCAATACAGAGAAATCAACAATGGATAATTGCCATTAACATTTAATTACAAAATAAACAAATACATTCAAGATCAATCAAATGTCAGCATTAAGAAGAAAACACAAGAAAGATTCAGTAAAAATGAATTGGGGAAAAATATATAATACCTGTAATTTGACATAATAGTTATGAAATAAGCGGGAGCTATATGCACAATCGTTTATACAATCTATATAATTTTTTATTTAGACATATTACTTTAAAGCATACAATTTTAAAACCATGAACAATCAGACATTTCCCAATTTTCAGTTAAATAATATCAACTACTTGGTAGGAATAATTGATTCGACATTAGCAATGAATGAAATAAAACTCGTTATAATTATGACAGCGAATGTGAATCCAACAATAACCTCAATAATAAATGAAGAAATAATGGAACAAGCCAGGCAGGGGTTTTCTTTATATACTTAGAAAATTGTTGAGCCATACGATGGCATGCGCGAATCAGAAACGAAGAAAATAAATTGCATGCTTAAAGATCTATTCAACAAATCGACATAAATATGTAAGTTAGTCAATTGACAATAAATGTGAGCTTTATTGTGTGTGCTCTGTACTTTTAAATTGAGTGAATTTGGACTTTAACAGTCATGAAGATAAGCTGTTGTAGTTACCAATGGTTTACTAGACACAGAGAAATGGAAGAGAAAGAGAGGGAGAGAACGAGAGAAAGAGACACTGCGTATGGGAGAGACATCTCTTATTGGACTTCTAGTGTATAGAGCGATCACATGAGAGAAAAGTGGAATTACGTGACAAGCTTTACTACGAGAATGAAGGTTGTTGCAGCCGTAGCGAATCACGTGACAAGCTTTACTACGAGAATGAAGGTTGTTGCAGCGGTAGCGAATGTGATCACATTATGTCCGCTCCATAAACAAATAAATTAATGCTCCTTTAAGAATCCTATCAGACTCTGCTGCTTCTTTCACCTTCGCTCGTCAAGAGTCTGTGGTCTCTTTCAACGTGAGTTCACCTGCTTTCGGGCCATCATTTATTCTATTTGTCGTTGGTAATGAAAAAAGAGAAAAGCAGCAGGACCTGACAATATACAAATAGAGTTGATACAGGCACTAGAAGATTTTGGCATTCAGGTGATCACAGACATATATATGCAACGACATATACCATACAGGAAACATACCAAATGAACTAAAAACATCAACTTTCATTGCATTACCTAAAAAGAATGGTGCAGTTGAATGCAGTGATTTTAGAACAATAAGCCTAATGAGCCATGTAGAAAACATTTTACTAAAAGTTATACAAGGAAGGATTCAGAATAAAATCAATACTGAATTAGATGAGCAACAATTTGGATTCAGGAAAAACAGTGGGACAAAAGAAGCCATATTCAGCATGAGAACATTGATTGAAAAGTACACAGAAGTAAACAAACCAATATATGCCTGCTTCATAGACTACATCAAAGCTTTTTTATAGAATACACCATAATCAACTTATGACCATCATCATCAAGTACAGGACCTGCTGGCGTAGGTGATCATGTCTCTTCGCAACTTTCGATCTCGGCAGCTATTTATCATTTCTGTTGTTGACCTTCTGCCAAGCCATTCTCTTAAGCTGTCTGTTATTTTTTCTCTTTGCTTCCCTCTATCTCTTCGTCCCTCAATTTTTCCAGTTGTTACAATATATTCCAGTTGTTCTCTTCTCATTACATGGCCAAAAAATGATGATTGTTTCTTCCTAATATTGGAAATTAGCTCTCTTTTTGTTTTGACCTCTCTCAGAACATCTTCATTACTCTTCTTAGTTGTCCGTGGTATTCTCGACATTCTTCTGTAAAACCACATTTCTACAGAGTGCAGTGATTTTCTTGTCTGTTGTCCTATTGTCCATGATTCGCATCCATATGTTAAAAAACAAAAGAATAGGTATGGCAAAATGTAATTTTAATGCCATTAAAAATATGCTAACATCAGAACAAATAATACCAGGGCTAAAACTAAGAGTAGCAAAATGTTACATCTTCTCAATATTCCTGTATGGTGCAGAAACATGGACATTAAACAAGAAAACAGAACAGAAAATTGAAGCCTTTGAAATGTGGATACATAGAAGAAAAGGTAGAATTGGATGGATAGAAGAGAAAACAAACGATGAAGTTTCAAACCAAACTAAAAATGAACAGAGTACTACTAAACACAATTAGAACAAGACAAATGAAATATTTGGGGCATATTAAAAGAAACAACAGCCTAATAAAAGTAATATTAGAAGGGAAAATACAAGGTAAAAGAGGCAGAGGCAGACCATGACTAACATGGACGAGTAACATCAAAAGATGGACATGTCAACCTATGACAATCTGCACCTTCAAAGCAAGAGACAGAGTGGGATGGCGATCCATGGTAGCCAACCTTCGATGCGGAGACGGCACTCAATGATGATGATGATGTCGTTGGTAAGCGCTTTCATGACAGTTAAGTTTACCTCTAACTTCTTCATCCTATCCAGTCAAGTTCATCTCTAGCTTCTTCATCCTATCCAGTCAAGTTCATCTCTAGCTTCTTCATCCTATCCAGTCAAGTTCATCTCTAGCTACTTCATCCTATCCAGTCAAGTTCATCTCTAGTTTCTTCATCCTATCCAGTTAAGTTCATTTATGGCTTCTTCATCCTATCCAATCAAGTTCACGTCTAGCTTCTTCATCCTATCCAGTCAATTTCATCTCTAGTTTCTTCATCATATCCAGTCAAGATCATCTCTAGTTTCTTCATCCTATCCAGTTAAGTTCATTTATGGCTTCTTCATCCTATCCAGTCAAGTTCCTCTCTAGCTTCTTCACAATATCCATAGCTTCATCGTCATTTTACGTTAGGTTCATTTCTAGCTTCTTCATCATTTTACGTTAAGTTCATTTCTAGTTTCTCCATTTTCCTTGTTAGGAAGTTTTTGTGACAAAGGAAATCTTTGCCTGTAAACATTTGTCTGTGGATGTTTGGAAAGTCGACCATAGTTCTCTATTTTTCAGACGTTTGCAGCAGATCTAAATGAGCCATCTGGTGATCAATCGACCCAGGATGAGCTAATGAATAACTAACACGGAACAGTTTATCAAAATGTCATACAATAAAATATCACCGATTGAAATTTGACATGTATGAAGGATCGAGAGATGTGGAGAAAGATGATTGCTCACGCCAATCGGTATAGCACCTTTTGATGATAATGTGGCACTACAAACGACATTTTCTCATGTTGGATGCTTCGGTCGAGGAGTATAAAGAAAACAAACTGATGTCCAGACACATGAATGGATAGGATATATAGAAACCTTAAAGATTCATAAATTCACATGAATTCAATTGTGTGGCTGATTTGTTCAGTGCAATGGCGTGAAGACTTTGAATGCATCTTTAACTGTTCAGTGATTATGGATAAGGAAAAATATACTTTAGAACGTGAAGAGATCATTGTTAAAATTCATCGTGGTGTGATAAAGATTAACGCCTCATTTTGGAGTTGTTGAGGACGAATGTAGTGCTGCAGAATTGTATTCCTCCGCACTATTTATAAATATATACATATATATATTTAAAAAAAAATATATATATATAAGAGAAAAGAGAGATCGCGGACGGCAAAGAGAGAAAATACTAGATAGCTTGGTGTCATGGCATGGAAAACAGTCCAACAACGGAACTGCTACAATGCACTGTAGATAGAAGATTGTGGAAGGACATGATCGCCTACGCTAGCCGGTATGACACATGATGGTGATGATTATATATATATGTATATATATATATATATATATATATATATATATATATATATATATATAAACACACACAAATCTATATATATATATATATATATATATATATACATTTATATAAGACGGTGCATGAATCATAATATATGTAATAATTATATCAACGAAGAAAATAAAACAAGTTCACATGAAATATCATGGACAATCTCGCAAACAGCAAGGAAGAAAATTGATTCATGCGAAACAAAATGTTTTCAGAAAAATCCTTAAGATATCTTAGATAATGAGGAAAGACAATAAAGACATTTTAAAAGACTCAAAAAGAGCTGATTCATAAACACCATTCTACACAGGAAATTAAAATGCCATGTCAAAAGACACAGTGGAATGGAAAGAACAATAATGGAAGGCATTGTCCAGTCAAATACTTGGGCACAATAATAACATCAGATGGAAGATGCACTACAGAAATAGAAAGCAGAATAGCTCAGGCCAAAATAGCATTTCAGAAAATGAAAAATATCTTATGTAACAAATCTATGTTAATAGAACTAAGAAAGAGAGTTCATCGGTGATATATATATAGCCAATTCTGACCTATGGAAACGAATCATGGACAGTAGACAAAC